>WBNH01010450.1:0-256086 GCA_013401255.1 Urocolius indicus | reverse complement strand
GCACCTCAAATTCCCGTCCTCAAATAGTGATCGCAGAGGCGCCAGATTGGCCCAGCCGGGCCGGGGGGTGGGTCTGACCCCAGGAGTCGGGGGAGAGTCTAAAAAACTTTTACCGGGTCTTCACTGCAACCCGCTCCCCCTGTTACCAAACAAAAGCAACTCCTTGCTAAACCATGACACCTGGTGAACATTTATTTATGAAATAGTGAACTGTATCAGAAGGATTTTGTAAGAAGACTTATTAAGATGATGACACCAAGTGACTGTACTTGAATTCCTCTTTTATGTCATTTACAACGACCTGTAAAAAAAACCCATTTTTTTCTGTTATTGTGATAAATTCAATATATAGTTTAGAATTAAAAAAATCTTCATATACAATTGAAACTTTAGAGGCCAAATTTTTAAACCAATTACACTATAATTTGGGAATAGTTGTGATAGGGAAAAAGAATTTACTTTTGAGTAATAGATAATGAAATCTTGACTAACTGATCAAATCTTTTCTGAGTTTAAAATAAATTAAAAAAGAAGCCAGTTAGTGATGTTCATCCTTAGCTCCTGTTCAGGCAGTTATAAAAAAATATTATGTAAGAAAATAAACATCCCTAACATATAAAATGACAGTTAAGGTGTTTACACAGTGAAAGTTAAATCTGCAAACAGTATAAATTAAAATAATGATAAAGTTTGCCAGACTGCCATTAAAGTGTAGTTTCCTTTAACTGATAGGTGATGGAGACCCTAGATACAAGATTAGTGAATTTGAGTATATGTTTGTTAATCCACAGTAACAGAAAATGTGCTCATGTACCTTCTATTAGCCCTATCAGCAAACATTTAATTTTAAGCATGGCTATAATTCTTATTGATTTTATTGGGACTTAGGCATGTAATTAAAGCTGTGAATGTGCTCAATTAGCTTGTAAATGTTTGTATCTTTTTATCCTTGTCTATGTTAAAAACAGTAAGTTGCCTCTAATTTTATCTGTTTGTTTTGATTTAAAAGTATTGAGAGTTGTCTGTAATCTAGCAAAACTAATCATAACAATCTATAGAAAGCATAAAGCTTTAGGGTCCTTACTTTAATTCAAAATTATTGATTTTTTAAAGTTTTTATTTAAAAGAGACCTTAGAAAATTAATAGATTTTTACTCAAATATTTTGTTTTGCTAGATTTGCAAGAGATTTTCACAAGCTTCATTTACTTTCAAAATAAATTTACATTTTCCAAAAAATTTAAAAACTTGAAAACATCATCATGAGCTTAATATTAGATGACAACAGCAAATTTTCTCAAGTAAGTTTTCAGTGGCAAAAAAAAATCCATAAATTTGATATTTTGGTAATTTATCCTCTTATAATTGCCCTAGAGAGCACACAGTCTAGATTACACAGCACCAGTGGTGATTGAACACAACTTTTCACCTACCTGTGCAGTGAAGGGCGTCGTCTTCTCTTGGTGCCAAAGGCAGTAAGCAACCTGCAAAATGTCCACTTTTTTCCCTGTGAATTGATGACTAATCAAAGTGTCCAGCTGTAAAAACATTGTAGTTATTCATTGTCTTCCCACCACTAATATATCTACATGTACAGATTTAAGTAAAAATAGAACTATTTGCTACTATGTGTCTTGGCTTTTTTTCCCTTTTATTGTCTTTCTCTAAAAATATTAGGAATCAAGGCCTTTTGCCACTTTAATCTTGTGTCAAAAGATCTTAATCTGAGTGTAGTCCTCAAGTCTATAGATGTCTTATACACAAGTTAAACTACTGTTAAAATATGTCTTTAATTCTACTGACTCCAACGGGATTATTTCAAAGGAAAGTATCCTCTAGGTTCTGTAGTGTGGTACATTCTGTCCTTCAAAAAACTACTTCTACAAAGAGGTCAGATGAATTCTTAGAGTCTGGTCAAAATATTTGTGAAACAACTTTAAAAAACTCTGCAAGAGGTTGAGAAATCCTGTACTAATGCATCCTACCTGCTGGGAAGGGGAAAAAAGTTATACACTGTGTTAATTTGTTATGTAGAGCAGAAATGACATAGTGAAAATTGGAAGCCCTTTTACATCAAATGAAATATGGTCTTTGTTCAAAGATACATTATAGCTTCCTGCTGTGTACTGGGAGATGTCTTACTGCATGAAATTTTGGTGCAATATGTTGATTTCTGAGTATCTTGCCACAAACTACTAATTAATATAAAGTGAAAGCTTCTCTCAATCGGTAACAGACTAAAAAAAGCCCACTAAAATTACTAGTGAATGGCATTTCAAAGATGATAATTTATTTTTGCCCTGAACAAGACACTTAAAACATTTTCAAGGACATCACGTCTTCAGGCTTTAAAATATCAACTAATTATCAAATCAATGATCATTTGGGGGAAAGTAATGAAGTATGGAAAATAACCACTTCAAATTATATAAGTCATTACTGCAAAGTATTTAAAACTGGTAAGTCATTAGCAAAGAGATTTAATATATGGGTACTAAATGCCTTAAAAGTTTGATAAAAAAAGCAAATTGCATTTTAATTGACATAATTTCCTTTGAAATAAGTAATTTGCCCTTTAAGGTCTTTACACATATCTATCACTTGTTTATTTTTCTAAGGAAATATTCATTCATTTATCAAAATTATTTTCAGCTTTTTAAAGAAGTTCACACCACTTTATGTTAACATCAAGTGTTGGGAAGTATTTGAAATAAGACCCAGCAGAATGACTCAAAGTTCAAATGGAAAATACTTAAGGATCTGCTTAACTTTTAAGCTCATGACAAATCAGTCCTTCAAAGTTTACATGCATAAATGTTACCAGGATTTGGAACCTGTTTATTACATCTAATACTTTTATTTGTTTAAATCACTGATTTACTTTATCAGTAGCTTCAAACCTTGCTACGCATTTCAAAATAATTTCCCTCTTGTTTCTTTTTACAACTAATTTATCCTATATTGCTTGTGAACGCACAGATACAAAGGTAGGAGTGAGAGAGAGAGGAAGAGCCAAAAAAATTCTAGGTCTTTCCTTTGATATGGTCTTTCTTTTTCTTTTATCTCTTGGGAATTTGTCAGGAATAGAGTTTGAAGGTGTTAATACCTCAGGGGTTTGCCTGAAGTCCACTCTATCTGTTGTGGTTTTAGAAGTGTAGAAATTGAACAGAGCACTTGCAAAAAAAAGTTTGACACTCCTTCACACTATCTCTATGCCACTTTATCAATAGAGATAAAAGATTCTATATATCCTCCAGTCTCCTAGTTTATCCACTTCCTATCTTGTGTAAACACTGCTGTGGAGAAACTCTTTCCTTGTCTATGAATTATAGGTAATAAAAAGAATGTAATGAGACACATGCAACTCACGGACAGATGCAACATTCAGGGTCTTATGTATAGTAATGAAGGATCTTTCCAAGATCTCATTACATTTTAGGTAGACAAGTCATGAAGATTGCTTCTTCTCAAACCCCAACTGACTTCTGTACAACTAGGTGTACTCCACTGAATACAGCCTACATATCACACATGTAACAGGTATATGATATATAAACTGTATACTGCTTTATAAACCAGTTTTAGTAACATACTGTATATCTTCCAAAATTTCACCAACTTTGATAGAAAATATGGGAGTGCAATTGATAAGGAAAAATCTGATTTAATAAGAGAAGTAAGTAGGATGATAGCAATATTTACTATCTTATTACAACAAAATGTCTCTTTTTTTTGTCTTAAAATGAAATGGGGAAATATAATTTTTCTCTTAACTCTCTGCCTCTTTGTAGAACACTGCTAGTTCTCTGTCTCAGGTTGATGATTTTATTCTTGAGCTGACTCAGACATTCTTTTCCTTTAGTTATCCTTTAAACTGTAGAAACATATTGCAAAGTCATTCCACACATTTAGCTCTGTATCAGATTCATGTGAGAGACAGATGCTTACATATCTAAATTAAATAGTATATTATGTATATCATGTTGGAATACATATTAGAAGAAGACTTTGTGCTTGTAATTAATGCAAATGTTATTGTTTCCCCCTGACAAGAGAAATCAAGATTCCTCCATAATCTTATTATAACACCCTATTTGAAATTCCATAAAATATCAGTGCTAAATTTTTCCATACATGTGGGAAAAAAATGATAAAAGAAAACTATGATAAAGGAGAAAAAAAAAAAAGGTGGCTTGTGTCAAGGTGACACAGATGATTATAAAATATTCACATTGCCATGTTATTCCAGCAGTGAATGATTGTAACACCTATGTAGTAGCAGTTTACTCCCAGATATGTCTACAGTACATCACTATATGTCTTTTCTGATACTATGTTTACTCCTCCTATCCAAAACCTCCTCTACGTCTATTGCTCTAATGAGATAATAAGCAGAAATAATCTACTTCATTCTATCAGACATTCATTCGGGATCCAGGTGTCAATGAATGGAGTTATAATATTCTGTCTAGATCTAAGGGGCTTACTTCAGAAATGTATATGACAAGCATAAATTTAACCCAAATCTTTCAGTACTAGACAAATAGCTCCTCCTCCTTTCCTTTCCTTTCCTTTCCTTTCCNTTCCCTTCCCTTTCCCTTTCCCTTTCCCTTTCCCTTTCCCTTTCCCTTTCCCTTTCCCTTTCCCTTTCCCTTTCCCTTTCCCTTTCCATCCTCCTCTTCAAGGACATGCAACAGCTGATGATTTCATCCAGAATGTTCTTTGACTTTATGGTTGAAGTAAACAGTTTCCTGAAAAGCAAAGTTTAAGGAAAGGGGAAAGTCGTATTACCTGTTCAGCTTTCTAGCTGTACTTCTAAAACTCGTAAGATTACAAAATAGCTTAACAGAGATTTATCCCTCTCAGCCACTTAAGCAAGTGTCCTCATTTTGTCAGAACTGTCAGGTGAAGATTTTTATTTCTGGGAAAAGAAATTTTTGCTATCTACACTGTGATGGAACCAAAATATAGGCAAATCCCCTTTTGATTTAAATGTCTAACCATTAGGAGAGATTTGAAAACAGTCTTCCCACACTGATTTTTAATATATTTAACAGTTCTCCGAATGCTATTGTGCTGTGGAAGGCTATTCTTTCATGTCCAGCCTTGTCTTTCGCAAATAACTTGCAATGATGGACCTTGTAGACAAGTGCTATGGAGTAGTGTTTTCCTCCCATACTTTTGTCTTATCCTAATATGAATTAGTGATGTGTCTCTGAATGTCTTGCACACTGCTGCAAAGTAGAGCCACACTGCAAACTGTCAATCTGAGGTGCCCCTTTAGATACCAGAGCCAAATCATTTGTGCCACAGAGTTGAATGGAAAATATATTTGAAAAGGCAAGACTGAGCTATGCTGTAAAATATTGCAGCTGCTTTTACTTTCTTCTTGCTTACATCACATTAGAATAGGATCCTAAATTGCATGATAAACTTGGAAAAATCTTTTCACGCCTTGCCTTACAAGCCAGCTTTTAAGTGGTGGTCTAAAACAGTGGTGATTGAGCAGTTGATTTCAAGCTAATCCTCTGACTGGAAAACAAACAGTGGCCCTATGAAGATCCCAAGAGATTTCAGAGTAGGTGCTGCAGGGATCAATGCCACTTTCATTACTCTTTCCACAACTAATCAATGAAGAACATACTGTGACTTAATTGTATTTCTGAACACATATGACACAATCCTCCAGGAAACAAGAGTATAGTACCCCAGGATGAGTCTGTTCTCTGCAATGAAAGACTGATCTGAGTCAAAGAAAACCATCTGTTATTACTTAGCAAATTTTCTTCAAAAGAAGCATGTGCTTCAGCAGATTGCTTTACTTCACTACTCTGGGAAGATAAAAACAAGTACAACTGTTTAGACGACAAATAGTCTGATACTCTAGCAGAGTGTGTCTAAGTGATAAAATGCTATGCTTTAATAAAAAGTTTGGGTGGGTAGTTTTTCATCTATGTAGGGCTGTTCATGTTTTTTTGTTTTTTCTTCTGCCTTTGTACAAATAATAAAGACCGACTCAAAAAAAAAAGAAAAAAAAAAGTAGAAGCATTATATTAAGGGAAAGTACCTCAGTCAGACTACAATAATTCAGAAATAAGCCTCCAGAAGTTATTTTAGTTGAACAGATTTAAGATGAGGGCAAGATAGTAATCAAAGTGTTATCTCTATTTCTACACCATTAGGAAAAAGTGAGAAACAAAATTTAGCTTTTTAAATGGCTATTTCTGGAGTTATAGATGATTGAAAACTCAAGTCACATGATACAGATATTCTCTTTCATTATTTAGAAAAATCATAGCTGTGATTAGAAAATCAGGAATAAGACTATATCTGTTTTCTAACGTGTAGCAATGTTCTGCACCTTGTTATAACATTCTATAAAATGGATCACTAACAGTGAAAGTTGAGACTTGTTTAATTCATATTATAAACATAATTGGACAATCATAAATTAAATGCACTGTATAAATGTCAAGTACTACTAATATTGCAGATTATATTTAATTAACTCGGTAATTAAGGCAGAATTATTCCTCTGTCAGCACCTTTTGACGTCTGATCTCTGGAAACAATAGTTTTGATTTCTTCTTCAAGATGTCTTCCTGACAAAATTGCATGCTGACTTCTGATCTCAAACTCCTTGTTCCTAGTGACAATGGTTTGTAAGGGCAGTTGTTGATTTCTAGGTTCCAGATTCTGTCTCTAAGAAAATCTCACTTTGATTTGCAAACTGAATGAACTTGATATGAAAGTTACAGCTAGAGAGTTATTATGTACCCCCACCATATCTAATTTGTTTGTTTCTTGTCTGTTTTGCTTGTTTTTAGCATAGAATTACCTAGTACAAATCAAAGTCAAATAATTTCGCATATCTTGAACTGTACTGCTATGTGCCTCACAGGACAAATGGGTCACAATAAAAAATCTGATTTGGAAACTTGTGATAGACAGTAAAGTTCAGATTTTACCTAAAAGTATGGTAGCTTTGCCAGCATTAGCTGAGAGATCAAATAACCTCATAAACTCACATATACTCAGTATCCAATATTGTCCCTTTTTGCTCCGACTCTCCCAAACTTAACAGATAATTGATACTACATGAACAGATTCCTGTAACAACAGGAGCTCTACTTCCTACAGACACAAAAGTCTTAGCCTATATATTACTAAGCCAAAGGATCACATATCAAAAGCATAATTCCTCAAAAAAGGGGAGACTGTCTTTTAAAGTACAGCAACTCTAATCATGGGTACTGAAAAACACATAATAAATAAGCTTTTGTGGTGACAATGAAAAGCTTCACATGTTGCTTCACATATAGTGCATTAACGAAAGATCCCTTCATCGACAATGTTCATTTCTAGTTTCATTGAAAAGGCATAACTAAAAGAAAAATCAAACCCATTTCTAAGATTCAAATCCAAATGTTTTACACACTTATCAGAAAAACAAACACAACTAATAAACTGCAGAGCACACAGAAAATTTCATCTACCAAAAAAACACCAATAATAAAAAGGTAAATTATATCCCCTCCATCTTGCAATGAAGATGACTATGGATCTGTTATGTGAGACTGGAAAAAAAAAAAATCCAAACCCCAAAATAGCCTGGGGAAATATTTTTTCTTAATTGCAAGTTTGGTTACCCTTTCTGAATGTTCACTGTAGCTTTTAACAAGTTGAGTAAGAAGTAATCCCCACTGAGCACCACTTTCTAGCTGCAAGCAAAACTAAACAAAACAAATCTGTATAAAAAGTGAAAATGCTAAGAGCTTTCTACCAAGAACCTTGTTCAAGCAGGAAAATATTTTACTCTGCAGCCTCAGATCTGAGCTTCTCTCCTTCAAGGTAGGCACATTGACAAATAACTAAAGGAATTTCATTTGTCAATAGCCTATTGTAATTACAACACAATAATGACGATGTCTGGTCATTCCTCTTGTCCTGCTGTGAGCTCAATGTCTCAAGTACAGTTCATGATGGTATTTCTTTTGTAATGGACACCATAGTATCCAGTGTAACATCAGCATCAAAGGTTAAGAAGATTCTCAGTAGAATTTCTGATTTATTCTCCAAAAGTTATTAATGAACAATTGATAACTCTTTTGCCATTTCCTTTGTCTTGTTAATGATCTTTTATGGCGTTCATCAACATTTAGTACATCAACCTGAAGTGGAATATCATACTTATATTTTCTGTATCTATCTCATATTTCTCTAAATGGCCATCAACATTCCCAGACCAATGTTACCTCTGGAAATGTTTCCCTGGTGAGGGCAGTGAAAGCATCCTGTCACAAGTACCTATTTTTATTATATGATATAAAAATGAAGGTAAACAGTTGATAGGTACTGCATTCTGGGAATTATATTAATGATTTGGAAGCTTTTAATGTGCAAATAAACTAAAAAAAAAAAAAAAGATGCTTCACATGACAAAACATTAGTTTCACAATTCTGTTTGTGGTCAAAGAGGAAACATATATCTAAATTCCAGGATTTATTTATTATAACTGATATCTTAAGAGTATGATCATAATGAGTTTAGATCTATTACAGAAAAAGAAAGAACAATAATGCAGTTAACGTTGTAATACACACAGATTTTAGGTACCACTCCTCTTACTGCTGTTATGATCATCTTTGTGGGTCTTTTTGGATCTCCAAGTCCATTGTTCTCAATTAGGTGATGTTGGTGAGGTAGATGCAACAGTGAGTCATCAGCATCAGAAAATCTTCACCAAGAGAAGCATTTCTAGCCTTGTTGTAGTCTCTTGTCCTCTTTCTTTAATTCTCAAATATTGAATGATAACTGCTAAATATTTGCCCTTTATTTCCTGCACACATTTCTGTAGTATTCAGCTATCATATGCTCTACTAATCTTAGTACGTCTTCAGGTATGCAGCTAGCTAGTTGAATGAGTATACATTGTGTTAAAAATCTGCAGAGACTATTCAAAGCACAAAGCCTGGAGAAGTTGTGAAACCATCGTTTCAGATCAGCTTGTTCCACTAGGCATTCACAGGGTGGCAGTGCTGTGAAAACACTCAGCCCCCACAGCAACTCACTGAGAGGCACAGAATGAGAACTTGAACTAGGTCAGAAAGAGCCAGCAATTGTATTCCTTATATTTACTGTATTTTCAGACCCTTTAGGAAGGCAATAATAATCCCACTCAAGTTTATCAAAGCCTATAAAAACCTAGCTCAGGTAAGTGAGAATAGTCAACAGAGATTTTCATAACAGCATCACTAACCCCCAGGATAAGCGTCAGGGACTTGTTGGCTTCCCTGAGGGATCTGTACAACTGTGGGACAGATGTCTTCCCTCCAAACATGCTCACAGAGAGATCTTCAGTTGATATGTGGGTCTTCCTATCCGTACAAATGCAAAAAGTTCAGCATGACTGGCTCTGACATTGCAGGTTATATGTCCCAGCTGCAGCACCTCACCATATTCATACTGAGAAAAATGCAGTCGGCCTGGGATTTTTAGTTTTAGAGCTTCCTATTTTTAAAATTTTTATTCATAAACCACAGTGGCATAACTACCTTAAAAACACATCAAATCAAGAATATATGTAAGGCTTCATAAGCTTATTAAAGTTATGGAATTGATAGACACGCTTAAAGAACCTGTGATAGAATAAGTTATACCATGCACTTTGAAATGAAGTGTTGATATTTTGGATTTAAAAAATTCCTTGTGAGTATTGTATCTTTACCTGTGAAATAGTGACTTCAGTGTTCTCTGAATTAATTGCTTCATATTTTAAATGGTGAAATTCCTTAGTTCAGTCCTGAGCTACACATAAATTGTTAATTCTGACTTTACGATAAAGCTACAAGACAAAAAATAATGTGTTAACATTAATCATTTGGGCTCCAGCTACAGAAACAGAAAATTCATAATTGGAAAAAAATAGTAATTTGTCGTTTTTCTGCTGGATCATACATATTTTGCTTAGGGCTGTGTATTGTGGCTTCAAGTGTGCTGAAATCATCAAAAGTTAAAAATTCCAGTAATATTGCACTCATGATTACAGAAATTTGCTCCCTTCTAACCTATAGACTTTGAAAATTAATGAACTGTATTAAAAATATGTTTCAGCATTTGAATAATTTAAAATAAGACAATAATACGTGAATTGAGTTTCTCAAGCAATGTTTTTTTTTCTTCTTTCTGGGAGTTGGAGATTAATGAACATGATGCTTTCCCTGCATGTGAATAAGCATTGTTGTTATTTTGGGTAGGATTTTAATTTTATAACTCATTGCAGTATAGTTTACTGAAAATTGTATGTTACTACTTAGCTCATAAAGAGTGTAAAGTTAAATGTTAACAATTCCACTGATATCTGCAGATTTGAACTGGGGTGTAACATAATCCAGGAATTGCAACTATTGTTCTTTTTGCAAAAAGTTATTTAGGAAAAATATGTGAATTTCCTCATTATAAACACGTCACTTGGCTTAAATTCTTTAAGTAGCTTTGTTAAATTGTCAGAACTTCTCTTCTCATGTTTTGCCAGTCTAACTTGTTTGAGTAGAGGAACATGATAGCAAACCTGTTCTGTTGTTTGTGGATCTTCTTGTTCTTCTGTATTCTCACCCATATACTGTGAAAATGGACCATCCACGTGTTGTGACAGTGAAACATCCATCTGTTTCTGATGTGAGTCCTAACTCTCCGTTAATCGGCTATTATCTGTCCTTCTATAAGCAATGAATGTGACATCACAATCTGGAAAGAGCTCTTTGTCCTGTATAAACTGTGATATTGAAGTGTAACTACCACAAACAACTTTGAGACCAACAGGTCTTTCCCTAGCTATGACTGGATATGCTTTATACACTTTATAGATATGTTTGATTTTCCATATTATCCTTGAAATTATCCTGTAGTAGAATTAAAAATTTTAAAACAATAATGAGCAAAACAAGTTATAATTGTCCCATGTGTATAATCAATCTAACAGAGCAATACTAATAGCACTTAGTAGTAGAAAAGCAAAGTAATAATGTGCTTAAATTCACATTTTAGAAAGCATAAGCAATTAAAACCATGACTGCCTTAATAATATTGATATTAAACTACAGCTGATCTATGACTCCTGCATGCTACATCATTATTCGTTATGATTGTATAAGGGCTAGTCTACATTTCCATTGCTAGGTGTAGTGAGCATGTGCATGTGTATGAGTATGTGTGTGCACTCAGTCACTTCCGTCATTAAACAATTTCAACAGGAGAACACAATCTTTTTCCTTTCAGACCAGATTGAGCTAAATGGTAGTCACTTTAAACATAGCTGCTGTTCTCTGAAGCCACTAGTTTAATGTAAAGCTAAAGCTATACTGTTACATTTTACAAAAGACTGTCTTCTAGACTATATTTTCTATGATTCCACCACCATGGCCTGCAAAGACCTACCATGTGTTTACATTGTGGAAAATATCTTGCTGCAGTGCTGCTGCTTGCTCTTAACCTAACCTAAGGGTCTAATCAGAGGATTCCTGAAGAAGAAGCATTGTTTTTTTTTTCAGAAAATTAAAGCTTGCAAAATACATCTTAGAGGTATCTTACAGATAATGCACAAAAGCATTACAAATCACAGTTTATTAGTTAAAATATGATCCAAAACATTAGAAATATTGGACAAACAATATGAGACATAGTTGTGAGCGTTGTCTTTCACAGTTTTACACACACTGGAAAGTTTCTCAGTTACAAAAGCATTACATATAGTGTATCTTTTATCAACAGCCACTTCAGGCTAAACATTACAGTGTTACAAATTAAGAAAATATTGCATTATAAAGTCACAGATCTGCTTCACGGGAGACTGAAATTATTTTCAATTGCTTTTTTTGGTGTTCTGCTTACAGGCATCCTGTACATAATATGGAACATGACCAATAGTTTGATATACTTGTTAAGAATGTCACATAGCCATTTGGGGAAACTGCTGTTACCCTGGAGACCAAAAGTAGACCTCACCTGGACAACCTGCAACCTCTTGTGGTGTCTATGCATCAGAATGTTAACAGCTCCCACTCAAAAATATAGTAAGATGGGCATGAAAAGTTAAAGAAAAAAACAGAGTAAGTTTAAAAATCTTAACTTACAGTTCAGGATAATCAGAGAATTTACTTCATACCTCTGGTCAGCCAAGCTAACCGTTACCTAGACTCACTTTTATAGTCAAAGTACAAAACCAGGCACTTCAGAGGATTGCTTTTCAAGACCTGTTATGATGTTTTCTTTAGAATGAAGTGAATTGTGTCCTATATCTCATATGTAGGACTCTTTTCACCTAATGTATGTGAATTTAGGTCTCTATAAGTGAGCAAAAGGTCCAAGCTCCCATTACAGTCACTGGACACCTAGTCGATGTGATCAATGGAGTCTATGGTGTTTAATGAGCCATTCTGACTCTGAAACAGATAATTATATCTGGTCTACTGAACAGCACTCTAGGTACTTTTTACTGAATTGCATATCCAGCACACATGCAGACACCTATCTGTCAACATCTAAAGTGAAGGGTCCTGATTTATAAGTTGAATGTCAATAAATTAGTAGTGGTAACTACGAGAGGGGTATGATGATGTGAGTAGTTTGTAGGTACAAACCACACTCCAGATACCTCTATTGATTCAAGCCAATTGCATCACTGGTGAGCAAGTAAATTTCATGCAAACGCCTACCGTATGATTTGACAGTAGTATCAACCTTTATGTGCTGAATATCTACCTCTCATTTTCTCTAGAGCCATGTAATTTTCATATACTTACTGTGTTTTTCATTGATAACTCCCCTAATTCTCTTACTAAACAATCTCTTTCATTATCTGTTCTTCTCTCGTGTCTGTTCAAAATGAATCAGTAAACAAAAAGATATTTCATGTAATTTTGAGAAAAAGATGCAACTATCCTAAACACTTTAGTTCCTGCAATACTGTGGTGAGTTGATCCTGTCTGGACAAAAGGCCCATGGCAAAGGCATTCTGTTACACTCCCCTTCAGCTGGACAGGGGAGAGAAAAATATACTAAAATGTATACGGATCATCCTGCTCTGATGGGGTGGGGTGAACTAGATGATCTTTGATTCTGTGGTTCTGTGAGATAAGGACAGGGAGATCGCTCAGCAATCACCGTCATGAGCAAAATGGACTCAACTTAGGGAAATTAGTTTAATTTATTATGAAATAAATCAGAAAAAGATAACAAGATGCATCTTCCAGGCTTAACTTCTGATTGTCTCTTCTCAGGGGGAAGACTTCTCACACTGCCTTGCTTCACCTTGGGGTCTCTTCCACATGAGACACTACTTCACAAACTTCTCCAAAGTGAGTGCTTTCCATGGGCTGCATTTCATTCTGAACTGATACAGCACAGGTCCCTTCCATGGGACGCAGTTCTTCAGGAACAAACTGCTCAGTGTGAGTCCCTCACAGGAGCACATGTCCTGAGAGCAAACCAAATCTAGCATGGGCTCTCCATGATGTGGAATGATTGCTGAAAATAATTTAGAAATTAAACTTACATTAAAGATACAGCATTGTTTTCATTCTAAGGAAAGGGATAACATCATAAAGGGTGCCAGAGAAGAGCTCAGCTGGTATGTGAGGAAACTTGGTTCCCTAGGCAACCAGCACAGAGGCTGGGGAAGTAGAGATTCTGTAGCCAGGTTCTGTGAGATGTTGCAAGGAAAAGGATACTGTCTGGTACTATAGGACTGATAAACTGCAGACATTACACTCTGGGTCAACAGCCTGCCATTTTTTGACAAAATGTCATCCTTTGAACGAACTTTGTTCATTAGAATATGATTATAATACCAAAACAGAACTCCATCACATCCCTCCATCACGCCTCCNGTTTTTTTTTTCAGAAAATTAAAGCTTGCAAAATACATCTTAGAGGTATCTTACAGATAATGCACAAAAGCATTACAAATCACAGTTTATTAGTTAAAATATGATCCAAAACATTAGAAATATTGGACAAACAATATGAGACATAGTTGTGAGCGTTGTCTTTCACAGTTTTACACACACTGGAAAGTTTCTCAGTTACAAAAGCATTACATATAGTGTATCTTTTATCAACAGCCACTTCAGGCTAAACATTACAGTGTTACAAATTAAGAAAATATTGCATTATAAAGTCACAGATCTGCTTCACGGGAGACTGAAATTATTTTCAATTGCTTTTTTTGGTGTTCTGCTTACAGGCATCCTGTACATAATATGGAACATGACCAATAGTTTGATATACTTGTTAAGAATGTCACATAGCCATTTGGGGAAACTGCTGTTACCCTGGAGACCAAAAGTAGACCTCACCTGGACAACCTGCAACCTCTTGTGGTGTCTATGCATCAGAATGTTAACAGCTCCCACTCAAAAATATAGTAAGATGGGCATGAAAAGTTAAAGAAAAAAACAGAGTAAGTTTAAAAATCTTAACTTACAGTTCAGGATAATCAGAGAATTTACTTCATACCTCTGGTCAGCCAAGCTAACCGTTACCTAGACTCACTTTTATAGTCAAAGTACAAAACCAGGCACTTCAGAGGATTGCTTTTCAAGACCTGTTATGATGTTTTCTTTAGAATGAAGTGAATTGTGTCCTATATCTCATATGTAGGACTCTTTTCACCTAATGTATGTGAATTTAGGTCTCTATAAGTGAGCAAAAGGTCCAAGCTCCCATTACAGTCACTGGACACCTAGTCGATGTGATCAATGGAGTCTATGGTGTTTAATGAGCCATTCTGACTCTGAAACAGATAATTATATCTGGTCTACTGAACAGCACTCTAGGTACTTTTTACTGAATTGCATATCCAGCACACATGCAGACACCTATCTGTCAACATCTAAAGTGAAGGGTCCTGATTTATAAGTTGAATGTCAATAAATTAGTAGTGGTAACTACGAGAGGGGTATGATGATGTGAGTAGTTTGTAGGTACAAACCACACTCCAGATACCTCTATTGATTCAAGCCAATTGCATCACTGGTGAGCAAGTAAATTTCATGCAAACGCCTACCGTATGATTTGACAGTAGTATCAACCTTTATGTGCTGAATATCTACCTCTCATTTTCTCTAGAGCCATGTAATTTTCATATACTTACTGTGTTTTTCATTGATAACTCCCCTAATTCTCTTACTAAACAATCTCTTTCATTATCTGTTCTTCTCTCGTGTCTGTTCAAAATGAATCAGTAAACAAAAAGATATTTCATGTAATTTTGAGAAAAAGATGCAACTATCCTAAACACTTTAGTTCCTGCAATACTGTGGTGAGTTGATCCTGTCTGGACAAAAGGCCCATGGCAAAGGCATTCTGTTACACTCCCCTTCAGCTGGACAGGGGAGAGAAAAATATACTAAAATGTACACGGATCATCCTGCTCTGATGGGGTGGGGTGAACTAGATGATCTTTGATTCTGTGGTTCTGTGAGATAAGGACAGGGAGATCGCTCAGCAATCACCGTCATGAGCAAAATGGACTCAACTTAGGGAAATTAGTTTAATTTATTATGAAATAAATCAGAAAAAGATAACAAGATGCATCTTCCAGGCTTAACTTCTGATTGTCTCTTCTCAGGGGGAAGACTTCTCACACTGCCTTGCTTCACCTTGGGGTCTCTTCCACATGAGACACTACTTCACAAACTTCTCCAAAGTGAGTGCTTTCCATGGGCTGCATTTCATTCTGAACTGATACAGCACAGGTCCCTTCCATGGGACNCTGGACAGGGGAGAGAAAAATATACTAAAATGTATACGGATCATCCTGCTCTGATGGGGTGGGGTGAACTAGATGATCTTTGATAGTTCTTCAGGAACAAACTGCTCAGTGTGAGTCCCTCACAGGAGCACATGTCCTGAGAGCAAACCAAATCTAGCATGGGCTCTCCATGATGTGGAATGATTGCTGAAAATAATTTAGAAATTAAACTTACATTAAAGATACAGCATTGTTTTCATTCTAAGGAAAGGGATAACATCATAAAGGGTGCCAGAGAAGAGCTCAGCTGGTATGTGAGGAAACTTGGTTCCCTAGGCAACCAGCACAGAGGCTGGGGAAGTAGAGATTCTGTAGCCAGGTTCTGTGAGATGTTGCAAGGAAAAGGATACTGTCTGG
The DNA here is from genome assembly GCA_013401255.1 of Urocolius indicus. Taxonomy (NCBI): domain Eukaryota; kingdom Metazoa; phylum Chordata; class Aves; order Coliiformes; family Coliidae; genus Urocolius; species Urocolius indicus. The sequence goes on along the minus strand of WBNH01010450.1, from coordinate 239,918 downwards.
TACTATAGGACTGATAAACTGCAGACATTACACTCTGGGTCAACAGCCTGCCATTTTTTGACAAAATGTCATCCTTTGAACGAACTTTGTTCATTAGAATATGATTATAATACCAAAACAGAACTCCATCACATCCCTCCATCACGCCTCCAAGGTGTGACCACCACTCACTGAGCATGTTCTTTGAAATTTTCTTAGTCTGTACCTTTACAAGTAAATCGAGAGAATTTTACATCTATCCTAATAAAGCTACTTTTGACTAGAGCTGCTTATGCCCCACCTTGAAGATAAAAAGTATTATAAAAGTGGCCTAACAAAGGGGGACGGTTAGAGAAGATCCCATAGTGAATAAGTTAGGGAAGAATCCATCACAGACTCTGATTCATGGGATCAGCTGATAGGCTGAACCTCTCCTCCCCCTCACAGGGACACCTTTGGATAAGGTCTGAACTTTAAACTTAGAAATCTCCATAGAGTCTTCTTCTTTCCCTTTTTAACTTTGTGTGCTGTATCATTCATATATATAAATATTTGCACATGCTTTTTATATAGACAATCACTGTCACTGGCAATTCATAAGAATCTATATAAGTTGTTGCTTTAATAAACTGTACTATTCATATAGCTAGGCATGAAAGTTTCTCACTGGGTGCTGCCACACTCTGGCTGTGTAAGTCCCTGGAGCGTGACCAAGTTGAGTGTGCTGTGTGATATTAGTGAATCATGATAGTTCATAGAAGGTGAACATAACTGGACTGATAGTGCTAAATTGGATAACGCTTTAAGCCTAGCTGCCCCTCATATCTGAGGATAAGCTGTAACCCATGGGGGTTTATTTTCTGCCAAACTACTTTGTCCAAAACACTCTTTCTCTTCCTAAATATGTTCTCAGAGAGGTGTTAGCACCATCACTGATGGACTCAGCCTTGGCCAGCAGTGAGCCCATCTTGGAGCTGGCTGGCCTTTGCTCTATTTGACACAGGGGAAGCTTCTAGCAGCTTCTCATGGAAACTACCTCTGTAGCCCCACCAGCTAGCAAAACCTTGACACACAAACCCAATGGAAATGCCAAGAAGAATCTTGTTTTCTCTGAAACATGAATTAATGTGATGTAGTTTGGCTACAGGCTACTGACCTTTCCTGCAATTCTTTTTCTCATTTCTTTATAGTATGTCTTAATGGAAGCAGAAGATGCTGTAAGAGTTATTAGAAGAAAATTTGCTTTATGTAAGCAAAGTTGTCCAGGTTTTCAAATGGCTTACATACAATCTGTCTGCAAATAGCCCAAGTCTCTATTTTGTTGCAAAAATCAGTCATCTGGGCAAATACATTTTAAATTAAGGTAGAATCACCTGATTGTCATTCTAGGATCATTTCATCAAAAGAATATAAATACAAATTTGGAAAAAGGTTTATATTACATATAAATAATTTGTTCCTTAGTTAAACCACTGCTGCATGACAGACTTCAAGAAAGGAACTAACATTTCAGTCTCTTTTTGAACAATAAGGTTAAATATAGGTACTTGTTCTGGCTGGGACAGTTAGTTTTCTTCATAGTGGCTCATGTGGTTCTATGCTTTGGATTTGTGACCAAAATACTGTTGATAACACAGCAATTTTTAGCTATTGCAGAGCAGTGTTTACACAGTGTCAAGGCCTTCTCTTTCACTCCACCCCACCAGCAAGCAGGTGGAGGGTGCACTAGAAGTTGTGAGGGGACACAGCCTCAATCGACCCAAGAAATATCCCAGACCACATGGCATCATGGTCAGCAATACAAGCTGAGGGAAGAAGGAGCAAGGGAGAACTTTTTGAGCTAGGGTATTTGTTTTTTGGAGTAATAGTTGTGATGCTGCCCAGCTAAACACCCGCCAGTTGGTGGGAAGCAGTGAATGAATTCCTTGTTTTGCTTGCACATGCAGCTTCTGCTTTGTCTATTAAACTGCTTTTGTCTCAACCTGTCAGTTTTCTCTCATTTGCCCTTCCAATTCTGTCTCCCATCCTACTGTGAAGGGAGTCAGGCAGTGGCTGTGTGAGACTGAGCTACTGGCCAGTTAACTCACAACAGCCCTTTTTGTCACTCAGCATGGGATGAAGCTTTATATTATTCTGAAGTCCCTTCAACTTCCACCTTTCACACACAACTCCATAGAGAACAACAACAATCTCACATCTCTGATGTGTGTTCATTGTATGTTAATTATTGAAGAATTTGCCAATATAGATCATTCTTTTAATCTCTGACAATAGTTGCCATTTTTCAAGGTCTGTCTTTTCAACTAATTGCCAACAAATCAGCATGATTTCACTTTCCATATGGATGTAATTTAGTCAATTTGCATGATGTGCATATGGCAAATTTGAGCTATATTTCTGCTGTAAAACATTTATGACTGTTAAGAAGTTTGCTTAAAAAAACAATTTCCTGTACGTTTTACAGTTTGCAAGACTACAGCTGTAGTATTTAATGCCCTGAATGATAATGTAAACATATTGTAGTAAGTGCCTTGTAGACAGAGTATAGGAGAATTTCTCCAAAGAACTTGTAAGTCAGTAGACAAGTAATACACATTTTATACAGACAAACTGAAATATAGAGTTTCTAGCAGAAAGTGGGCATACTTATGTTGATCCTTAAGCACTTCTAAAGGTCTTCAACTTGCATATTTTAACAAGATCACAGGACTAAGTTTGTGAACTGAATTCTCCTCTCCTGAAGGAGAAATCAAGATCTTAATTCACAGAATCATAGCATGGTAGGGGTTGGAAGGGATCTTTAGAGATTATCTGGTCCAATTACCTGCAGAAGCAGATCTGCCTAGATCAGGTCACACAGGAATATGTCCAGGTGGGTTTTGAAAACATCCAGAGAAGGACACTCTACAACTTCTCTGGGCAGTGTGTGCCAGGTCTCTGTCAGAGTAAAAAATATTCCTCCTTTCCAAGGATGGTACTTTTACCATGACAGTTCATGCCGCTAGTTACACCCACAGTTCCAAGAGAAGGAAGAAGGTGATAGGTTTTGCAGGATATATAGTTATTTATTTATTTATATAGGTCTTCTCTATCACTGTCTTGGCAACACATCCATCATATTTGCATCAGTCCTTCACAGTTGTAGAGGTCAATTATCCTTCCATACCTAAAAGGTTTTGATGCATTTATTTATTTATGAGTCATGATTCCTCCTTTTCTTAGGCCATGTATATGTTCAGAACACACGAAATACAAAGCTTGTTGCCTATTGAAAGTAAAGATATCAATAGGAGTTGTTTCTAAACTCAGAGCAAACTAAATTAAAAAAGAAACTCAGCAGCAACCTCTTATTTTGTAATTGAGAAGTATTTAAGTCTTAGGACAAGTTAAACAATTTTTTAAAAGTGTTCAGCTTCTGCTACAAAAGGAAAGCAATTGAAACTGATAAATATGTTCTAAGCAGTCTCGAAAGTGTTTCTATTTCATGGCAATTATAAAAATTTGGCCTTGCTTTGTTAAGATCTGAGGATCCTTCACCATCTCATCAATGACAAAATTTTGTTGCTAAAAAGAATTTTAAAAGTCCGTATCATTTCCTAGCAGCTTGTAATCAAGGGCAATTGGGATTAGTAATGTTAATACCCCAGACAATTCTTTGCAGATGCTAATTGTTAATTAACATCACCTGTTTATAATTTCAGTTAACAGGGTGCTTTGACTACAGATGCTGACTTTTAAAGAGTGCTCATACCTTTTTCTGAAGTTAAAAATAAATGAGATAAACTCTGTGATATTAGGGCTGGACTCTTCAAAACAGGCACTGAATCTGGTTTCTCTAGGTTTCCATATGTGGAGAGAAACCAACACATCCTCAAAGAAATTAAAATCTCAATCTTTTACTACCTATCACAGTATATATCCTGGTCTCAGCTGAAGGTCTTTGACCTTACTTGAGCTTAGACTTCTCCTCTAAGATTTCAATGATTTATGAAACACACATAGAGTTAAATTGTTGCATCCTGGGATGCATCAAGAAGAGTATGGTCAGCAGGTCAAGGAATGTTTTTCTCACCCTCTACTCTGCCCTGATGAGGCTTCAACTGGAGTCCTATGTCCAGTTCTGGGCTCCCCAGCTCAAGAGGGACAGGGAATTGCTGGAGACAGTCCAGTGCAGAGCCTCCAAGATGATCAGGGGACCGGATCATCTTTCTTATGAGGAAAGGCTGTGGGATCTGGGACTTTTCAGCCTGGAGAAGAGAAGAATGGAGGGGACCTCATTAATACTTGCAAGTATTTAAAAGGCGTATGTCAAGAGGATGAGGCAACACTTTTTGTCTGTTGTTTCCAGTGATAGAACTAGGAATAATGGACAAAAGCTGAAACACAAGAAGTTCCACTAAAACTTGAGAAAAAACTTCTTTCCTCTAAGGGTGAGGGATCCCTGGCACAGTCTGCCCAGGGAGATTGTGGAGTCTCTGGAGGTTTTCAAAACCTGCCTGGACACGTTCCTGAGAGACCTGATCTAGGAGAACCTGCTTTAACTAGAGATATTGGACTAGATGACATTTAGAGATCCCTTCCAATCTCTACCATTTTGTGATTTGGTGATTCTGTGATATTGGTATTATATGTATTATTTGCAAAGAGACATGAAAAGCTAGGGAAAATATCCATTATATAGTTTTAAAACAATCCCAGTATTTGAAACAGATTAAAGTATATATTTCTTTCTATAGCAGTTTGGTAACTTTGATTTTCAGTAGTGGATAATTAATTTGCTTTGAAATCTAATAGTTATGAGTAAATGAAATAAAATGAAATCAGCACATATGTGGAGACATTTTCCTGTATAATCTTCATCATGACCTATTGCAGTCAACCCACCCACACAATGATAATTTTATTGTTTACTGTGTTGTTATCAGAGCTATACATGATTGTATGAAAATACTGACTCAACTGCAATAGCCCAATATAGTGACTCATAAGTCTTTTCAAAAGTGTTTTTATTTCACGTATTAAGGAGACAACATTAACAATATGGATCTGATGCTGTTAACTCATACATGAAAGAATTTTCCTAGTCATTAAAATATTTCATAGGTAAGAAATGTTTTCTCTTCTGACAGGAAAAAAATAAGTGACTTTACAGAGTGATTTTAAAACAACATTCTTTAAATTATCATATGTATTATTGCATATTCTATATTACAGAATAAAAAACCCTAAGAACTGATTTTAATTAGTTAACTGACAATTCTCCCTGATATTAAAACACAGTTTTGTATGTAGAAAGATATTAATTTCTCAGTACTGGCATTTATTTGTTATGCAAAGATGAAATTTTGGTTAAAGACATGTAAGATTTTAATACTTACCCTTTTATCTTATTTTTTATTATAAGGTTATACTTCATGAACAAAAAACTTGTCCTTGTAAAAAACCCCAAAAATCTCATCTTCAGATCCATACTGATTCATACTGGATTGACTCACCATTTTGATTGTCCTAATCTAAAAGCAGAACTTTTATTCAATACATTTATGCAACAATTTCAACACAGAAAAGGTATTCCTAAATACTAAAACCAAAGTAATCTCATTTAGTGTCACATTTACAATAGCAAGCAGATTGAAGTTTCTGATAGCAAAAGTTTTTGAAAGTTTAATTTATCCTATCTAAATTGGCTTCAATGCTATTGATCTCAATAGGAATTTTCCATTAGAGGGGTTTCATCACAAAAAGTATATTAGAAACTGCTTTCTGAATGACTTCTGGTTGCTCTTTGTGACATGTGTTTTATTTATTTTGTTCTTTGAAAATAATACGAACAATACCAGAGCTGTTTACTTCTGAAACTGGGATCATGGAATCATGTAGGTAAAGAAATCAATATATGTGGTATAGGTTAACCATAATTACATTGCTGACACTACCTATGGAATGAAAATAGCTTGTCAGTGGGTGTAGATGGTGGATTGCTCACCACAACAAATAGATTTAATGACTTGAAAGTCCATGACTCATTCACAGCAAATTCAGCTTCAAAACAAGTCCATGAATAAAGTTTGAAAAAAAGTTTTTTTTCAAGCTTGTAATTTTCTAATCTATTTTCTGAAAAGTTAAACATTATATTTTTTCAACAGCATACCTCCACATTTTTCATTCGATTGATCCCTTGCTAGGACCAAGCACTAAGCATTTATTTTTGGATGAGCCTCCAGATTTATTTAACTATATGGAAATATTTGCCTTCCTATTCAACACACAGAGAGCTCTCCTCTACTGCAGCCTCACTTTTCCTGCTCACTCTTGCCTTTAGACTTTTACCTTACAATCTGTTTCTCAACTTTGTGCATATTATAACAAAAGATTATCCTAGTTCCTTGTGGTAACAAAAAATATTGACTTAATCCAGATTTTGTAAATCTGAAGGACCTTATACCTTCACAAATTTGGTGAAAGTTGTGAGGTAGACAGAAAAGGAGGTTGGCTTTTTGTAAAATTGTCTCACTAATTGAGGAATTTTTAGGATAAAAGAACTTAAAGTCTTAATTGTATGAATGTTAAATCATCTTTTTTTGGTAGAAAATAGCTGGGTTGGCAATTTTGGAAGAAATTAAAAGATTAGATCTCAATGAAAATTTTTTTTTAATATTTGGCTAAGAAATATAACAAAGTTGCTCAAAATGCAGATAGGAAAGGCTTTTAACCAGCAATTAGCCATAACAGCTTTTATTTAAAGACACATTCATTTTAAGTACAGGGTGCTTTACAGCAGCCAAAGTTCTTTTTTGTATTGATATCATTTCCTCTGTGCATAGAAAGCTCTGACCTTGGATCCTGTTTAATAGATTTTTCACTTGAAGCTTCCAAAGACACCATCAATTTTGCATCATTTCTCTCACCAGCTGCACTTTTGTTCACATGGCTTACCGCATATGCATGGATGGTTATATTCTTTATTCTAAACATGACAGTCTGTCCTTTTACACTTGGATGTTTATTTTGACAAGAGCAAAGTAACAGGCAATCACCATTAAAAAAAAATAAATCTCTTACAACAGCAAATTCAGAAGCATTGCCAGCCCCTACGCTCACATTTACAACAAAACTCAACTCACTGGTTTGCAAAGCACTCTCTTAATACAACTTAAAAACATAAATTCTGTTCCTTTCCCAAACTGACAGTTAAAGCACTATCATAAGGAGAAAGTTTAAGTTCTACTGTTAAGGAGCATTTAAAATAATTCTACCAGCTATTATATGTTTAAAGATGTATTTTCAAACTTAAAATTAGAATCTTTTTTATAGAGTAATTCCTGTGACAGTAAATTATATTTCAGATTCGTTTATAAATATAAGCACAAAAGCCACAGCAGTCACTTTTTTTTTCCTTGAGTAGGCTTTTGAGTAGTGCATTTGGAAACACTTTGGACCATACTCTCAGGCAGTATCATGGGAAGTATAAGTCATTTCTCACAGTTACATATTGCACCTCTGTAGAATTAGAAATAAACCTTGTGTCTTCTGAGATGTAAGAAAATGGTCCATGTCCTAGATTTCACTTTCTTCCTTGAAAGAGGATCTCTTTCACTGTAGTGCAAGACAGTGAAAAAGAAAAAAAAATGAGTTATAGTAGGATCCACTTGTCCCTGCCTAAGTTTAGCCACTTAAAAGTTAATCTCATCACAAGATAGGTGTCTCAGAGAATTGCCTATCTACCTCCATTGATCTCACAACAAGACGTGATGAGTGACTTAATTTAAATGTCATTTCACTGTCAGGTAAATGTGAGAAAAATCCTAACCTCTAACTATAAAACTTTATAGTTCTTGTCTTTGCTGAGACCCCACTGTGAAACATTGCTCACTCTCCCAGTTTTCAGACTTGTGTAAAGTAGTTAAGTGATGCAGAGTAAGTAAAAACAAGCACAGTAGTAGGGAAAGCTATCAAGTGGAAAACCACTCCGTTTGTCAAAGTGGAGCCTGTAACTCATTGTTATGAGATGCTGATAGATTTGCCCACCTTCACCACAATGAGTACTCAGATATTTAAAGTCAAAATGGGCAAGCCTAAAGAGCAGAGTTTAAGAGTCTTGCCAATACTGCTGTTGTTTTAACTGTGTTTACTTTTACTTATCCAGGATGGACGCTCCACTACTAAGACAGTAGGTGAAAAAAATACAGTACTTCTTGCTTTGGCAAATTTTTGTACAAAATTTGACCTTAATTTTTACAATAAATATTACAGATTGGGTCATGCCAACTGTATGAATTCACTACACCTAGCAATGGGTTATGTGGTTGTGGTGGTTTAGCCCCATGTCCACCCAGTCATAATATCACTCCTCCTCCTAAGCTGGACAGGAGAGAGAGAGAGGAACATAACCAACTGCTTGTAAGTTGAGACAAGGACGGAGAGATCACTTGGTAATTAACGTCACAGGCAAAACAGACTCAACTTAGGGATAAAAAGGTTTGATTTATTAAAGAAGCAGGGAGATGAGAAATAAAACTGTCTTAAAACACCTCCCCCCACCCCTCCACTTCCCGGGACTCCCTTTCCCCCACAGTGGCGCATGGGAATGAGGAACGAGGGTTTCAGTCAGTTCATTACAGATGGACTTTGCCGCTGCTGCTTCTGCGAGGGAGGCCTCCTCACACTTCCCCCTGCTACACTGTGAGGTCCTTCCTCATGGGAGACAGTCCCTCATGAACTTCTCCAGCGTGGGACCTTCCCATGGGCCACAGCTCTTCATGAACTGCTCCAGCATGGGCCCTCCCACGGGGCAGCTCCTCACACACTGACCAGCGTGGGTCATCCACTGGGAGAGACAGTCCTTCAGGGACAGACTGCTCCAGCCTGGGTCCTCTCACAGGATCACAAGTCCTGATAGCAAACCTGCTCCAGCGTGGGCACCTCCCCCCACGGACTCCCAGGTCCTGCCAGGAACTTGCTCCAGGATGAACTTCTTACAGAGCCACGGCATCCCTCAGGCATCCACCCGCTGCGGCGTGAGCACCTCCCCCACGGGCTGCCAGTGGATTTCTGCTTCCCGGTGGCCTCCATGGACTGCAGGGGGACAACCTGCTTCACCATGGTCTTCACCACATATCACAGGGGAGCCTTTTTCTCAGTGCCTGGGCACCCTTCTCCCCCTCCTTCTTCCCTGACCTTGGTGTCTGCAGAGATGTTTTCACATTCTCTCTCCCTGTTGCTGTTGCAGTTCTGCAACTGCGCAACAACTTCTGCTCAAATACGTTATTCACAGAGGCTTTACCTCCACCACTAATTGGCCAGGCCTGGGGCAGGTGCAGGGTCCAGCTTAAAATTGATGATCCTAACCCTGTCAGCTACAGAGGAAGCTTCTGGCAACTGTCTTTGTTTAAAGAAGCCATTCATTTAGTCCCCCTGCTACTGAAAAACGTGGCCCAGGCCAAAACCACTACAGCAGTGGTGGACTGAGGGAATTCTTAACAAGGCCTTTGACTACTCATGAAGGCAGACACCTAATGTGGTTTTGAGTATACGTGAATGTGTATAACATGCATAGTTAGACATGAAAGCCATGTAGCTATTTATATACCTTAATGCTGGTGTGATCTATGCTATGCCCTCCTATTTTGTTGTTCTTGATTAGTTAAAGCATGGAAATTACGTATTACAAATATACATGTTCAGAGTCTGAAACCTCTAGTTAACTTCTAGAGAACAAACATTTATAGTATTACATTAATCATTGTAATACGAGGTTTCTTTGTATCACAACTGGTGTCACACAACATAATAACATAAATTGCAAGGTGCTGTCTTCTTTGAAGGTATCTACATGATAAAGCAGAAAACTAGAGGAAACTGTAAGAATACTCAGTAATGTAAGGCAGCTCCACAAGCATAAGCATAGTCACTTAAAAGCAGGTATATTTGAATTAAGCTGGGTGTTTACCTGAGTATCATTTTGTAGCCTTCTTTAGGTTTTTCTTCCTCCATGAAAAATAATAGTAGAAGATTTAAAGAGTGCTCTTTTGGAAATGATCAGGTAAACAGCCACCTTAAACTTCAATGAAGTCTTTATGGCTATATATACATGTGTGTACATATGTATATTTTACCCTTCTCTAGTAACTTTTCAATTATTGCCCAGCTATTACACTGTCTTTTCTGTGTTAGCTCCAGTTAATCAGATGCTGATTGCGGATTCTAGAATTCACTTGCTGATGATTATGTGTTATTTTAACAGGAGAATGACAATAATTTCCTGTAATGCCACTTGTTAAGGTAATTATGCTGTAATTGCCTTATCAAGGTGTCATAGAGGAGAAACTCTGAGATTTCACAGCTGCTGTCAAGCCTTGATAAAGTGTTATTTTGAAAATATATTATCAGTCATCAAGCTAAATTTGTATCAGTTGTTTTAAATCAGAAAATTTTTTCTTGGGTGGGGCATATGACCTCTGCATTTGCTGTTTCTCATTTTGATAATTAGGATGGATTATCTTTGTTTTAAAGCACAAAACTAACAACAGATTTGCATAGATAGGAATCAATAAATGCAGGTTTGTAATAGAGTCTGGGATTTTCAAAGGTGAGAAACTGCTTCCTAGGAAAAGATAGGTTTCCAAGTGTAATCTTGATTTTAGAGTAGATACAGATACTTGGATCCTGTTTCTGTTATAGAGAGAGAAAAGTGAAATAGTGAATGTGGCAGGTCAAAATAGGAATATGACAGGTTTCATAAACATGTTTAATTTATTATTTATTTAAGACTGGTAAACAGTGTTAATTGTAACACTGCTGATTTACTGAGATTTGCTTGCCAAGACCTGCTTAACAGGAACAAAATCTTGAGCTCAGTTTCTCTTAGGTCAGAAATACAAGACATCCAGCAAGAACATAGAATATGTTAAGTGTCTAAAATCAGGGCAAAATCCATGTAAAATGTACTTCTTTACTGCATTCAGACCAGAGTTTACTATTTGCACTGCTCACCTCTGTAATGATATCTAAAGTGATTTTTTTTTCCCCACTCAATTAAATCCTGAAACTATGAACTGGGAACTGTAAGTAATGCTCACATAGAATATACCTGTTCTACAACTGACTCTAAACTGCCAGCTATTCACCCTGCCACTCATACTCTTGAAAATTTCACTTAGAGAGAAGGAGCCAGTACTTCAACTTCTGATGACCGACTGCACTTTGTATGATCATTAGTAATGATAAGGTCAAAAGTAGTGGAGAATCGGGCTCATACACTCTAGCTCCTGAAACTATTTAGCTTCACATCTGATGTCAGCAGGAATTAAGTGCTGTGCATCTTACTGGATCTAGATCAAGGTTATAATTTAAGAATGGTAGATAAATGTGCATGTATTTTGTACATTTACATTTATTTCATCACTTTAAGACATTTGCTACCATGGTAATGATTGGGTAAGCAATACAGAGATAGGTGTGCTGGCTTGATCAATGTTGGATCTGGGGCACTGAAGCCCTTCCCCAGTCAGAAAACTGAGAAACTAAATTTGGAGGAGAAAAAATTTTTCTCTTATTTTTCCAAACATGTCTTTCCATCCTTCTGAACTATTCACAGATGTGCTGCTAACAGTGTTATTTTCTGGATGAAGGTTCCATGGAGAATATCTTCTTTAATTTCTTGGATTATACAGTGCAAAATCGGGTAAAGAAAACATCACTGACAATCTTGAATCAAACTTAGAAATCCATTTGTTATCTGGAGAAGAAGAAAGGTGCATTTCTAGCAGCGCTGCTGGGACAATTTAATTGACTCATTTATGGAAATTAACTGCCAAATTTACAAGGACATACTCTCAAACTGATGACATTTCTCTATCTACTTGTAACAGGTGAACTTCTCAACATTAAATCTAATCACTACCAAAACCTCAGAGAATGTCTGAGAATGAGAAAGTGAAAATGAAGCTACATTCTTTACTCTAATAATAGGAAAGAATAAAAGCCGGAAAATGAAAGAACATAATTCAGCATACTCAGAGATTTATAGAATGTAGAGACTGTCCTTGGGGAAAACAATCTGAAGAATAAAAGGTGAATTTGCATCTTTACTCTGTGGTACTAATGGCATAAGAGCAATATATATATATTCTAAGACCTTCTGAGTCACAAAAGAGAAAGAAAAGCTAATGATTTTCCTAAAACTTTCTCATAATCAAAAGAAATAAATCAGGAGGAAGAAGTGCATGAAGCTCTTCCATAACTGAGAACTGCCTCATGATCACAGACCCTGATATTTGCTGACAAAGCCTCTCAGCCGAGCATGCACAGTCCAGGAGGTTCCTTCAGAATGCTGATGATGACTTCCTGTCACAGGTGGTTGAGGAACAACAAGGAGGGGTGTGCTGCTGGACCTTGTGCTAGCGAATAAAGAGGGTCTGGTTGGGGATGTAAAGGTTGGAGGCAACCTTGGCTGCAGTGATCATGAGATGGTGGAGTTCAAGAACCTTTGTGGAAGAAGCAGGACACCAAGCAGGACCATGACTCTGGATTTCAGACGAGCTGACTTTGGCCTCTTCAAATACCTGCTTAGAGGAGTCTCATTAGATAGGATTCTAGATAGTAGAAGTGCCCAAGAGAGCTGGTCAGTCTTCAAGCATCACTTCCTCCAAGCCCAGGATCAGTGTGTCCCAACATGTAGAAAAGCAGGAAAAGGAGGCAGGAGGCCTTCATGGATGAACAAAGATCTACTGGGACAACTCAGGGAGAAAAAGAACATCTATGAGAGGTGCAAAAAGGGCCTGGTTTCTTAGAAAAAGTATAGGAGCATTGCCAGAGCATGCAGGGGTGCAACCAGGAAGAATTAAAATTTGACAGGAAAATAAAGGAAAACAAGAAGGATTTTTACAGGTAAACCAGCAGCAAAAAGATTAGGAGGAATGTGGGCCTGCTGCTGAACACAGAGGGTACCCTGGTGATAGAGGAAGCAGAGAGGGTTGAACTACTGAATGCTTTCTTTGCCCCAGTCTTTATGGCCAAGGACAGCCCTCAGGAAGCCCAGTCCAGCAAGGATGGCCTGGACAATAGAGGACTTGCCCTTGGAGGATGAGGAAGAGGTTAAAGACTTGATAGCCAAGCTTAACACTCCTAAGTCAATGGGTCCTGATGGGATGCATCCCAGAGTGCTGAGGAAGTTGGCTGATGTGGTTACTAAGCTGTTCTCCATCATTTTTGAATATTAATGGAGGACAGACGAGGTGCCTGAGGACTAGAGAAAGGCCAGTGTCACTGCAGTCTTCAAAAAGGGAAAGAAGGACAGCCTGGGAAACTACAGGCCAGTCGGCCTCACCTCCATCTCTGGAAAGATGATGGAACAACTTGTCCTAAATGTTATTACTAAACACATGAAGGAAAAGGCAGTTATTGGGGGAGTCAACGTGGATTCACCAAGGTGAGATCCTGTTTGACCAACCTGATAGCCTTCTGTGAGGGCATAACTGGATGGCTACATGAGGGGAGAGCAATGAATGTCACCTACCTTGACTTCAGCAAGGTTTTTGACACTGTCTCCCATAACATCCTACTCAGAAAGCTCAGGCTTGGGTGTGGCTTGGATGAGTGGACTGTGAGGTGAATCGAGAACTGAGTGAATGACAGCGCCCAGAGGGTGGTGGTGAATGGCACAGGATTGAGGTGGAGGCCTGTGGCTAGTCGACTTCCACAGGGATCGGTTCTGGGGCCAGTCTTGTTCAACATCTTCACCAATGACCTGGATGAGCGGACAGATTGTACCCTCAGCAATTTGACTAATGACACCAAACTGGGAGGACTGACTGATTCCCCAGAAGGCTGGGCTGCCATTGTGTATGAAGGCTCCTTCTCTGGAGGTTTTCAAAATGCTCCTGGACGTGTTCCTGTGTGATCTGATCTAGATGTATCTGCTTTAGCAAGGAGGTTAGAATGCATGATCTTTAGAGGTCCCTTCCAACCCCTATCATTCTGTGATTCTGTGAGCCAGTAGTATGCCTAAGTGCTCAAGAATACCAATGACATCCTGGCTCATATCAGACATATAGTAGCCAACAGAACCAGAGAAGTGATTGTCCCTCTGTACTCAACACTGATGAGGCTGCACCTTGAATACTGTGTTCTGGTTCCCTCACTATAAGAAGGACACTGAGGTGCCAGATTGTGTCCAGAAACAGGCAATAAAGCTGGTGAAGGGTCTAAAGAACAAGACTTATGAGGAGGGGCTGAGGGAGCTGGGCATATTTAGCCTAGAGAAGTGGAGGCTGAGAGGAGACATGATCACTCTCTATGACTATCTAAACGGGAGTTGTAGTCAGGTGAGGGTCAATCTCTTTTCTCCATTAAGGAATAATAGAACACGAGAAAATGAGTTGAAGTTGTGCCAGAGAAGGTTTAGATTGGACATTAGGAAAAACTTATTCACCGAGAAGGTTATTAAGCATTGGAATGGGCTACTCAGGTGGTGGAGTGGTGGAGTCACCATACCTGAAGATATTTAAATAATGCATTGATGAGGTGATGATGGACATGATTTCATGGTGGACATGACAGCATTAGGTTGGTGCTTGGACTTCATGAATTTAAAGGTATTTTCCTACCCACATGATTTTATGATTCCATTTTTCTGAGAAGGCAAATATGAGAGGAAAGAGCTGTTTATGAAAATGTTAGCTAAATTAATTGTACTCTAGACTAGAAGAATATTTCAAGAGATGGCTCAGATGGATCTGGGATGAACCGTGTTTTATTATTTGTTCTCATTATGAAAGTCAGATAATTCTGAGAGATGCACAGTTAAAGGACATATGCTGGAACAAATAAAATTTAATATCAGGGAGTTTTTTTCATAATAGACATGGTTGAAAATGAACAGGCTGCTCAGCAAATTTGTGCTGTCTCTTCTTGGATTTATTCAGAACTTGATTTGATCTTGATAAACTTCATCTAACTGAATATACTATTGTTGGAGCAAGAGGTGGGAGCAGAAATACATTCCAAGATCAGTTATTCTTCAGCTCTACGATTACATCAAAGTTTTGAATGAAAAAAAAAAAACACAGAAAGTTTGCAATAAAACGCAAACTGGATACATTAGCAGAACCATCCATAATTCTAAAAATCCATG
Source organism: Urocolius indicus (assembly GCA_013401255.1). Classification (NCBI taxonomy): domain Eukaryota; kingdom Metazoa; phylum Chordata; class Aves; order Coliiformes; family Coliidae; genus Urocolius; species Urocolius indicus. The sequence goes on along the minus strand of WBNH01010450.1, from coordinate 224,806 downwards.
GAACTCAGAGAAGGTGAATGTGGAAAATTACTTACAAGAAGGAGAAAACACTCTCAAGATTTTCCTAGAGCAGAAACATGGCAAAAGATTTGAAAGTTAACTTCCAAAACTTTGGCCTTTTCAAAAGAAGAAACCACCTCATCAGCCAAGAGGCAAAGTTTTGGCTTATGAAGTAGGTATCTGTCCTTTGGAGGAAAAAAAAAGAAGTCAAGTTCTATCTGGGAGATTCGCTTTGAAAGACAAAAAATTAGTTGTAGAAAACTTAACTAATAGTTCCATTCTATCTGGGATTTATGACACCTCATGTTGAGCTTTCTGTCTGGTTTTAGAAACGTTATTTTAAGAAGATTAAAGAAAAATCAACAATGGTTCACAAAATATCAGTGAGCATGCTGAGACTGCTAGACACACTTTATGAAATAGATTAAAGATTTTTTTTAAAGTCTTTTAATCAGAAGATGGAGATGGTTTTGATGTACTTCCAGTACACAAAAAACTCTTTATCAAGAGAATACTGGTATGCTGTGTATCTATTGTGTCATTGGACAAGAAAGCAAGAAGTAATGAGCATAACATGCACTTAAGGGGTTTTTTGGTGTAATTCAGGCAAAGATAAATTCTAATTATAAAAACACTAAAGCACTGGAACAGATTAGTGAAGACAATCATGGAAAATTGATAGCAGATTTCTAAAATGAAGTTTGACCATCTTCTGCTAATTGTAGTCTGAAAATGCTTGATTCGGCCTTGATATGAAAGGATAAATCAGATAATTTCTTGGTGTTTATTTTGTAATTGCAGTGCTGCTGCTGAATAGTTACAAATTGATATTGGTGGAATTGCAAAAAATATTGCAGAAGGAATTGGCATTCACATAATACTCTTTCGTGTTAGCACTATGAAAACTTCATCCATCTGCAGTCATCAATAACAAAAACGTTTCTCACTCTGAATGGTACTTAAATGCAGCCAAGATGGGGAGACCCCAGATGAAGTTTCTCACAGCCCTTTCTTACACACTTGTTTCACTGGACTCTCACCTGAGGTTGCACTGTAGCAGAGCTGGCCTAGACCACAAGCAGCTGCCTCCCTAGGAGGCGCAGAAGAAGCTGGAAAACCTTTGCACTGCACCCAGTGAAGCAACATTGCCTTATCTCATTGTACCCCTCCTTTCAATAGTTGTTAAATTGGTCATCTAATGATCTTCCTCTAATATGTATAAATGGAATGGAAGAGGGAGAAAAAGAGACAACTCATAAGAAACAACCACAAGTAGGCTGGAAATCAGAACTCATGAAAATATGGAATATGGGAGTCACTGAACATAGTCATGGGCAGAGCTGCTTGGAGAGGGATGTGTTGGGAACAGACCAGGTTCCTGCCACAGAAGGGTACTGCTACATCCAGCCAGGCTGGCCCTGGCAATTAATGCTCCTCCCGCCTCAAATTGCTGTCTGGTTCAACAAATGGTAAAGGACTGGAGTGTCTAGATCAGAGAGGAAGGATGAGCTATGGAACTGCTGTACTGTTTGAGTTTTGTTCCTCTATTCACACAATTTTAATTTGTTTTAGTTATCAGTTACTGATTTAACTAAGATGATTTCCTGAGTATGCTTGTGTATCTAATTGATGGCATGTGTTTTAGTGAAAAATTTAGGGATTAAATGAGTTACATTATGACAAACACACTGTCATTTAGACCAACAGAAATGCATTTCTAAGGAAGAACATTCCTGTAATACAGTATTTGCCCACTGATGGCTTTATGGACAGAGATACTGCATTGGTCCTATATTTCTGTTAAATGACATAAGCCATGATTATATATAATAATATTGATTTATTTTGTTTTCTTGTTTTTTGAATGTTTTATGTCCCTAGTATATGCCAAAGCAGAAATTTTCTGAGATGACCTTTTCTTGTACTCACTTTGTATTTACTTTGATTTTTTGAAGCTTCACAAATATGTTTGAAGTGCCAAAGCTTTTCAGATAAGGGATAGTGGTCCTGCTGGTTTTAAACCAGACAGCTAGAATGTAGATATTTTGCAGCCAGAGGATAGAAGACCACTAGAGTAGTCAGGTTCCAATAACCACAATATCCTTACAAAAACGGCCCTTGGAGACATGTACTGTTTTTTACTAGAATGTTACTAAAAATATACACAAGCCCAATGAGGACAACTAACAAATACTGACAAGGCTTGGCCTTCTCTGAATGAAAAACACATAGTGATTCATTTCTGCAGGAAACCCTTCTTTCTGTTTTAACAATTTTTGAACACTAATGAGATTTAACATCTGCTGCTTGTGTGGAGAATTGCTCAGAAAAAAAAGATAGTTTTGATTTTCCTTTCTTGCAAAAAAAGTGATTATGGTTAAAAATGTGGAATATAGCTTAAAACAGACAATATTTTCCTAGACTTTATAGTTTTGAGAGGGGCAGAAAAGGAATGTAGAGAAAATATCATTTGTTCACATAGTCAAATTTATATCTAACTTGCCTAAGGAAGGAGTGAGTGCCCATCATTCATCTTCTCTCCAGACTATTAAAGAATACAATAAATCCAAAATCACGATTGCAAGCTATGCACATCTGTTAAGTTAACTAAACAAAAACACAAACTGAGCAGGGTTGAAAGTGTCTATAACAACAGTGTATTGCCTGAAGCTCAAGGAGTTTGTGTTAACAAAAGTGCAGTATTGACCTCCCAGAGTTTTAAGGTCTTTTACTTCATCCTTGAACTGTATAAAGACAATAAATTGTGGGGAGCTTTTTCAGGTCTCCCCTAAAATTCTTTTCCTGTTAGTCTTTATCTTTGTTCTAAAACCACATTTAAAATTTATAAAATCTCCAGAAATTCTCTAGTTAGTCTTAAAAGATGGAAAACTATTCAAGAGATTGAAGTAGACACTGATTGAAAACAACGTCTTGATTATTCATTATGAAAAAATTTGCAACAGTAACTGTTAATTTGGAGTCTTCCTTGAGATATTTTAGAGATCCAGGACACTCATAGGACAGACTAATATGCTATTTTATGATTTGAATTCATATAGTCCCGAAGACTTTCTTCAGCTCATTTATGCATTATTTGACCAATTGAGAAAACAAGAAAAAAATGTTTGTTTAAAGTCATAGATGCCCAAGACAGTTATTATGGTATTACAGTGTGAATGCACGGCTGTGAGTGGAAGTGCTAGCATTTTCCATCATGTAGTTGAGCTGAAGACACTGAAAGATATTTGTAATAGATGTAATCTGAAATGCAACTGTCTTAGAAGCAATAGTTTAGTACAGCTGAAATATATACTTGCAAGTTAAATGTCTGGAAAGATTCTCAAATATTTAGGAGGTCTGAAATTGCTCATGTTCAGCCCATTACCTTGCCTGAGCCCTCCACAGGAGTGGCATTGCTGTGTCTCCTGGGATGTTCTGGTCATGTGCAGAAGCTGATGGGCTGGGACTGGTAGACTATGTTGGTCAGTACATGCTAAAATCATGCTAAGGAACATCACACTAGGTGAAACTGAGACCTTCATGCACCTGGGACAGATGATTTCCATACATATTAGAATGGGGCTCATATTTAGGGAGATGCCATTAAAGAAAGAAAGTGGTGTGTTCTACAAGCTTTGTCAGAATCCTGTATTTGTAATTTGTGAGTTACGGTTCACTTGCTTTTGTAGTGCCAATGTATGGTTTATTTTTTTTCATTCACTTTTTACTTAAAATAATTTAATCTTTGTTTTAAAGACATAGATGTTGATGAAAAATATATTCTCTAGTATTTAAAATATTTCTCTAGTATTTCAAGTGGTAAAACCAGGTAATTGACTAGTAAAATGGGAATAAGGAACTTTGAACCTCCCTGGGCAGCCCATTTAAATGCTTAATAACCCTCTTGGTGAAAAGGTTCTTCCTAATGTCCAATCCAAACATCCCCGGCGCAACTCAAACCCATTTCCTCATGTTCTATTATTCATTACTGGACAGAAGAGATTGACCTCGACCTGACTACAACTCCCCTTCAAGTAGCTGTAGAGAGTGATCAGATCTCTTAGACTTCTCTTCTCTAGGCTAAACATCCCCAGGTACCTCAGCTGCTCCTTATTGGACCCGTTCTCCAGGCCCTTCATCAGTTTTGTTGCCCATCTCTGGACATGCTCCAGCACCTCAATGTCCTTCTTGTAGGAGGAGAAGCCCAGAACTGAACACAATATTCAAAGTTCATCCTCCCAGTGCCAAGTACAGGGGGACAATCCAAGCCTATCCAAGTCCCTCTAAAGGACTTTCCTGCCCTCAAGCAGGTCTACACACTTACCTAGCTTGGTGTCAGCAGCAAATTTACAGATGGTGCACTCAATCCCCTCATCCAGATCATTGATAAAGATGTTAAATAGAACAGGACCTATCACTGAGCCCTTGGGATTGGTGACTGGCTGCCAACCAGATTTAACTCCATTCACTACGACTCTGTTCCTGGCTATCCAGCCAGATTTTCCACCCTTTGCAGAGTAGGTCCATGTAAGCCATGGGCAGCCAGTTTCTTCAGGAGGGTGCTGGGGAGACTGTGTCAAAGTCCAGGAAGACCGCAACCACAGCTTTTCCCTCATCCACTAAACAAGTCATCTTGTCACAGAAGATCAGATTGGTCAAAGAGGACCTGCCCTTCATAAAGCCATGTTGACTGGGCCAGAAGTCTTGTTTATCCTGTATGTGCCTCAAGATGGCTCTCAAGATAATCTGTTCCATAACCTTCCCTGACACTGAGATCAGACTGATAGGTCTGTAGTGACTGGGATCCTCAGTCCAACCCTTTTTGTAGATGGGGGTCACATTTGCCATCCTCCAGTCCTCTGGGACCTCCCCATTGAGACAGGATTGCTGGTAGATGATGGAGAGTGGCTTGGTGAGCACTTCCACCAGCTTCCTTGAGTGGATTCCATCCAGCCCCATTGACTTGTGTGTGTTGAGGTGGAGCAGTGGGTCACATACCATTTTTTCTTGCACTAAGGCAGCTTCAAGTCTGTCTCCTGTCCCTGGTTNCTTGTTTATCCTGTATGTGCCTCAAGATGGCTCTCAAGATAATCTGTTCCATAACCTTCCCTGACACTGAGATCAGACTGATAGGTCTGTAGTGACTGGAATCCTCAGTCCAACCCTTTTTGTAGATGGGGGTAACATTTGCCATCCTCCAGTCCTCTGGGACCTCCCCATTGAGACAGGATTGCTGGTAGATGATGGAGAGTGGCTTGGTGAGCACTTCCACCAGCTTCCTTGAGTGGATTCCATCCAGCCCCATTGACTTGTGTGTGTTGAGGTGGAGCAGTGGGTCACATACCATTTTTTCTTGCACTAAGGCAGCTTCAAGTCTGTCTCCTGTCCCTGGTTCTGGCTCTGGTGGACAAGTGCCCAGAGAAGGGCTGGTTTTAATATTGAAGACTGAGGTAAAGAAGGTATTAAGTAACTCAGCCTTTTCCTCATCTTTACTCACTAGTTTTCTTCTTTCATCCATTAAAGGAGGAAGATTCCCCTTAGGCTTCCTTTTGACACTAATATATTTGTAGAAAATTTTCTTACTGTTTTTTACAGTAGTGGCCAGCTTAAGTTTGAGTTGAGCTTTGGCCCTTCTAATTTTCTCCCTGCATAATCTCACCATAGCCTTGTAGTTCTCCTGGGATGCCTGCACTTTCTTCCAGAGATTATGGATTCTTTTTCCTCCTGAGCTCCAGCAGAAGTTCTCTGTTCAGCCAGGGTGGTATTCTGTCCAGCCAGCTTACCTTGCACATGGCAACAGCTCAATCCTGCACCTTTAAGATTTCCTTCTTGAAGAATGTCTGGCCTTCCTGGACTCCTTCAGGACTGTTTCCCAAGGGACACTGGCTACCAACTTCCTAAACAATTCAGAGTCTGCCCTCCAGAAATCTAATGTGGCAGTTCTGCTGGTCCCTCTCCTTGCTTCTCTGAGGATTATTATCCATAAATTTATAATATATAAATATATAAAATTAAATCCAGAAGCTGAGTTTGTCAAGCAAAAAAAACCCCTCAAAGGCAGTACTAAGAACCTCCACATAGAGCATCTTTTACAGTACTACAAGAGCATATTTTTTACAGTACTACAGATATCTTGTTCTGCTGTCACTATCCTGATTAAGCCCAGAGTAATGCTTTGATATTAGAATTGTTGATTTAAGAACCTAAACTGGAAATTAATACTTGGAGCATCACTCGGGATCTTAATCCAAAGACAGAGTTGAAGTTACCAATCAATCAGGCTTTCTTCCTTGAGTATCTTTTACTTCTCATTGCTTGTGCAAACATAAGCTTAGCTCCTAGTTGAGTACCCAACATTCATTTAGTTACCCTAGCAAATGAGGTGTACACATTATGTTTACAAAGAGCTCTCCCATAGCTTCCAGAAATGTTGACATCTTATGCTATAATTGCCGTAAAATATTTGAAACTGCCTCATGTTGTCTGTGAGTTCCCAGAGCTTTGTTTCATTTTCTGTCAGAGTTTTCTCATTGCCACTATATCAGCATCTTTATTTTGCATGAAGTTGCACCAGAGGAGATTTGGATTGGACATCAGGCAGAACTTTTTCACTGAGAGAGTTGTTAAGCATTGGAACGGGCTGCCACGTTCAAAAGATGTGTAGATGAAGTACTGGGGGATATGGTTTAGTGATGGGCTTGGCAGTATGAGGTGATTGGTTGGAAATGATGATTTCCAACTCTAACTATTCTATGGTAATTTATAGCTGCATGAAAACGGAACTGGACAAATTATATGGCCAAAGAAAGATGAACTGTAAGAACTGGGGTAATTTTAATAGGTCTCAGGGTTTTTTTACTGCTGCAAAAAAATATAACGACCTTGGATTTTTTTTTTTTTTGCTTTTTCATCTGCCTTTCATGTCTACATCTAAAACAATAGAAATATCTTAAATGTTTCACAAATCCTGTCCTTGAATACTAACTTTTACATAAGGAAATGAGAAAATCCCCATCCTCTGTGCTGAAGCTTTTGTAATAGAACAGGGTTATGTTGAGCAACCCTGAAAAAAAGATTGTTTATTTGAATTACTATTTCACTTACTGCTAACACCAATCCAGATCCCTGTGTAATAGATGCTAAAAAGACACTCCTTGCTTTCAGGAACTTGAAATACGGATTTTACTCAGATACAACTTGAAGAAGTAAATCAAGGAGGAAATTGAAAAGCAAGTAGCCGAAAAGTAGGTAAATCACCCTATGAAGGACGTGTCACATTTTATAGCTTACTTAACCACTATCAACATTTTTTAAAGGAAACTCTGTTCATAGAGTATTTTTTTTACTTAAATAAAGGTATTATTTACATTACATGGTAAAAATTTCTTCTTGACTTCTAGTTGTCTCCAGAGTAGTAATTGTATGTTGTTGTTGTTGACCTCTTATTGCTATGATGATAATGATGTTAATAATATTTATTATGTAGTTTATAGTTAACTTCAAGTTTAGCTCCGTGTTGGCATCTGAAAAGTAGCTATCAAGCCTGAAAGCATCCTGGTGCTCAAAGTATACCTGTCTTTTTGCTGTCTCAAAACAAGAACCTTATCCAGGTTTGTAATGAAGTCGCTAATACTAAATTCTGTTTCTTTCTGTGGCTCTCATATACTAGCTAGGTGTGAAGTAAAACCCTTTGTTGCTATCAAGGAAATTTGTCCTCTAAATGAATTTGTGACTTTCTGAAATTAAGCAAAAGCTTTGAAAAAAATTATTGTATTGAATAAAAAGTGTAGAGATAACTGAATTTCTTCTGAAACTTTGTAGTCAATCTCACTTCTGAGGAAGAATAAACAACATTAAAAAGTGTCTTAGTGTGCTCACAGTCTATTTATAAAATAAAAATAATAAATCTACTTCCACCCACAAAGGAAAACAAACAAATATAATTGGTTTGTGTAACATATTTTCAAACACTTGCTACTAGAGACCTGTTTCTCAGAATGTTCCATCTTCTTAATGTATATGAGTATTTTAATTGTTTGGAAGAAATGAAGGGGAACTAGTTACCAAAGGAAGTGTCTCTTTCTTCAAGTCTCCAATTTTTCAGCAGTTTTATATATAATTAGAGATTACTGATGCAGTTATTACTCTGAAACAAAAGAAGCTTGATTGCTGCAGTGTTATACATTGAATGAGGGGGGAATAATTGGCCATGATTGAATTTACTAATAAATATTTAGTGGAATATTCTATTCTAACATGTTTGAACAGTACACTATGCAGGGAGTGGTAAATATTAAGCAGAGTGATTTTAAACTGTACTTAAAAAAATATTGGACATCAGTCTCATGTCATAAATTCTTTACTTTGAATAAACATGTCTCCTTGTACTCCAGTTCATACATTATGAATTGCCGATTTTCAATCTCCGCGTTTATTTTCTTTAACACTCTATTATCTATAACTTATCCTCTGCATTTTCTAGAATCATAGAATCACACAACCATGGAATCATTTTGGCTGGAAGAGGCTTTTAAGATCATCAAGTCCAGCCTTTGTACTAGCCCTATCAACCACTAGAGCACTTCCCTAAGTGCAATATCCACACCTCCAGGGACAGTGACTCCAGCACCTCCCTGGGCAGCCCATTCCAATACCTGACAACACTTTCAATAAAGAAATCCCTCCTCATATCCAGCCTGAGCCTCCTCTGGCGCAACCTGAGGCTGTTTCCTCTTGTTCTATTGCTTGTTAGTAGGGAGAACAGAACACAAAATAGTTAATTTTAACTGCTTTCTTTTTAACTTGCTAGTATTATCTCTCTGAAAAAATTACTTCTAGATACTAGAAGGAGGAAAAAAAGTAGATTTAGTTTAAAATAGTCCTTAACCATGTATTTATCTCTTTGACTTCTTATCAAGTGTTAGATCAGTTAAAGACTTTATTATGGCATTTTCAATTTAGATTATTAACCCTCAGAGCAGTATCCCAGCTCAAGTTTGGATTCTTTAGGCCCAAGTCTGGGTTCTGTATGAAGTGCATAAGGAAATGTGGCCCTTCATGTGGCAACCAAGTGACACTCAAACTTTCTGTCTAGGATAGGAAACATGAAATACAGGCATATGTGGACTACTGTTCCTGTTAGGCATCTATATGAAAGGTAGCATGGAGTTGCTCTCAATTGTTCATGCTCAAAGGTCCTCCATACATTCATATCAGAGACCAATACCAACAGTGCTTTTTCCAAGAAGAAGCTGGTGACATTATCCTTCATTTTTGCAATGATCCAGTGCAGAGAGACCTGGAAGTCCTGGTAGATAATAAACTAACCATTAGTCAGCAATGTGTCCTCATGGCCAAGAAGGCCAATGGCATCCTGGGATACATTAGAAGAGTGTAGCCAGCAAGTCAAGGGAGGTTCTTCTTCTCCTCTTCTCTGCCCGGATGAGGCCTCATCTGGAGTCCTGTGTCCAGTTCTGGGCTCCTCAGCTCAAGAGGGGCAGGGAACTGCTGGAAAGATTCCAGCTCAGGGCAACCAAGATGATCAGGGCACTGGAACATCTTTCATATGAGGAAAAGCTGCAGGAACTGGGGCTGTTTAGTCTAGAAGGTGACTGAGGGGGGATCTTATTAATATTTACAAATATCTAAATGGTGGGTGTCAGGAGGTTGGGTCATCCTTTTTTCCTATTGTATCTAGCAACAGGACAAGCGGTGATGGGATGAAGCTGGAACACAAAAAGTTCCTTGTCTGGACATGTTCCTGTGTGAACTGATCTATGTTGACGTGTTTGGTGACGAGGTTGGACTAGATAATCTGTGGAGGTCCCTTCCAACCATACCATTCCATGATTCCATGAGTCTATGATCTCATTCAATAAATAACAAGGGAAAGATTCAGGTTATTTTTCTATGACAGTTTACACGGCTCTCAGTCCATCTCTCCTCAGGAACTGTTTTAACCAGTAGGCTGTACATATGACGGAGAAATTACCTGAACCTCTGATGCTTCTAGGCCCCGAGGTATTAAAGAATGAAAGATTCCTGCTGTGAAATTCAGAAGAGGAGTTTGAGTCTGCAATCCTGTAATGATTGCTCAGTCTCAGGAATGCCACTTTGAATCCCCTTGGGCTGCAAGGAAATTTAAGCTGTGACTCAGTCTTCATGGGCAAGCCAGTGACTCTGGAATACTCTTCTGGCAGTCTGCAAGAAGTCAGACTGCTGAGAAGTGGATGATTGTCCACAGAAGATTTGGAGGATTGTCTTCACTCTGATTTATTTTTTATATTTATTAGTTATTGCATTCTGCATTTACAAGCAAAAGATCCATATGTATGTGCAACTGTGTGCTGACATCAATGACAAGACTTGTATGAGCTTCAAATTGTACAGGAAAGTCACTATGTGAAAAAAATAGTTTATTTGATTTCACAGGTAGGTATATCTCTATGAGAAGAGTAAAAAGATTTAAAGCAAACAAGAACGAAAAAAAAAGACAAGCAAAATAATTTATAATATTATCTTAATCCTTAAAGGCTAAGTTTTAGCTTACCCACAGCAACCTCAACCTTAGAATTCTCTTAATTCAAGAATGTAACACAAATCAAGGATATGTATTTTGCATATCTATTTTGGGGGGTTTGTTTGTTTGCTTGTTTTTTCCTGGCTTGTTTTATAAATGTAAATTATAAAATAAAATAAAATACAATGTAATATGTAATATGTATGTGTAATGTAATGTAATATACTATACTATACTAACTATACTATACTATACTATACTATACTGTAACATAACATAACATACATGCATGACTTCTAGAACACTATATTGAGTCTTCTGCCTAGAACCTCCCGTCTTAAAAACCAGAACTAAACATTGTTTTCTCATACGCTACGTGAACAATGTGGTCAAACACAACACTGATTTTTTTTTTTTTCTTGGAACATTTACAATATTTTCCTTTTTTATTTCAATTTTTGGTGATTTTATGCTCTCTGAATTTATTGTCTGTTGTCCCCACAGGCAGCTTGTCCCTTGAATGTCAAGATTTGTAAGAAAGTAAGTTTTTATTAAATCAGTTTATAAAGATGGAGGAAACAAGTATTTGAGCAGAAAACCTTACAAAACTTTTGTCATCCTTTTCCTAAGGCAATAATCATATAATCTGTTAGATTATTGTTTTGCAAACACAAATGAAAAACATGGCATCATTTGTCATGGCTTCATAAAAAGCATCCTCGTGTGTTGTCTATTAATGTATTTATTGATTTCCTTTTATATAAATTTTCTCATGTCTCAAGAATAAGTAATCTTTTGTCTTAGTATTCATAATTAAGTGACCTTCAATTCTTCTTGCGGCTATAATCTTAGCTTGAACTTCTCTCCTTGTGACAACCAAGATGATCAAGCAGCTGGTTTTAAAAATAAACTTTATATAATCAATTTATCATTTTGTGCACAAGTGGTTGTTTTTTGAATAGTTAATTTTTCAATGTGAAAGTAATTTTTCAAAACTAAACTAGAAGAGGAAGAATTTTTTTTGAGCAGAACTGAAAGCATTTATTTGAAAAATTTCAAAACAATTTAAAGTTATTGCAAATGAAGGGAGGTTTATTTTAACTACTACAAATGCTTTCTTTTTAATATTCTATTTTTTTTTAAAAAGTAATCATAAATAAAACCCCCAACTTTTTAATTTTTTCATTTTTTTCAAATATATTTTTTCAAATATATTTTTAAAATATATTATAAAATTCATTATATATTTTAAAAATATTTCTGTTCATAGACTAGAAAAAGCCCCAGTTTTGAGGAGTGAGTGGTCAGTCTATATCCTTGAGACTTTTTTGACCAAAACATTCACTTAGCATTATTCAGTTATATTTATATCTGCTTCGGTCAAGTATCTGAATTTCACTGCTGGAGTTTTTTTTTTAACATCCAGTTTTTTGATTTTTTTTTTTTGCCTTTACAAAAGCTCTTTTTCATTAATAAAAAGTATAATTATATTCAATATAACATTTGCACAACTACTTTGCAGCTCTGAGGACTNTATACTATACTGTAACATAACATAACATACATGCATGACTTCTAGAACACTATATTGAGTCTTCTGCCTAGAACCTCCCGTCTTAAAAACCAGAACTAAACATTGTTTTCTCATACGCTACGTGAACAATGTGGTCAAACACAACACTGATTTTTTTTTTTTTCTTGGAACATTTACAATATTTTCCTTTTTTATTTCAATTTTTGGTGATTTTATGCTCTCTGAATTTATTGTCTGTTGTCCCCACAGGCAGCTTGTCCCTTGAATGTCAAGATTTGTAAGAAAGTAAGTTTTTATTAAATCAGTTTATAAAGATGGAGGAAACAAGTATTTGAGCAGAAAACCTTACAAAACTTTTGTCATCCTTTTCCTAAGGCAATAATCATATAATCTGTTAGATTATTGTTTTGCAAACACAAATGAAAAACATGGCATCATTTGTCATGGCTTCATAAAAAGCATCCTCGTGTGTTGTCTATTAATGTATTTATTGATTTCCTTTTATATAAATTTTCTCATGTCTCAAGAATAAGTAATCTTTTGTCTTAGTATTCATAATTAAGTGACCTTCAATTCTTCTTGCGGCTATAATCTTAGCTTGAACTTCTCTCCTTGTGACAACCAAGGTGATCAAGCAGCTGGTTTTAAAAATAAACTTTATATAATCAATTTATCATTTTGTGCACAAGTGGTTGTTTTTTGAATAGTTAATTTTTCAATGTGAAAGTAATTTTTCAAAACTAAACTAGAAGAGGAAGAATTTTTTTTGAGCAGAACTGAAAGCATTTATTTGAAAAATTTCAAAACAATTTAAAGTTATTGCAAATGAAGGGAGGTTTATTTTAACTACTACAAATGCTTTCTTTTTAATATTCTATTTTTTTTTTTTGCCTTTACAAAAGCTCTTTTTCATTAAAAACAAGTCTAATTCTATTCAATATAACATTTGCACAACTACTTTGCAGCTCTGAGGACTACATTATCAATATACTTCCGCAAATTCTCCTTCGTATGTCATTTATTCCCTCCCTACCTGGATTTGTTCCTCTTGACATGGCTGAAAAATGCTGCAATAAATCCAGATCCCTCCCTGTAATTAATGCTAGAATTAGAATTAGATTTTTTTTTTAACTTGTGGCAGATTAAAGTTCTTGGTTATGAGCATGCCCCTAAACTAACAGCAGTGGTGTCCTCTAATCACCTTCATCTTCTTATAGATCATATAAAAACATTTGGCTGCCTGTCCCAAAATATCTCATTATAAAAAGGCTCTATATCAATTGTGCATGGCTGATGAGACAGAGCAAATGTCTGTAAATGACAGTGTGAGTGAAGTGAAATCCTGTTGTACAAACTAATGAGTGACTAAAAGAAAAAATACTGCACTGATAACTGGAATCAGACTATGGAAAACATGTCCAAGTTGTAGCTCATTGTAGAGAAGACCTTAAGCATGAAAAGTCCTTTCATGCATCTCATTACTACTGCCCCTTATACCTGCACACAGAGAAACCTCAGATTTTTTAGAAAGATACTGTCCCTTGTAAGTGCTGTTTGTTCTTTTTATCCATCATACTTCTCTGTGCCATCATACTAGCACATCAAAAGATCTACTGGCACACACCAAGCCACAATTCTCTTCCTCAGTCAACTTTTTGAAGCATGCACAAAGTTTTTATTCCTGTTATATGACAATCAGCACAACAGACCCCTAGTCAGTCCCTGCAACATCATGACATTAACACAGGTAAAGCAGTACCAGCAACAGTAGACACCTCACCTCACTCTAGTACAGTATGCAGGAGAAACAGAACATGTAACTAGTAATTAAATAAAATAGCTGAAACCTAGTTGCAGCAAAATTTTCCACTCTCATCAGACTGGAAAGAAATAAGCTTATTTGGTAAGCCCTTGCTAAAGTAGAAGGGGATACTGGTAATTTTGTGAAGATGATTAAGTGGAAGCCGCTGCTTGTGCTACTATTATGCATCTTCTGGTAAAGCCAAAGGGCAGCACTATGTATTTTGCAAATACTTTTATATTGTTTGCAACCAATGTTTGCTTTTCTGTGATTCCTCTCCTCAATCCCCCTGCCCCGCCCTTCCCTCTCCCTTCCTTTACTTTGTCCCTCTTTCTTTTAATACAGATTATCAGAAAACACTTACTTTTAAAATAAGATTTGCAACATTGGTTCGTATTTGCCTTGACGTTATTAGTGCAGTAAAATTCTATTCTGGTTTCATAAGCCTGGACTTAGAATAAATTGAGATTAATTTTTGGAGTGGTGATTAAAGTGGAGTGATGATTATTTCTACATGCTGACATCATGGTCATAAAAAGCTAATTGGATAACTTATGATGGATTTCTGTCTCAGAAATAAGATAATTTAAAAAATATTTTGCCTTGGATCCTGAAATTATGCCATTGTTGTAGTTTGCTACCTGTCTTAATTTATTTTTGATGACAAGAACTCTTGGTTTCAAATCTACCCTCAATGCGTTTCTGGGGACTCTGATCCAGTTTCTAGCGTATATTAACTAATTCAAACTATTCTCTTTACCATGGGCTAACCTGAGAGATGGCAATCTGCCCCACATGAGCATTCATTTCTGCCTTCAATATTGAAGGGATACCAAGAAGCTGAAATAATCCTCTCCAAGTTAAAAGTGTCTGCATTTCTCTCTTTCTCTGTAAGTGGGGAAAGGAAGAAACAAGCTCAATTTTTCTTGTTCTCCCTGTGTTAACAAGCTGTGGTTGTGTCTTCTGCTATTGAGCTCCTTGACCAAAGTTATCTCAGTTTACCTGCTGTGTCAGTTGAAAGAAGTTTAGTGATTCCCTGCACTTGAAATCTTAATCCCACTAGAATCAAAACCTCATATGTATGCCTGATTTTGAGTGATAATAATTTAGTGCATATTAAATAAAAATAAAGCTAAGAGAGAAAAGGAAAAGCTTGTGTTTCATTTTACCTGGCAATTTATAGTATTTAAGATGAATACTGTCTTTTACATTTACAGCATTGGTAATATTTACTGAATTAGTATAATCTTTGTAAATAGAATAAGCTTCTTAAAAGTACAAAAAAGTAGCTTACTTTTAGACAAGATGTCATCATACAGATCTAGCTTCCTTTTCACTCTGCCTAAGGTGATTTTCTGGAAAAGAATTATTTTTACAAAGTCTTATGCTAAAGTTGTAAGAACACAGAATGTAGTTTTCTGCATTTCCTGACCTTTAAGCTTCACAGAGATTGCAAAGTCTACTTGATATTTAAAATAATATCCTGACATCAGCTATGCCATCATTTCCAACAAGTTAACTCACTAGCATCCTCACTAAGTGTTTATCTTACTTCTGTCTTTTCTGAAACAGAGTTCAGCTGGTTACCAGTGACCTTTGCAATTCTGTACTGACTACTAAACATTCACTGCAAAAATCCTTTTCATTAGCTTGTTTTTACATTCCAGTGTTTAAAATTAACACCTGAACACAATTCTATGAAGGTCTATGAGGAAGCAGCTTCAGCTAACTAAACATCTTGTGCTGTGCATGCTGGGTACAGGCTGGTTCAAGCAATTATCTTGGTAAGTGGTCTTCCCTCTTTACCCAAAACAGAGTCCTTCCTACCTGGTTGTTAATCTATTATGGGATTCTAACACAGTCTGCTTAAAGTATCAGTATCTTGCTAGTAAATATTTTCTTACTTAAGTAAGGAGATATATTGTCGAGAGAATATTTCTTGTTAAATAATTTAATCAACCTATAATATCTATTAAGTTTCTCAATGCTTTTTGGATATGTGATTTTTAACAAGAATATGAGTAAAACTGCTGCTATATAGTCTGATTTTATTAGACAGCAAAGACTTGAAAGCATGCAAATTCTTAGGAAATTAAATCAAGGTGGTAAAATCACAGTGACAGCAATGTAGACCAGTATGTAACATTTGTCATTTATGAAGAACACCTGTGGGAAGGGAGAATTTTCAAAAGGCCATCAGTAACTTCAATGAATTTAGAATATTCTCACAAATCTGCTATAAAGGCAAACTTTTATTCTACTCTAAGTTATCCTGTGCTTTTTTATGTCAGTGTGGCACTGTAAAAACTTAAAAATAATGTGTCATTACTATAAAACTATATATATCATGTACCAAATACTGCTAAGAATTTAGAAAGATAGTCTAATTACACTAAATGTCAATATATTTTAAATCATGTTTTTTATGACATAAATGTAACCAAATTTTGACACAGTTATTCAAAATTATCAAAAAGCTAAGACAATTTATAAACCCAATGCTTCTGAAGTATTTATACTTTATCTAGCATTTTATCATCCTTGTAAATTTTTATCTCAGTTTTGACATGAGTCAAAGTACTGTAAAATCTTTCCTTAAACTAATTCTAAATTTCAATTTAGAAAAGTCTTTTATCTCAAAAATTCCTGAGATTTCAGATTGTTTTTTTTTTCTTTCTATTCAAGTTTCTATTTAGGCAACAGTAATAAATTTCCTGCTGCACAATGATAAATTTACTAATTTCCCAAGCTTAATATTGTGATTCAAGTGCATAAGTTACTATAAATTTGCTAGTTCAGTAAATTGCACAATATGGTGCATGCTTTAGTTAAACAGAGGTCTTTACATTGAGTAATTAACAGAGAATCACATAGCTTAATAAAGCCAAGCTTTAACTGAAGTTAACAATATATGTACAAAAGTAATTTCATTTAATGGCAGAGCTGTTCCAGAGTTTCACTGAAAAGTTTTTTCTTTGCAAGATGCATTACAGACCTTTGAATATGATGAAGATATAAAGGGAAAGAAGACAGAAAAGAGTTACATCTATTTTCAGTAGTTCCCTTGATGAAAAATAAGTATGATTCATTTAATCTAGCTTCCAGCTATATAGCCATATAATTTAAAGTATGCTTGCATGCCTCTCTATCAATTTTTGGTTATTTCCTGTATTTCATTATAAAGATTACAAAACATACCATATGTGGGAGATATCCCACAGTTACTAGTTTTATATTTGATTGGGCTTTACATTTTATAGCAAGGTGCACTTCTCATTGTTTCTCTTTTTAAAACTGTTATCTTATTTTAAGATATTAACACAACAAAAATGTCAATATATTGAGCACCCCTTTGTTTAAAATGGTAGCACAGTGACATATCTTCCTCACTGCAGATATTCAAAGGCTGTCTGAATATGATTTTGGTCAACTGACTATAGGAGGCTCTACTTAAGTAAGGGAGTTGGGCCAGATGATCTCCAGAGTTCTTTTCCAACTTCAACCATTGTGA
Source organism: Urocolius indicus (assembly GCA_013401255.1). Taxonomy (NCBI): domain Eukaryota; kingdom Metazoa; phylum Chordata; class Aves; order Coliiformes; family Coliidae; genus Urocolius; species Urocolius indicus. The sequence continues at coordinate 207,441 of WBNH01010450.1, read as the reverse complement.
GAGCAATTTTCTCAAACTACACTAGTCTATTAAAGATTTAATTACCTTTATTTTTTAGATATGGCTTTAGATATGTCAGCTGAATTCAGATTCATTTTGTCCAGCAAAAATAGGACATAATTACTTAATTGATAAACTGAATCTTTTCCTATGACAGATTTAGAGACAGAGTAGTAAAAACCAGATGAAGGAAATGAAAGATTACCTCAAAACTCTGCAAAATTTCTTTACTAAGCTTAGAGAATTAACTGTCCTTCATTGCTCATCCTAAAATTCTCTGTGTGATACACAGAAATAACATCTGCTGTTTAGATGAGTATAAAATGTTAAGAGGATGTTATGCTGAAGTTCTTACAGCTTTAAATAACATGACTTTTTACCAGTATTGCTCAATGTTTACTGTTAGTTGCATGGTTAAGGGTATAAACCAATCACCCAGACCTAGGAATACAGGATTATTTTAGAAGCTTCCACATGTCCCTCCTGGTCTCTAGCTACTCTTCTAGGAAAGTATGTTAGAACACATCATGTCTGGCAATGCACATGAGCAGTTTATATTCTCCAGGGAATCATCTTTTATTTTGTAAATAGCTATACTGGGAGCTGACACACACACATCACAGGTGAGAATCCCCATATAAATGGCTACATGTAAGTCTGCTGAATCCCATCTCTGAAAATACCCTTAAATATACAAATGGAAAACACTGAAACTAATTTATTTTCTATGTCTGCATTACAGAAGGCAATAAGTATTGCTAGTATTTAAACTGTAGGAAAAAAAATTCAGAATTAGACATGAAGAAGAATTATCTTAAAAAATAGATAGTTAATGACTGGAATAGATTGCCTAAGGAGTTTAAGGAGTCTGCCTTCTTGGACACCTGGTGAGACAAATATTTGTTAGTAATAACAGATATAGAACTAATCTAGTCTTACAGTGGATTTAGACTAGATGATTCCTTCGAAAGATGTAACAGATACTGATTAAAATGGAGAAATGTCTGGCAATAATTTTGGCTCCTTTTTGACTCATTTACTGGTCCCTAGTGCCTTAAAATCAGTTTCTTCTACCTCTACATTTGACCTTAAGATTTATGTCCTATACCATATTGCAGTTCCTCTATTTCATTAGAGGAATCTACTATATGACAAGCCTCTCAAATGCAGCTATCTGAAAGTTAGTTGTGTACCATATGTGATCAATAATCAATTGACTGTGCTATTGTTTTACCTGTATCTCAAAATCACTGCTTAAACAAGTTTTGAAAGAGGATGATACTTTCAAAATTACTGTGGAGTGTGCACTACTCCAATTTCTGTCTTTATGGAAAATCTGCATATAAAATCTGTTTAAAAACTTGCTTTACAATTGCCACATAAGGGTAGCCCTGGGTAGATTTTATTTCTAATTGAAACAACAGCTAAGATAATTCAGCATCATTAATTCCAATGCACTAAAAGAAGCCTTTTCATTTAGAACCTCTCTGCAAATTAGTGTCTATGCTGTATTAAGTTTTCTGTCTCTAGCCAATGGCAGAGAGTATTGGTCTGCTGAAAGCCAAGTTGGCTGGCTAGTGACAGTGCATGATAGGAGAACACATACTGCACTGATAAGAGCTCAGGTAATGAATAACTAACTAATCTCTAACCTCTCTAATATTCTCTGTCTTATCAACAGGGCAAATATCAAAAAAGATGTGTGATGTAAGCTGGTCTCAGGAATTTTTAGGTATCTCTAAGGCAACGTGACACTCAAGTGAACTCAACAGTTCTCAAAAGTTCTGAAAATACCATGGTCAATGATTCAGTATAATCATTGAATGTGATTACATCACACTCTTCTGTAATTTTCATAGAACAGATTTTCCCATGCTGTTTTAAGATTAGCACAGTAGAAACTTTGGAATAATTTTAAATACATAGTGAAGATTAGGCAGTACCATTGTGAAGACTAGGCAGTAAGTCTCTTATTCAAGAGAGTAGGGACTCAATATCTTCATCAACGTGACTCTTAACTACAGGAAATAGCGAAGGAGCCAGCTGATGTCACTGCAAGACCATTTTTGCTTGTCTTTGAAAGCTCATGACAGCTGCAGAAAGTTCCTGAAGACTAGAAGAATATGTCACACCTGCCTCCAAGAAGGAAGACTGGGAAAATTATAGACTGGTCAGCACTACCTTGATACTGGACAAGGTGGTGGAGTGAATAATCTTGGGTAGAATTCCCAAATGTATTGAGGAAAAGTAGTGACTGAGAGTAGTCAGAATCATTTCACAAATGAGAAATCACACCTGACCAAACTTATAGGCTTCTTGAATAAAATGGCTGGCTTGGTGAGTAAGGGAAGAGCAGTGGGTATTGGTTATCTTGACTTTAGTAGGGCTTTCAATACTGTCTCCAATAATGCCTTTATTGACAAATTAATAAAGTGCAGACTTGATAAGGGAACAGTAAAGAGTATTGAAAATTGTATGAACTGCTGGGCCTAGAGGGTTTGATCAATGCCATGAAGTCCAGCTGGATGCCGGGCACTAGTGGAATACTCCAAGTTCAATATTGGATCCAACATTGTTTAACACTTGCACTCATAACTTGGATGTTGAAACTAAAAGCACTCTTAACAAGCCTGCAAACATTACCAAAGTGGAAAGAACGGCTGATACATCCATTCTTTGTGTGTCTCTCTGTGCTGCCATTTAGAAGGACGTTGATGAGCTGTAGAAATGGACTGACAGGAATCTCATGAAGTTCAGCAAAGGGAAACACAGAAGTCCTTCACCTAGAGAAGAACCCCATGCACCAGGATAGGCTGTGGGCAGACTGACTGAAAGAAACTTTGCAGAAAAAGACTTCAGATTTCTGGTGAACAACAAATTCATCTGGATATAAGAAAAAACTCATTACTGTAAGTGTGGTTAAACCTTGGAACATGTTACCCGGAGAGATTGTGGAATCTCCATCCTTCGAGACATGGCCAATTAGACATGGCCATGAGTAACCTGCTCTGAGTGATCCTGCTCTGAATAGGAGGTTGGACTGGATGACCTTCAGAGATCCTCACCAACCCCAACTATTCTGTGATTCCATGAAATGGCACAAAGCAATGATTGAATGATACTTAAATAAGCATTGTAGAGTAAGACATAGTGAAAAAGAACATGCAGTTATCACTTTGACAACTAATAATTTTGGATGATACATCAACGGTATGGAGAAGCTCTGTTTTGTCTGTCTTATTCAAATATTTGACTCTCAAATAGCACTTTTAGAGCCTTTTTTATGTTAAAGTAGTTAACTGTAAAACTGGAGAGAGAGAGAAATGTAAAGATTCTTGTTAACAGAGGTAGATTAAATATTTTAGCCTCCTTAATACTGAATACAATTTGATTTTCATGTTCACAGAAAACTTTTTCAACACAATGGCTAGTAATGAACCGTTGACCACTAAACTTCACAATTCAGGGTTCAGGTTCAATTCAGTGATTTTATCATTTTTAGACATGCTCTAGAGAATTACCATGGTAACTCAGACACAACTGTGTGAATACAACTTTAGATTAATTCCTCACAGATGATTCTAGGTACATGTGTGCACAGTGAGTGAACTCACCCAAAGCAGAATCCATCACTGTCTACACACAGGAGCTGCGTGAGACTCCTGTTATCATTTGTCACAAAAGTTCATCTTTCCTCAACCAAGAGATTTTGATCAGGTTGAGAGTTGTGCAGATAGGAACCACATGAGGTTCAACAATGACAAGTGCAGAGTCTTGCACCTGGGAAGGAACAACCCCATGCACCAGTACAGGCTGGGGATTGACCTGCTGGAGAGCAGCTCTGCAGAGTGAGACCTGGGAGTGTGGTTGATAATTAACCATGAGCAAGCAATGTGCCCTTGTGACCAAGAAGGCCAATGGCATCCTGGGATGCATCAAGAAGAGTGTGTCCAGCAGATCAAGGGAGGGTCTTCTTTCCCTCTACTCTGCCCTGATGAGGCCTCATCTGCAGTCTTGTGCCCATTTCTGGGCTCCTTAGCTCAAGAGGGACAGAGAACTTCTAGAGAGAGTCCAGAGCAGGGCGACCAAGATGATCAGGGGACTGGAGCATCTTCCTTATGAGGAAAGGCTGTGGTAGTCTGGATAAGAGGAGACTGCATTGGGATCTCATTAATATTTACAAATATCTAAATGATAGATGTCAGGGGAACAATTTTTTTTCTATTGTATCTACTGACAGGACAAGGGGTAATGGGAAGAAGCTTGAACACAAAAGCTTCCATTAAGATATAAGGAAAATCGACTTCACTGTGTGGGTGAGAGAGTACTGACCCAGGCTCCCCAGGGAGGAATTGGAATCTTCTTCTCTGGAGATCTTCAAGAGCTGACTGGATATGTTCCTGTGTGATCTGATCTAGGTGACTGGACTAGGCTATCTCTAAAGGTCCCTTCCAACCACCACCTTTCTGTGATTCTGTGATTCCTTGATGATAAGTTCCTTCTAGATCTGCATTATGTAGCTTCCTAGAATTAACCGCATCTGGGAAGATCTTATTGTTTTATGTCATACTAGGAGAATGAAAATTAAAGGTGAATCCACACAATTTAGTGAATACTTCCACATAAGGGTATGAGAATATTTTGTTTTCTTTGATAAATAAGAAGAGAAATATATGGCCAGAAGATTTTATTCAAGGACTGAAGGTTGTAACTGTAGTGATCAATCAAATGGAGAAGTCTGGCAAGTGACTTTCCTCCATGGAAGGAACAAAACATTTATTTATTTAATACTTTCAGTCTAAGTAGGTCTAAGAAAAAAATCTCAGATGCAGGTCCACTGCATACAGCAGAATCAAACTTAAAAAAAAAACGAGTGAAAACTGAGAATTGTGGATGGCCAAGAACAGACTAACTCATAATCCAGAAAGAACATAGCTGTGATTAAAATCTTATTTGTTCCAATGATAAAACCAAGGGAGAAATTAGAGGCAAAGGAGGACACATAAAAAAAAAAAAAAAAAGCAGGATATCATTAACAATCAATACAAATTAAAAGTTAAGAGATAATTCAGATCAATGTAAGAAATAAAAAAAAAATTAGAAAATAATCCATGGATTACAAAGCTTTTACAAAGTGTTTTTGAAAATAGATAGGCTGTACATGCTCAAAACTGTACTGTTTTATGTGTTGGAGAATGTCCACAGATTATCCAAGACTGTTAAACTGCTGTTTAACTGTACAGACCACTGTCTATGTCAAGGTTCATAAATTCAAATTCTTTTGAGAGAACACTTTGTTTTGGTGTGTTTCAAATTTTGCAATGCAATTTATCTTCAATCAACAGCCTTAGCTTCATAGAAGTGTTGGTGAGGGAATACCTCCTGAAAAGTTTAAGAAAGTTGAAATTAAGAAGCTACCTAATGTTTAAATTTTGATCTCAGAACAGTCAAATCTGCTTCTGCAGTTGTCTACTACATTGTTATTATATTAATTATCATATTAAATTAATATATTTTATTCTAGTATTATAGATGAGCTTCTGATGATTCAGCAATCAGTTTTAAAACTGACTAAGGAGTGTGAATTTTTATTTGGAAGTGAGTACAAATACATATGCTTACATAAAAAAATCCTACATAAACATGTAAAGATAAAATTCACATAATCTTTTATAGTTTTAGTACAGCAATAGTATACTCAATAAATCTGTTTGTGGAATTATACTGTATCCATTTTTCTTTGATGTGAACACTGCTTTAGCAGGTATGCGCTTCCTGGATATCACTGTCATCCATAAAAGAAAATTCTATTTGTGGAAGATATCTTCTCAGTGAATACATTCAGTGTCTGTTCTGTAAATGCACACAATACATTTCTTTGCTTAGAACTCTTTTTTTATTCTTTTTTCTTTTCTTAGTGAAATCCCCTTCACCTCTCATCCTAGAACGCCCAAAAGAACAGAAAAATAAAGCAGGATTAATGCTATGAGATGACCACTTCCACAAGAGTTACTTTTTAGTGCCGAGTTTCTTAAAAAATAATTTGCAACAGGCTGCTCACATTGGCATGCAGCAGCATTAGCCTGCTAATATTTTCCTGATTCTTTGTCACCTATTTTAGCACTTACAGCAAAAAAACAAAAAAAGAAAAACCTGTACAGACATGTAAGAAGTGGTACTCCTTTTTTTTTTTTTTTTTTAAAGCCACTTACACTTTACACTTAAAAAATTGTAAATAGCTTTATTTCCTGTTAATGGAGTAATTTATATAGTACCTACTATCTACATTGACAGCACTTTTTATCCACTAGCAAATGTGCGGCATTTACCAAATCAATTACTTGAGTTATGAAGAGGAGCACAAAGCCTCATTGCCACTCCATTCTTCTCAATAACAAAGGAGAAAACACATTAAAAACTAGCATTGATGGGTTGTTGTGAGATTCAGTCAATGAGCACTCCCAGAGTTGAAATTAAAAGGCAGTTAGGAGAAAATTGTTTTCTCTGGTCATCAGTCACAATGTGAAAGGCCTTTTTCACTATGATTAATTAAAAGCTGAAAAAAGACTGAGCTTTAATAAAGTGTCTGGATGGGTTTTTGGTAGCATCATGAGTTAATGGACAGTGGCTTGCCTTGACTAAGTGTTATTGCTCTAGTTCATAATTTCATCTTGAAAATGGGCACGGGAGTGAATCTTCCTCTTAGTAATTGAGTATTGATTTGAAAATAAATGGCACTGAAACTCCCACTGAACTGTCAGGATATATTCTGGACAGCACTGACAAGAAATAGCTTTTGGTTTGTGTGAAAGTTATGGATCAGCTCGATACTTAAATACATAGAGCTCCAATGCAATCTGTCTTCTGATTTATCAAGTTTCAGATGGTCAATATATGACATTGCAGAGGAAATAACATTTATGTGCCTGAAGCAAGAATAGAGAAACATTATAGCCTTCTTTTTCAAATGTTTCCTTCAATTTGTGAAGCTATCTTTAAAAAAACAAAACAGCAAAACTTTGGTTGATGCTTTAAATAACTCTTTCCACATACAGACATTAAGCTTGAAACTATTTAAAATGTGTTTACACTGAAACTGTTTAACTTAACAAATGCACATTATCTTAAAATAACTTGGTGGCGTGCAAGTGGTATCCATATGGACTGTTTAACCCGAGAGATTATAAAACTAACAATCTTCACCTTTAAGCTTCAAGTGCTGTAGCCTATTGTTTGTATTAAAAGAGAATCTGTGATATAACCCACAGTATAGAAAGTCTTAAACTTTTCACTAGTGGCATAAAATCAACAATAGATGTAAAACTAAAATACTGTGATGAAGAGTTATAAAGAGAAAACAAAATTCTATCAGAGTTTTTTAACCTAGTAAAAATAAAGCAGAGTTTTAAAGGCATTTAAGTGCCAAACTGCCAATGAAATTAACACATTTTCGACACTACATTCTGAAAGGTCTTTACCCATCAGCTCTGAGATAACTCTAAGCTATGGATAGCAATATCTTTGCATTTTTTTGTGAGATCACCAAAGTGAATAAGAAAGTTAGGCCCTAGATTCCTCAGAAGCAAGTTAAAGAAGCTCCAGATATAGATGCTACATGGGAAATGATGAAACATAACCTACAAGAAACAAGCAGCACAACTGTATCTTCATAGCTTTCACCTGAAAGAAGACTGCCTTTTTTATTCCTTTTAAAACAGAAGGCCTCATTATTTCTGTCTTAAAATTTTATGGTACTTGCCTTCATATGAAGGATTTATATAAAAAATTGTGCAGCTGACATGCATGTCAGCTACGGCTAGCTTTGACAACATGGGTAGCATATATCCAAGAGCATAATATCCAAGTCCATCTCTTTCTGAGATTTCAAATTCCCAAATCCCTCAAGGCCTCCTAGTTTCCACTCAGTCCTTCAAGAAAAATTTCATGGGGTATATGTGTGCATATATGCGCAGAAATGATGGACAAATAATAGGGTCAGGATGCCAAAAGAGAATGTATCTCCACAGGACATTGTTTATGAATCTCACCTAAAACATAAATATTTCTAGTTTCTGGATGAAAAATCAAAACAATCTAAAAATCTGGAAGAAATTAAATATGCCTTTCTTTTTCCTATATTTGACTGGGATTTTACTCTGATTTTGCTGTCTTATTAGATAAATATTTTTGGAAGATCTTCTTTGGCTAGCGCTAATACAAAAAAACCCAATAAGTGCTCTGACCTTGGTATCATTTGTCAAGAACTGTTGCTATCCACTGAGAAATGAACATATATTTTACCTGCCATCACTTCACTGTTAATTTACTGCTTTACAAATTTATCAGTATCGATTGATGTTGGTGGGGGGAGGGGGAAAGGGTTTATTATTTATGTATTCTATAGATTTTTGCCTGATAATATATAGTACTTCACTTCCACACACGCACACTATTTAGCTGCATAGATGAGGAAGTTAAGAGACACAGAGTGCAATTCCAACAATCAGCATGGTTTAGAGCTGCTTGTGCAAGTGGCATGCACATGAATGGCATGAATGGAAGAATGTTATAATGATTTCACAGAAAAATAAATTAACAACATTAATTGTTTAGAAGTGTGTTCTGTAACAGACAGAAATGGGATAATTATAAGTTATCTTGCAAAATACAATTTACTTTATTGAAGTTATTAGTGATAAAATAGGGTATTCAGAATCAGAAAATTGAATCAAGTTAACATGCTAAAGCAACAAAAGCAACAAAAGTCAAATTCAAATCTTAATTAACTGATTATCATGATGAATTTTGAATTGTATTTCACTTAACTATTGTAAAGAAATATGAAGACAGAACAAGAACAGCAGAGATCATTTGTTGAACTGTAAACAGATAAAGTAAATATTTCCAATAGGTAAAGTTTTAAAAGTTTACCTAAACATATCTGTTGGATTTAAACAAGTCACTGGTATTTTTTTGTCAGTTACAGTATTTTTCTTCAAAGTATCTTCACTAGAAAAAAACTCATCTTTTTCCACTTGTTTAATCTTTTTCCATTTAATTTATTGCAAAGTTTGTAAAAGCAAAATTAAGGCCTAAAGTTTTGGAAATATTTGTTAGGGAAAAATTTGTTAGGGTGTTAGCTACTGCTAGGAGTCTAAATACATGGAAAAGATTGATCATAAACAGTTTGACCAAGGAGATATAGGATACCTATCAAAATCTTATTTTCCAATTATTTAGCTAGTACTTTAGCTGTCAGTAAGCTGTAGTGGCCATGAAATCAATCACAATGTTCACAAGAAGAAAATTTGGAGAATGTGACTTTTAAAAACATGAATGGACATTATTATTGGTTGCTACAAATTAACTCAGAGTCTGTTTGGATTAAGTTCTTTACTGGATATATAATAGATACCTTTGAAGACTCCAAAGCAGCTTGTATAGGATACTCTTCTCCTTTTCTTTCCTTCCTTTGTTTAGTTTTGCAGCATTTAGAGGACTGTAGTCTGTGTAGTGGACTGCTACAGGTAGTGTAGAAAACTGTAATAGAAATATGAGGATTTGCAGGAATGGAAAACAATCTGGAACATGCATTGGGAAAAAGGGACAAAAAGAAGTTCCTTAAGACAAGCTGTAGCAATGTCACATAAACTGCTCCTCGATCAAACTCACCAGAACCCCTATACAATTATGTATAGCACATCTGGACAACCAGGACAGGGGACAGAGTAATGAATAAACTTTAGTGACCCACAGAGAAGGGACAGAATGGAGAGAATGACTGCTATCAGCTTCTAAAGTCTACAGGAAGGGCATATCCAAAACTTCAAGCACATGGTCCCTGATCAAAGGTGAGGTCAGAAGGCATGATGAGATCCAGTCAGTTGGAATGATGTCTGTCATGAGTGAAATCTAGGCAGATCCTGTGGACATGTATATTTCCATACTGGTGAAGCCATAGGGATATTAGAGAGTGCAAATAAGTGACATAAGTTTTCACTTTCAAACAAGGTTGGGCACTGAGAGTTGCAGCATTTTTGCTACAATTACAATGGTAATACTTGCAATGGGGGAAAAAAGTCACTCTCAGTTTTCTGGTTGATCCCCCGAGGTCATACAGTGCACAGGGAGTATGTGGATACAGCCAGTAATTCTGTCAGTCTGCTCTGCTTGTATTTGTGATTGGTGACTGTACATTTAAAAAGATGCCTAGAAAGATATTGTTTTTACAATGACTTGTCAAGTTTTCCTATTTGATTGTCAACCATCTTAAAAAGGTCATGAAGTCAACTGTTTTCATTCACCAGCACAAGAAAAATCAATTAATCATATTTCCAAAAGAAACCTTCCTTTCAAATTTTTACTCATGACACATACATTTGCAATTGACAGTTTCGAGCATTGTCTATTCCCACTGCAGCAGAGACGCTAACAGGACACAGAAATCAAAAGTTAGACATCACTGCATGGCCAGCTCCAGTTCGTGAACAATTTGCAAACAGAGCAGTAGGAAACATGTACAGTGCTACCTTTCAAACAGAAGGTAGTGATTTTTCTCAGAGCTTCAAATTTTACTTTAGTATACATCAATCTAGAACAGGAATAGCCTTTTCACTGGGGGATATGAGAGAGCATTCATTATGCTTTCAACGTTTACAACCCTTAGTTTTTTTAAACTTGCATCTCACCTTTTACTGAAGGAACTCAAATCAATAGCTCTGACTTCTCAAAAATGTATCATACTTGCAAACTATTGATTTTATAGTAAGAAGAAAGAAATGGAATTAAGAAAGGGCATGTTAGAATCATCCCATTGATGTTCTAGTGCTATGAATAGAAAATTTAAAATTCACAGGGGTGGAGAGATAGCAAAGGAAAGGGTTTATGATCCTTGCACAGAACCAGAATTTGAAGATATAATTTTGCAAGCAATACTGAAATTAAGTGTGTACATATGTGAAGAAATGCGAAGGGAAACATATCTTCCGTTTAACTCCCTTTAGAATACAAAATATATCAAAAAGAAAAAAAAACCCACCATTTTTTGAGACATTGCTTTTTTCTTTTTTTTTTGGACATTGATCAGCTTCTAAATAAACAGCTGTCACACATAATTCTACACTGGCTCCAAAACTAACAGTTGTTAGTATGTAGAAAATCCCAAGTAACAAAATGTAGTTGTTCAGTTCACGAGTTACTAAGATTACCAATTGAAAAAAATAAGTCTCATTTTAGATGGACTGAAATGACTATATTTTTTCTTAATCCTTTTTCATACTTATAATATTAATATTTAAAGGAACTGAATTTTCATGTTCCTAGACTAAGCCTGACAGAGATAATTAAAAAGAAGAAATAATTTTGTGAGTGAACCAATGTATTTGTAAATCTTCTTTTCCTTGCTTAAAACTATTTGTTTTGAGATATATATTTTCATGTAAAGACAAATTCCTTTTACTATTGTTTTATGATGGCTTTTATGGAGCTAATTTTTCTGAAAGGATGAATATTGACAGTAAAACATTCAGGCTTTGTGACAGAAACATCCTGACTATATGAAATACACATTTTGTCAGTCATAAAAACCTCTCAATAAAACTTCAGCTAAATTTTTTAGCAGTGCAGTTTTTTGAGACAGAGATGAATTAATGCATGCATTTTGTGAAGCAGAAAAGAATATTACTGCTTCATCAATACCAATCACACTAGTTGTCATTTTGAAGTTTCCTTTAAGTAGACTAATTTTTTTGTGTTAGAGAACCCAAGGGTCAGATTGATTCCAAGAAGGTAAGAAGTCTAGGCAAAATACAACAATATCCAAACTGTTGCCTCATGAGAGTGCTTCTTTTTAGTGCCAGAAAATGACTAAATAGAGCAGCTTGCAGCCTTATACACCATGGTGGACACTGGAGACTGTGGGACCCTATAGGCAGAAGGACCCCCCACTCTGACTATGGTTGTGTCCAAGTCTTAACCAGGTCTTGCATGTTCCCCAGTCAGCATCTGACAAGCTCTTCCTCACTTCTGAGTCCACACAGTCATATGTGAATGGGACAGACAAGTATTGTAGATGTCATTCAGTTTTCAGGTATATTTTTTCTTCTTGCTTTAAAATATTTTTGCCCACTCATTCTGTAGACAGCATCTTTCTGCAGCATTGCAGTGAATTCAGTTAATCTGCAGCTCATCACACCTCTTCCATTTGAACAGCATTTGTGTCTTGGGGTATCTGTGTCCAGGAAAAAATATTCAGATGGGTAGCAAAACAACTTTATAGTATCTATAAGTATCTCATACACACTATAAATACATATCCACTCTTGTTTTGTGATTGCTTTGTGATGATTTTAGACTAGTTGCGGGAGCCTCAAAGACTGCAGCTAAGCAAATCTTTTGGGCATCGTTTGTTAACAATCAGTAAACTTAATTTCCATTATCTTGTACTGCTACAGGAAGGAACATTGCTCTTAATTTTAGCTTACATCTAAACATACAGATTCTTTTAAAGCAAGACACTTATAAAAGACCAAATAATATAGTTGGAAAGAAAACAGACAATGTTTTGGACACATAAGCCTTCTTCAAATCAGATAAAGAAGTAGCCAGCATACCTCAAGCAAAATACTTCTGAGTTTTAGAGTTTAAGAAGGATTTTTTTCAAATTTTGAAACAACAGGTAAAGTACTGATAAAGTTGAGAAGTGAGTGCAGATGTATGAATGTACACAGTTGGGAAATGAAACATCAGCAAAGACAACTTGACAAAGACAACCTGAACGTGATGGTACCTGAAGTGAGTACACTAAGCATGAAAACAGCAGCAGTTTAAGCCAAGGTAAGATGAAATAAATATTGTCTTACCTCTTTCCTGTACTATTTCTTTCTCTCTTCCATGCTTCTACCTCCTTCCTAGAACCAACATTATCATTAATCTGAACTCATGGTCAGTGAGAGCTGATTTCTGACTAACTGTGGGTCACACTGTCGTGCTGAACACTGGAGTTTCAGAAAACAATGCAGGTACCTGTCCCCACATCGTTTTCTTGATTTCTGCAATATAGCCAAATCAGGCCAGGCAAACAGTTCATAGGATACAAATATAGTTACTCAGAAGAGAAAAAAACAGTAGACAACTTAGTGGCACTAAAGCTGACCTTTTGGAGGAAAATCAAACAAGCAGCCTTAAAATAATGGTGTTTTTCTATTTCTACATCTTATTTGTTTTCATGATAAGGATATTTTTCTGTTTCAAGTTTAGCATGCTATTGGGTACATTAAGCACAGTAATAAATATCTGCCTTAAAAATAGAAACAACAAAACAGTAACTTGATGTGCTGCATAGAGGTTACTGTATTAAGCTTTCCCATCAAGGATAGATTTCCTGTTGTCATTGTTTAACCCCAGCCAGCAACTAAGCACCATGCAGTTGCACACTTACTCCCTCCATCCTCTGTGGGATGTGTCAGAGAATCAGGATTAAAAAGTAAAACTCATGGGTTGAGATAATAGCAGCTTAATAATTCAAATGAAATAAAATATAATAATAACAACAACAACAACAAAAAATGAAAAGGAATATAACAAAAAACCCAGAACAAACTGACAAATCCAAGTGGTGCCCAATGCAGTAGCTCACCACTCAACAACCAATGCCCAAACAACAATCAGTTCCTTCTCACCAGCTTCCCCCATTTTATATATTGACATGATGTTATATGGTGTGGAATAGCCCTTTGGCTGCTTCAGGTTAGCTGTCCTGACCATGTTACTCCCCTGCTTCTTGTGCACTGTCAGCCCATTAGCTGACAGATCAAGCACTGTTTGACAATAACCAAAATTTTATTATCAATACTGGTTTTAACACAAAACCGAAAAATAACCTTATACCATCTACAAGGAAGAAAATTAACTCTATCCCAGCTGCAACCAGGACACCTGTCTTCGGTGTGCTTTTGCCTATAACTACCAAAAAAAAAAATTCTTCATCACTGCTGTTGGTAGAAAATCATCCTTCTGTTTAAAGAAAGAGGAGCTTCATAAACTACTCTCTTACAATAACCAGACTAGAATGGACAAGTAACATAGGGACAACTCTGACCCAAGATCAGAAGGATGGGTGCTCTACCCTCAGCTTCTGGCAGAAGTCCCCAGTTGCAGGTGGCCATGTCACACTCCTCCCATGACCATGTGGTCCCCAAAGTTCCCAGACAGTCTTGTGAATTGCACATCTACCTGTTTGTCCCCAAAGGGTATCAGACCAGGAAGTGCATCCCCTCTAATATACAACATCCAACATGTTTCAGCCTCCATTTTATGGCCAGTAGCTACCATTCTCACTGAAGTCATGCCTTATGTGTTTTCATCCATAATCATCTGCCAGTTTAGAAAAAAAAAAACAGCAGCTCCTTGACTTAAAATGGCAACTAAAACAACATAGTGAACCCTAGGTAGAGGTCTCATGTACTTCTGAGTAAAGGGAGGAGAACTGGTCTAGTCAGATGATTGCAACGGGCCCTATGACAGGAAGAAAGGACTAACTTCTAGGACATTTGTACAGTGCAAGAGCATGAGTTCTGCTCTTGGACAGGAGGTGGTGTTGCAGTGATCACCTCCTCCATGACCCTCCATGATGATGCTCTCTCCTGATGAAGAGCTTCAGGGGGGTTAGTAGGGAAGGCACTGGGATCAGTAACTTGCTCAAAAGCAGTCAACACCCTTGTCTGAGAAGCAAATCTGCCTGGCCTTATTTTCAGGCAGAGGTCTGTGTTCTCTCAAATGAGTTAAAACAAACTGTGACTACTGAGTTTGTCTGGAAATATTTATCTGCATTGCTGTACCTTTCATTCCTTTTTTAGTTAATTTGACTTACCTGACCATCTGTTTATGCCCTATATAATATGAATGAAGACATCATGGTTGCTCTAGCAGGCTCTGGTTGTCTCCTGGAATTAAAAATCTATAAGTAGTCTTTAAATTCAAGTACAATGCTTAATATATAAAGAACATTAGTATGGTTACCGTCTAGTTGCTTTGAAACACATTTAATAATATAAAATAACATTGATCTAGTCTTACACTAGCAATGATTGCTCTTTTGCTACCATGGAAACTTGTAGAAAATATTAGATTTAATAGAATAATGAAATTTTATTTCCATTAAAAAATCAGTTGGAAATTTTTTCTGCATAGTTGGGAACAACCCAAAATTTTTGGGACAAATTTGTTTTTGAATCAACATTTTAATTAAATTCTCATTTTAGAAAGTGAAATCAAACAATTTAAAGAGATATACATAATTTCAGTGAGATTTTATTTTGTCACTGATTTCATTATTCTATCTATCTGCTTCCATTGAATATTTACTTATTTGCTAATTTTTCTGAGAAGCAAGTGAGAAGCAAGTGAAGAATCAAGCTTGAAGTAGAGGAATTAGTCCCTCATTCCTGCTGTTAAGGACTATAGCATCCCTTAGAGGGCAGCCAAGAGGGAGCAACAGGATCTCTGCAACTGGAATTGATCAAGGTATCAACACAGAACATCATTTCACGTACATACATTAGCATGTTTTGTTACAGCAGTGATTTTCTGAAATTTCTTTTTGAAGTCATTCTGAGTATGGGAGCCATTGGGGCTATAAATATTATGTTTGCAAAGTATCACAGAACAAACTTACATTTCAACGGACATCTTGCTGTAGAATGTTTTCCTATAGATGCTGTCATTGAGATGCAATGAATTAAGAACGTTCTACACTGAATCCTGTCTGTGGTTTTTAGCACAGAGTTATAAACTGTCGGACTTCATCTTAGAAACACTTGAAAACACAAACATGTGCATGTAATGAAACTGAATATTGGTTAAGTTGCCCTGAAAACCTGTTTTTCTTCTGTCAGAATCACCTTGATTTCCATGTAGTGAAAACGTCACTAATTTATCTGATTTCTAATCCCTTTTCTTTAATTTGCATTAGCTACCTTAAGGGATTTGATGCAGCCTGTTTCCTCATTTTTCTCTCGTATTGTCGCTTTTGGAGAAGTGAGCAGACCTGTTGTGGCTACCTCTGTTCCCAAGAATACCTGAAGGAAAAGTTTTGTTCTTTTGGTACTCTGGTCACACTGTTTTGACCTCTGGCTGCTTGATAAAACAAATGAATTGCATTTTCAGGCTTCCAGGAAACTTGAGGGATTTTTTTAGTTTGTTTGTTTTGGGATTTTTTCCCCAATGGAAAAATGAAACTTTTCACACAGAGACTGAAAATTGCTTTCTGTCAATAAATCAGCTTTTTTTAGTATTTTTTTTTTTCTTCTTCCCCTAAGGGAAGCTACAATGTTTAAAGTCTGAAGTATTCCAATAAGGGGATTGTGATGGTGCCTCAGGGGAGTTTTAGATTACTAGTGTCTTGTTATCTCACCGCATGGCCAGACTCCAAATGGACACTGTATTTCTTATTATGGACAATGAATAGGAAATATGATAGTACAACCACCATCCTCTACTGAATATTTTGGTCATAATCTCTCGTAATGATATATGACCACAAACTCTAGTATAAGACTGCTCTAACAAATTGAATTTTTCACAAGCAGCTGGTAAGCTGAGGACATTGCAGACATGAGACAACAGTAAAACAAGGATGAAGTATCCCACCATTTGCAATTGGAAATTTTGTATGTTTTCACTAAAAGAAAAAAAAAATCCATTTTCTGTCTAAAAAAAGATGACAAAACTGAAAAAACTGAGCTTTCTCTTGGAAATTAACTTCTCCATGACAATTTCCCCACTCTTGCCTGTTGTTGGGTCTAGTTTCAGTGCAAAGGACTTGACATGATTCATACAGAGGAAGTATCATTGTATAGTAGGCATCCCTTTCAGGTCTGATGTCTGAGTTGCGAGGAGAATTGACCTTTAGAATTACTTAAAATTTATTCATTTTCCTCACCTTGGAAATTAGTTCAAATTATTAATGTGAAAATGTCAAAATTTTGTAAAATCTAATTTTTTTACTAAGCTTTCATTCAGAAGTACTCAAAGGTCAAAGGAAGGTATTAGAGGAAATGAAACAGCTTTGTGCTTGAGATTTTTGTAAACGAGAACTTATACATAAAAACAGCACTGTGTAGTTACTGTCTACCATCATACACTTATCATATACTGTTACCATAATACAATACAATATTATAATATAATATAATATAATTAATATAATATAATATAATGTGTTAGTGTTAACATAATATACCACAGAAAATATGGCAGCAAAAGATAATTAATCTGCCATTTAATGGCCCCTTTTGCCTGCAGTGAAAGATCAGAAAAATAAAAAGCAGCACACTGTTGAAGGATCTATATGATTATAGCAAAAGACACTCTCACAATAAAGATAGTCAGGGGACTACAAACAGCTTTCTAGTACTCAATAACTTTAAAGAATTTGTCTCACATCAGATCACCTACTTGAAGTGATTTAAGCTTCCTTTCTTTTTTCTGTTTCAGGAGTCTTGCACTAGGACTTAGAAGAACAGAACAAAATAAAAGCTCTTTCTAATTTAGACATGTTTAAAGAAATAAAGTATATTCTATGAGAGTTTCTGTCATTCCATGTAATTACATAATCACAGCATCTTAAGGTCTGAAAATGACCTCAAGAGTTCTTCTAGTCCAATCCCCCTTCCAGAGCAGGCCACCTAGAGTAGGTCACACCAGAAATATTTCTTTCCTCTGTGTATCTTTTTCCAGACCAGTATTAATTTTGGTTTGCTCATGTAGATAGTATACCAATTAATATAGTGTATACCAATTAATATAGTATATACCAAGGACCTTGCAATTAATAAAGTTGAGTGGTCAATTCAGAAACTGTGAATGAAAGCAGTAAGGATTTTAGAGCATGGGTGATTTTATTGCCTCTGGTATTGCTCAAATCCAGTTTAAGTCATGACAGGTGAAAGAATGTGCATTTGCTCTTTAAATTTACAATGGGAATAGTAGTTATTGTGACAATAACATTTTCATAACCTAAAATTTCTATAAACTACTGTAACTTGTGACTTTCCTAAGTAAAAATGTTCCAGATTTTTTTTTTTGTCTTGGAATGTGACTATTCCTAAAAAGATTCACCAGTTTTAACTTATGCATTTAGTGCTTAGGAGATACTGCTGTCAGTAAATTTTTGTCATTTACAAAGGAAGGACACAAACAACATATTAAATACTTATCTGTGCTTTCATAATTGTGCACATGTAACCTGTCTTAAAAGAGGTCATCAGGACTCCCATTAACAATTTCTTATTCACATGTAAAGATAAGGACTTCTGTCAATAAGTTATATTAATTCTTTAAACCAAGCAGTACTTTTATTGAGTATTTAATGTTCACGTCCTGAATCCGTTCCTCACAAGACGATCTGTGTAAGGAGTTGGTTAGTACATGTTCACCACCAGTTTTGTCTATAATGAGAGAGAAGGCAATTAATATTATTTTTGCAGTATTTTATATGAAATTGAAAAGCTGACCATAGAATTGGATCCACACATCCAATGCAAAATCATGCATATGTGTAACCTCCCAGTGGAATCATGCCTGGTGTGGCTATTTTCCTGGAAAGTTAGGCCTGATTCGTGGCCATTTCTAAGTGCGGATTAGTTTCTATATGAGACACTACTATATTTGGGAATACATAAGTACTTAGGGGAATGCAAAATGCTGTGTGAATTATTTATTGTGCTTGGTGTTTCTCAGAATCAAAATGAAGAAAACATTTTGTTTAGTAGATTCTTGCTTTAACAATATAAGTGAGTACAGAACACATAAAATTATTCTTCTGTATGTGATATTGAAAAAAAAACTGTTGTAGGTCTGAGTAAAAATAGAACAATAATAAATCTTTAATGTTTGACATTGTCGGGACAATATTATAGATTTCCTATACCAATGACAAAGATAGTAACACTTAAAGCAAGCTTGGTTCAAATCATTACTGTTATTCTGTTTGTGTGCATATATAATACATATTGACTGAAATCAAGGTTGTTGGTAGGAAACCAAAGTGCATTATTGACTGCCAAAGGTCACTATGAGGCATAGTTTTTTCAGCTCCTTACTTCCTTCCCTTCCAGCTAAAATTTTTACTTAATATGCATTTTGTTTTTCTTGTTTAATATTTTATTCCCCTTGTTTTTGTTGATAATACTGTATTTCAGTTTATTCTAATATAGATCACATAATTAAACTGAAGTTTTTAATTAATAAAATTCACCAGCTTGAGCAGAACATGCCAAATCTTCCTAGTATCTTTTTATTTTTTTTCATACTAACGTTTTCTTATATTTTCATTAGGAGTCCAAAATGTCCATGCTTCTCAGCATATGTTTGATGACAGAGAAACTGGGGAATCTGCTAGTGATGTTGCCAGGATGTATGTAATATAATAATCCTCAAGGCAGGAGCTTTGAAGGACATTTATGCATATTGGAGAATTTCTTCATTCTGACACTGTTATTTTCTAATACTCTCTTGGGTCTCTGTTCCTAGAGTCAGATTCTTTTTTCCTTCTTACTACCTTGGAGACATGTGGGAATGGCCATAAGAAATCAGAGCAAATAGATTTCGTGAGCTGCAGGTCATACTTTTGTTTAATATTGCTTTTTCTCCTGCTAATAATTCTGAAGTTCTACTAAAAACAACAAACAAACAAAACCAAAAGAAACCCAAACCAAAACACAACAAAACCCCAACAAAACACTGACAAGAATGATGAAGTAGAAGTGGAAAAGAGATGGAAAAGATTCAGTGTTGCTTCCTCAAAATTAGGTATTTTTCTACTAGACAGGCATTAGCTCATAGCAAGCTGTAGAAATGATGAAAGGAGTGAAATTTATTTGTCTGTGTACTGCCAGGGAGTTATGATGAGATGCAAACCATCTAGCCAGCTTTGTAAACTGAAACACAGATCTGTCCCTAATGTCTTGTGCACCAAAGCTGATGGACAGAATTCTCTACTTGGACCTCTGTGTGTGCAGTGATCTGGCCTCCCTACATTGTGCATTGTGTTATGAAAGTATCAGACTAAAACCATCAGTAGGAGAAAAACTGGAGATTCCTTTAGTGTTTAGAGATCACTTTTGTACCCATACAAAGTCTTGAATTTAAATAAAAACAGCTATGCAGGAAACGATATTTGTTGAAACATAATATTCATCATTAATGTTATTTTACAGTGCCAAAAAAGATTTACGTGATTAGTGTCAATCTATTATTTTAAGATGATTTTTAATGAATAGTATTAATTTAATGGAAAACAATAGAAAATACCAATGTAACCATTGCAACATCCTAATGTACTAGAATACAGCGTGGTGGTGTAACCTATAACTTAAACTAAACATAGGAAGTAAGTTTTTTCTCTGTATGCCTCCTCATCTTCCTATTTTTCTCCCTTCGATAGCTATTTAGATAGTGCAGTGATGTCACTTGCATACTAGTAAAAGTTGTTTTGTAGCACTTGGCATTTGAAAATGTTTACAGCAAGACTTAGAAGGATTTAAATATTTTAAGATAACAGTCTACATTATCAGAGGTATGCTATTAGAAACTCTAAGGGTATTTTCACCTTGTAATGTTTCCAATAATAGATTAATGTCTAAGAAGCAAGGAACTTGGAGAGGTATTACATGTTTAATTTGTTGCTGTGGGCATGTAACTAATGAATTAAAGTACACAGGGAGCATAATATTGGTTCCAGCAAATTCCAGCAAAGTGTTTCCTCTACAAAGTCATTTTGTTAGCTTAGGATAAGAGACATAGACATATTTCCTCATGTAAATAATTTTTTCTTAACCATGAAATTCTATGAAACTGCACTTGCATTTTCACTAAGATTCCATTTGCAGCCTTTGTTAGGGAAAGACTTTAACTTGCAGAAGTTCAAGACATAAACTTTGGTCTCTTTTGCAGGCCAGTCAAAGCTCTGTAATAACAACATGATCTGATTAATGCAAAAATTGATTCTTAAGTAATGACCATCTTGTACAAATAGATTATAACTTCATTAGTCAACTGAATAATTTGTTTCATTTTAGATTATAATTGAGTATAATCCTTACTAGCATGATCAGAAATACGTCCAGCACACTCACTCCACAATTTTTAGCAAGATGGCTATGGAGAAGACCCTCTTTAGTAGGCCTCTGAACTCAGTTATTCCTGGTTGTGCCAATTCCACACCTTCTCAAATACTAACTTTGTTACACAGATCTGATAATATTTCTCACATACAACCAAGCACAAGCCCGGTCTGTTATTCTTCCTCCAGCTCTGTAAGCAAGGTTAATGAGAAATTGTGAAAATTATTACTAAAATCAGCAGAGGTCATTCTCACAGTGAGCTTCATTGATCTCTCTCTTTTTTTTTTTTTTTTTTTTTTTTAAGTCTAGAAAGTACCTTCTTCAGCAAGCTTTCTTTTGTAAAAAAATGTTCAATCTTGTTATAGGATTTTTTTTTAAAATGTAGGAAGTTGTAGGAAAAAACCCTACTCATTACTTCTCTTGGGTTAAATTAAATATAATTTGCTTTCCATTTGTTAAAATTTATTGCAACTTGGTCCGCCAGAAACTCTAGCAATTCCACATGAGGTAAATACTAATGGAAGGAGTGAACAGGAAGTATCTTTTGCTTCCATGTGAAAATACAACCCAGTTTAGTAGCTGCAACTAGATTTATAAGGCAACATTGTCTGCGTTAACCGTATCCCATCTGCACACAGTTCCTATTGACTGTATTAATAGGCACTATTCCCATATTACTTTTTCTCACAGCTGTGATTCCAGGCAGTGAAAACGAGAGCTGCAAAATTCTGTCGTACTTATAATGCATCTTTCTACCCTTTCTCCACAGACATCAGTTGTCTGACTTTAAAAGAGAAAGAATAGCAGCAAAATGACGTGGGAGCTGGGACACTAACAACAGCTGTGACAACATTTCTGTGTATGACGTGACAATTTTAAAATACCAAGAACTACTTAAAGTTTTACTCAACACAAGAAGGAGTCCTAAATTAAATTAAAAACTGTATTTGGACAGTTTCTGGTGTTTTATATTTTTGTTTGGAGATTTTACCTTGCTGTTACTTACAAAATAGTTTAACAACTAATTCTGAATTTGGGATCTTTATGAACCAATGGAGTAAATACGTCATTGTAGGCTTGATTTAGAAGTAAGCCCCCACTTTATGGATCATATTTAAGAGTCATTCTGTGATTTTGCAAATAGTCTTGCAGAAATATCCAAAGCATAAATTATTTTTCTGATTTCATTAAAATCAGTAGATGCTCTTCTAGTAGGTGCTTTTCCATTAATTTCAGTGGCAACATCAGTTTTTACTGACTTTGTATTTCAGTTTCTACCAGCTGTACTTCTCATTTGAAGTTAAGTAGTATTATATTACTACTTACATTGTTCTGTTACAATAGTCATTGTACTGACCTTTCAGCTCACTCTTAATTTACCGGCCTAAAGTTTTATTCACTTTTAATAATTAGTTTTATCATTTATAGTGACCAATTTACACCTAACATTTCCATTTTACAAGATAACTCGCAGCCCTTGTACCTACAATGTACTCTCTCCATGAAATCCGATTAAAACAAACAATTGACTTTTGATTAGTGTTTACTGCATTTCAAAAAACCACAGCCGGAGTGATGGATAGTACAATTTTGAGGCAGTGCAAGTTATTGCTGACCTCAAAGCTTTGAATCATGAACAGATTTTCTGAATTTCAAATCCCTTTATAGTTGGTCTGTGAAAAACTTTTCAGTTTACTTACCAGACGATATGTTTTGTGTTCATGCAGTACACTGCTGTCTTCTAAGATACTAGCATGCCCTGAGTCTCTGAACTTTCTGTATGCAAGAAGGCAGAAAATTTGCAAGTTATAAAAAAACACAGCACAGTGGCTACAGCTTTTATTTTCTGAAGCTAAAAAAGGTTTATAAAGATTATTGCAGAATGATATTTGTACTTTCTTACATTGCCAGTTTAGACACACAGAATAGTATTGGTATACTACAGTAGAACTTTTAAATGTTTTGTTATGCCTTTGTGACAAGTAACTCCCAGACAATCACATAAAAAATGTAGACCTGTAAAATATATAGGTGTTTTTAATATGCTCTCTAAGCATTTTAAAATTCACTGTAAGGGGGCAACAGTAAGATACTTTAAAAAGTAAATCAAAATGTTGAATAGAATTGTGAGAAAATTGGTGTGGTATTAAAGGAATACTGTCATGTAGTAACATTGATTGAGTCCCAGATCATATTGTTAACCCAGAGCATTTTGATACGAATAATTTTTAGATTAGTAAAAGTACTTATTCTCACAGGCTGATGGGTACCAGTAGAGATGTGTAGTTTTCACATTAATTACAGAGAGTTTTTGATTTAAAACAAGTATAAGACATGATTACATTGAAATCTGTGCTAAGCACATAGAAAATAAATACAAGTTTAGATTAAACTAAATAAGAGTGAAACTGTAGATGTGTATCTTACCTTGTGGTTACTGGGCTCCAGAAACTTGTATATTCTGATGGATCTTTCTCAATCTCATCTCCTTCTGCACTAAACAAAACATCATGCATGCTACCACCATGCTTAACACCACACTGTAAGAGAAAACACAGAAATCAGAAATTCTAGAAGACAAACACACCAACTTTGTTAAGCTTTCTTCATTAGTCTTCCTAGTGGTAGTCATCTTCCATTCAGCTGCCTAAACATAAGGCAGACTCTTAATCCTCAATAATTTCTAGAGGAAAATAGCATACACCTAGAAAAAGCTTGGAAGACAAAGATGCTCCATTCACTGAAGACTTAGATATACTCTGCCTGCTTACAAAACTGAATGTAATATTTACCTCAGCTTCCCCAGGCTGCTTAGAAAGTCAGAATAAACAGCCCTATGTCAGCCTGGGAGCTGCTTTACCTCTCAGGTGGTAGGGAGTCTGCTTCATCATCTTGCTAAGAAAATAAAATAAATTCAAGGAGTTGCTTCTGAGGGTTTGAAATTTTCTATTGGGAATAATACCACAGAAGACAATATCTCCTGTCCCAGTTTAGCACACTTGAAAAGATTATAGCCCCTTTAATATTCATCTGGACCATCTGGAAGCTTTTACTTGGTCTTTCCTAGTTATGGAAGTCATATTTAAACATACAAAAGATTGTTTCACATCTTTATATTTCTTTGTGTTTGTTTTTCTTTAATGAACTAACAAAGTATATTTTTTTTTCCAGACCATAGAATCATAGAATGGCAGGGATTGGAAGGGACCTGCAGAGAGCATCTTGTCCAATCCCCCTGCTCAGGCAGGTCCACCTAGATCAGGTCACACAGGAACGTGTCCAAGAGGATCTTGAAAACCTCCAAGAGAGGAGACTTCATTCTCTTTCTGGACAGCCTGTGCCAGTGCTTTGTCACCCTCAGTATAGTTCAATCTTTTATATGAATACAGGGAAATACACCAGCCTTGCTGCAGACCCTGAGGGCTAATAAGCATCTTCACTATATCAAAGGCCTAAGGACACCTCCATCAGAAAGTCTTTTACTTATCATTTATATTAGAGGGATGTAAGCATGTGAATTCAAGTAGACTCTCATTAAATGATTTAAGATAATAACAATGAGGGCTCAATATCTATGAAACACTTCCAAAGTATTTTGGCATTCTTACCAACTAAACCAAGAAAATGTTTGTGTCTTAGTCTCTCACTTGGATTAAAGCATCGATAATTATTAGTTGCATAAAGTAATCCTTTATGGTGGAACTTCAGGATTTTCTTCCATAATTTTCTTAAAGTGATTTTTCTATGATTTTGTCCATTACTTCAATGTTTTCTCTACCTTATCATCTGAGATTTTTTTCCCATGAGCTCATATCAGGCCTTTATGAACATTGGATTAAAAACCTGTCAGCTAAGAAAGCTCTTAATTAGGTCAGCTAAAACAGAGATTTGGATCTGAAGAAGTGGTATTTCAAAATGTCTTATAATGTCTCTTCAACTTTCGATTTCCCAAACATCGAAATATACATTATGAAAAAGATCCTCTGAATGGTACTGCATTTTTATTCAGTCTTGCCTTGGTCTGTAGGAGATAGTAACTCCTCCTGATAAAGTGGTTAATAAATGTTGGCTTTAAAAATAAATAAATGAGAAATTCCTTTTCTTGGAACAAATCTACAAATCTCAGAAATTATAACAACCTGGTAATTCTATAGGTCTCAGGCAATTTTTGCATTCTTATAATCTCTAGCTTTGGAGACTTTTATGGGCTTCCACTGCAACATGGTGAACCATAAAAAGAGAACACTGATGGACTGCTGCCTATATTTTATCATTAATCCTCATATAAGTTTTATCAAGCATCTTAATCTCAAACTGATATAAACATCAAGAGATTCTTTAAAAACAGCACTACAATGGTGCCAATTCATGTTGAAAGGAATGGGGTTACAAATCCTTTTTCATTAAAAAAAAAAAATCTGTATTGCTTAGACACTTCAACATTTCAACATTTGAAATGGAAAAATGTGCATGGAATAAACCCAGAGACAAACCTTAGTTACATTACCAAATTTATCCAATGAGGTTTTCAGCACAGATGTCTGTGTTTTAAATGTCACCATATTTAATTATAGCTCTTTTTATACTTCAGGTAACTTTAACAAATTATGATTACTGTGTACTCATCACTCTAGTAGATGGGAGGATAAGGACAGAAAATTTCTTCATAATTCTGAGCTTTATGTCTTGCTAATATTTAGTGAGTTCTAAATGTTAAAATATATCTGAGAAAGTAAAGGATTTACTCTGTCTAAAACAATTGAGTACTGCAGAAACCCTTTCAATTTCTTCCTGGGGAGATGGGTGAGAAAAAGCTAGTGGGATTAATGGACATCTAGAGATAGTTGTTCAGCTGTTGTCTCAAAAGTCTCTTCTGTTAAAGCTTATTTGCTAATATCCATAAAATATGGTGAAAAATGTTGCTGGCAATTCCAAAAAGGTTAATCACAACTGATGAACAAGTTTCATCCAAACTTCATTTGTTCCCATGACCTAAAGCTGAACAACACTACGATGTGTTTCTACTTCGAAGACTCAAGCAGGCTGAACTTTCTAATTCTTTTTCTCTGAAAAAGAACAACCTACCTGAGATGCATGTGATGATTTTTTAAGGTTTATTTTATAAGGGATTCTCTGCTTCTTTCATGCTGACTGAAGATATCTGAAAATGCTTATGAAGACTGTGTTTGATGTACATACTTTGAAAGTAAATGTGCACTTAGGAGAAAAGGGGCTTTGAAAATATCTTTGCAGTTGGTTTGAAGGGGAGTAGAAAAGTTTGGAAATAACATGAGAAGTAGCATTTCTGCTGCTTCTATTATTAGAGATATTCAGTATTGATGTAAATAGTTACAATTTCTCCTAAATCAGCAGAGATCCACAGATTCATACAACATAAACTGGCCAGTTACCTCAGAGCAAGATAGAATCAGTGAGACACAAAAGAATACTGGTGGTCTTTTACTGTCAGAGGTGTCAGAGGTGACAGCACCTAAATGAGAAATTAAATCATCTTCCCTACTGAGACAGAAGCCTTCCTGGAAATCTCTGCACTCAGTGGTACACTTTCAGTTTTGAGCCATTAGCTGTTTTGAGGAGGTTTCCATGAAGAAGACAGAAAAGAGTTAAAAACTTTTGTGGAAACTGTTTGTTGTTCAAGGTGAAATGGAATAGCTGACTTTATAACAAAAATTCCATTCAGCATCCCTTGATACTGCTTTGCTCTCTGTATCTGCCTTGAGGTTGTAGGTATTGTCGTAGAGAACTTGACACTCACTATTCCATACCCTAGCAGTATTCACCTTGTCTCTGTATGAACAGATACGGTGAAACTGATGTCTTTGGACCATGAAAACCTGAGTGTTTACTGTCATATTTTGGTATACTTGTGCAAACTCATGCATGCTTATAGGTACATATATATACATAGGTACATAGATGTGTACCTACATGCGTGTGCATATGTTTAAGTATATACAAATAAAATCATAAGAAAAGAAAATAATTCCTAAAAAAATTCCTGATAGAGTCCAAAAACTGATATACATTTGCAGTCTGTCATAGAGATTATGCTGGAAGATTCTTTATTTAAAGAATATAACATTTAATTTTTGATTATACAAGTGAAGTTTAGAAGTCAAAATGAAATATCACAGCGATAAATAACAATCTGAAAGGAAATGGCAATAGGAATGAATGACAGGAAGAGGTTAGATGGTAAATTGACACTAATTCTCCTGCACAGCCTCTATGTAATATAAGAAAAAAATCATTAAGATAAAATCGTAACAGAAAGGATCAGGCAGGTACTGAAGGTGAATCAAAACGTGGTGACAAAGTTCAGATACCTTCTCAGTTCACCAAGGATTTGATGTAAAATCCACGGAAGATATTTTTAATTGTTAATATTTAAAAAGAGATTAGTCACTGAGAAAAGTCTTGATCATTCACTAGGGACAAAATTGTTGACGCATTTGTTTTTTTTCTGTTAATCCAAATTTGGTTTCAAGGCATTCACTGAATAAATTCTCAGTTACAAAGGCCAACAGAATGCTGGAAAAATGAACTGGGTCTTGTTTTTGTTTAACCTTGCGAAAAAAGTACATTTTACAATAGTGATCTAGTGTTTAGCAATCACTCTCTTTGTGCTGAGAGTTCCTGCATGCTGTTACACTGGAGGAAACAGCAGAAGAAACTCAAACCACTTGAAGCTCAGATCAAATTATTCAGGCTAGTTATTAATTGCCAGTAGCATGACCTGGCTCACTTTGTGGCTCATGGAAACTGTTCTCCCTGTGGTTTATGCAGATTTGTATGGGGCTAAGTGCTTGCCTTTGCTTCTGCCTAAAAGTCATCATATTTCTATATTTCTGCCTGGCATAGAAGCACAAGTAATGTAATGATATATGTAGAGTGGTGTTTTGTGAGAGTGTTCCAAGTAGGTGGTAAAGATAGCTAATGCTGTAAGGTGATGCAAAATTTACCACAACAGCAAAGAAACATATGTCTGCAGAGACGGATGATGTACATTGAATAGAAAGAGTAGATGGAATTACCTGGATGTCAGAGGATCTCACCTCTCAATGAAATTTTCAGCTGAACTTTGAAACAAAATCTTGTCAAATCTCAGAATGTCTTCTCTCTAAAGTAAGTGTGTTTATTATAATTTGGCACAAATTCAAATGCTTGTCTCAATTTTTTCTTTTAAATGAATCTTTTTCTACAGAAAAATTTAAATTAAGAATTTGCAACCCAAGATGTTTAGAATTCTACTCAATCTGGTACTTAGATTTCAAGGGCTGGTTTTCTGCATTCTATATTATGTCATAAAAGAATATAAAATATTTGAAACCAAATTATTTAGCATGGAACTACACAAGTTTTTGTGGTTTTTTTGGGGACTACTCAAATAACCACAGTGCTGAAATGCACTTGACTTAAACTACTTTGAGTACATATGTTACTTGAACTTCAGATTTTTCTCTGAAGAGCTAAAGCTTTGTGACATTCTTGGAAAAGTCTGTAATTTCCCTTGGCACCGGACTTCATTTGTTCATAATATTCCATGCAGTTTTCCCTTCTTTTTTCCATCAACATTTTGATGTCTTCTGACATTGGTGATAGTGGCAGAATAGATTTTGGAAGGGTGTTTCCTTGATTTATTACTTCAGTATCATATTTTTATTTTAACATTCATAGCTGTCTTTTAGGAAAAAAATCCTTGCATCTGGATCTTTGTATTCTTCTTTATAGACAAGTAAACAGCTTAAGATGAAATAAGAATGAGATCCTAACTTCTCCCTAGAACAATTTGGATTTTCAGCTTGTCTTTATATACGTTGTTTTGATATCTCTGTATTTTTTACTTCTAACTAAGTTGAGAAGAAAAAGCTGTATCTGAAATTCATCTTTTTATAAAAGATGCATGCACTTTTTTCAAAGTAAAAGGTCTGAGGTATTAGAATAATTTTGTGTGCATCTTTGTAAACCAGTTCTCTATAGGTCACAGACATATCTGAAGACATTATGTATCACTGAAAAGGACTGGGCAAGAACTGTGAGGTGAATGAAAAGGAAGTAAAGGAAATATGAGAGGATGGGAGACATCAAGGATGAAGTAAGGACATAGGAAGACTAACTTGAACAAATTGCAGTTCAGAGCAGGACAGCAAAACCATCTAACCATCACTTCTTGTCCTTCTCTTTCCCAAGCTGCCTGCAGGTATAGGTCCTTCGGGCTTTCAAAACTAACCTTGTTGATGAAAAACAGCAAGTATCATCAATCATCCTGATTCAAAGTCAAATACAGTGAAGTAGGAGCATTCCCAAAATCTATGGCCACTACATCAAAAGCTGCAATAAACACGTTTATGGACATATGCAATTCATCATTTAAAATAGCTGTGATACCTCTTATATGAGTAGCTAAATAAAACAAGAATTCTCAAGATATAAACTGAGTATACTCAAGTAGATATGTTTATTTTCAAAGGAGAATTCCAAATTTTCCCATTTGTATCTTTGAAATAATTTTCATAATGTTTTGTCTAGTTTATGATTACAATAGTTACAGTTAAAAATAATATCATAGAGGTCACTGTTTAGCTATTAAGCATTCAAACTTAATTCCATTCAGACAAAGTGAAAAATTTATCATGATAACACATTAACTCCAGTTGTGTAACATAATTTACTTCAGTGCTTAGAGAATGGCCATGACAGTTTCAAGAGAAACAGTATCTGTGGAAATAGAGCATTAAAAGAATACTTAGAATTGTCTGCTATATTACATTTTAATGCATTTCTCTGAGGTTTAAACATTTGTAACAGAAAGATTTTGACAGTATAGTCTACTTATTTATTTTTCACTTTACCTGATAGTTAAGAAGGATCATACACAACTATATCATGCCAGTTGACTGTTAATTTTAAGAAAGAATAATCTAACTATAATAAATTTGAATGATCAACTAGAACATTTAGCCATGTGAAGATTAAGCTGTACGGACTATAGTAAGTGAATGATCTTGTGCAATCACAAAACAGTGAGGTTGTTCCTCTGGTGTTTGGTACTGCTCTCTGATAGAAGGCTGAAACCACTCCTTCAGAGCAACTAGAGAAAATGAAGGATCTGATCATAGAGCAAAGCCAACAAAGATCTGAAACACAGCACTGCTGTTTAATCAAATATTTTAGGTCATAACTCTGTCAGACAGCTGTTTGTTGCTTTGTAACCAGCTGATTACTGTTTTATTTGAGTGAACCACAGTGCACTGAAATAAGAGATTACATGAAGTATGAAAAAATATGCTCAGAAAAGGAAAGGTGAAAAACAGGGAAAAAACCATCACAACAACAGTGTAGCAGCTAGAAACAGAAGTAATTAATCTACTCAGTATCCATGGTCAAAAAACGTACGTTTGTTTTAGACTTTTTTGCATTAAAAAGAAAAATTCATAAAAGCAAACGTTTCCACAAACATTTAGTGTTTTCACTGAAATATTCCTAGTCAGAAATACTCTGTCCTATTCAGTAGGAAATATACAATTTTTCTGATTTCATTTTCTAGATAGCCTAAGAAAAGAAGACCTGAAAATATAGGGGGAAATATGCACCCTTACTTTTAAAATAAGCAGGAAGGGAAAGTCTGAAATATAATTTAACACAAACTTTAGATTATCATACTCTAGATGTGCAGTCCATTTCATCCAAAACTTTTAAAAAAGAGAAAGAAATGGTTTTCCTTCTTTTCCTTTTAAACAATATTTTTGTAATTCTGTTTACATCAGATATAGAGCCTCTTTTTTTTCATAGAATCATTGAATGTCAGGGGTTGGAAGGGACCTTCAGAGATCATCTAGTCCAACTCTGCTGCAGAAGCACATCCAGCTAGATCAGATCGTTTATTAAAACAACCAGCTCCAAAAAATCTCTGAGCTCTGTCCTTATCTGATGCATGCATTTCTCTAAGATGGGCAGTCCACTTTCCTTGCAGCCACAACTATATGGCCAAGATATTCTAAACAATGAGAGCAAAACAAGAACTTAGGCACATAAGATGTGGTTTTGAGTCTCATGGCATTAAAACAAGAGGCTATCACAATAGAATGAACATGTAGAGAGATGAGTGAGAGTCTTGGGTTTGGGTTTTTTTGGCTTATTTTGTTTTTTAGTTATTTTTCCTTAAAGAAACAAGAATATAACACACAACACAATCTGATTGCATGAAATGAAATTATTTCAGTTCATTCTATCCATAAAACTGGCATGTGGAAAGCACACTAAAGTCCTTACCCTACATCCCTATAGCTCTCTTTAAGTTACCATTGCAGGAGTGATTTTTTCGGTCGTACATGGATTTCTACTGTCAGGGAAGTTATCTCTGTATTTCTCTTTGGGGCTTTAGTTTCCTGACAGTGCACACTAATTTTCATTCAGATTGTTCAGGAATGAACCTAGTGGTTCTCTGGAAAAGTCAAACAAGGACTGAAGATGACAGGACACTGGCTGACAGCAAATACAAAGTTGTTTCTTTGGAGCTGCCCAGCACATAATCTCACATGCCTTGTGTCCTCCCAAATGAACTAAACCAGATATGATCTGGAGCAGCCTGACTTCTTGAGCTGCATACCATAGGGTAGTTCTGCTGGGATTCAGAGCAGTTGTGACTTGTCACCCCAAAGCAAATTACATTCTTTAAAAAAAATTGTTTAACATTTAAAATATAAAGAAAGTAAGTTATTGAATTAAAATTTTATAATTTTAGAATTTAAAAGTGCTGAAAAACATCCTTTCAAGAAAATTTCTGGTAGGAGGACTAATGAAGACACGCTTATCTCCAGCTTTGCCATCTTGATAGACCAAAACCCAGTCTCCTCGGCACTGTGAACCCTCTTGTGGATAGGCTTTCTACAAACTTATTTTTTTCACTGTTCTTGTCCTAAAAATAATCTAACAAAAAAAAATCTATGACGTCTGCGTCTTATAAATACATAAATGGCAAAGAATTGTTCAGGATAATATACAGTACTGTATACATCTACCTACTGAAAGGAAAGCTGTTATTTCTTACACATATCACTTCAGAAACACATGTGAATTTCAGTACCCCAAGCCTTTTTAAAGGTACACTTCAGGTACAATTAATCACCTGAATTACTAAGAATCTAATTGCATACATCAGGCCACTACAAGTAGAGATAAAAATAAATGTCATCTTTTGTTTTCGTGCAATAGAGTATTTCATTCCACGTTTGAAAATATTGTCCAAGTTTTACAGTCTGAGGCATTACGTAAAAATATTTTTATATGTATATAAATTTATATTTTATGCTATATGTCTTCATACATATATAATAACATAGGTAAAAACATTGAGAGTGGAAATATTGAAAATGCTGATGTGAATGAGACCACCACATCCATGAAGGAGTGAAGTTATGATACTTTACGTAATCCTTCATACTACATTAAATTTGTTAAGAACAGGCTGCCCAGAGGGGTTGTGGAGTCTCCTTCCTTGGAGATCTTCAAGACCCTCCTGGACACTTTCCTATATGGTGAACCTNCAGGGGTTGGAAGGGACCTTCAGAGATCATCTAGTCCAACTCTGCTGCAGAAGCACATCCAGCTAGATCAGATCGTTTATTAAAACAACCAGCTCAAAAAAATCTCTGAGCTCTGTCCTTATCTGATGCATGCATTTCTCTAAGATGGGCAGTCCACTTTCCTTGCAGCCACAACTATATGGCCAAGATATTCTAAACAATGAGAGCAAAACAAGAACTTAGGCACATAAGATGTGGTTTTGAGTCTCATGGCATTAAAACAAGAGGCTATCACAATAGAATGAACATGTAGAGAGATGAGTGAGAGTCTTGGGTTTGGGTTTTTTTGGCTTATTTTGTTTTTTAGTTATTTTTCCTTAAAGAAACAAGAATATAACACACAACACAATCTGATTTTAAAGGTACACTTCAGGTACAATTAATCACCTGAATTACTAAGAATCTAATTGCATACATCAGGCCACTACAAGTAGAGATAAAAATAAATGTCATCTTTTGTTTTCGTGCAATAGAGTATTTCATTCCACGTTTGAAAATATTGTCCAAGTTTTACAGTCTGAGGCATTACGTAAAAATATTTTTATATGTATATAAATTTATATTTTATGCTATATGTCTTCATACATATATAATAACATAGGTAAAAACATTGAGAGTGGAAATATTGAAAATGCTGATGTGAATGAGACCACCACATCCATGAAGGAGTGAAGTTATGATACTTTACGTAATCCTTCATACTACATTAAATTTGTTAAGAACAGGCTGCCCAGAGGGGTTGTGGAGTCTCCTTCCTTGGAGATCTTCAAGACCCTCCTGGACACTTTCCTATATGGTGAACCTGCTTCTGTAGGGATATTGGACTAGATGATCTCTAAATGTCCCTTCCAACCCTGCCATTCTATGATTCTATGAAAAGGTAATAAAAAAATGAGAACTGCTTCCTATCTTTATTAGATTTGGCTTACTTGTTAAGAAACATGAAATTTAGAATGCATATATTATAAAAAAAATAAGTAAGATAGTTTAACACAGCTGCTACTCAGATTCCTTAAATAGGAACTTAGCCACCAGTACCTGGTTAATATCATCTCCTCCTCCTCACTTGTTCCAAGGGTTATTTCTGCAATTTGCTTTGACAATTGTCAGATGAATCATAGAATATAAAATACTTAGCACATCAACAGTAGAAATGGACTTCTCTTGGTAAGAAGACATATTGTAGAAAAGGTATTCAACAGAAGATATTGATATTAAGAATCAGAT
Organism: Urocolius indicus; assembly: GCA_013401255.1. Classification (NCBI taxonomy): domain Eukaryota; kingdom Metazoa; phylum Chordata; class Aves; order Coliiformes; family Coliidae; genus Urocolius; species Urocolius indicus. The sequence continues at coordinate 173,486 of WBNH01010450.1, read as the reverse complement.
ACAAATGGTAGTACAGAAAGACCCATGTTATCTTTTTAGTAGCTGTCTCAGGTTTCAGGTTAATCTAAAGCTACACCAGGCTCATTGCAAGCCACTTTATGCTGCCGAGATATGAGTTCAAAGCAGTTAGTTTGGTTATCGGTGCCTGACAGTCTGGGATTTAACTGTTTGACTTGAGCACAGCAAATAGAGCAGGGCAGGGACATGAAGGAAATGGGGACTGAGATGCAAAGAGATTGCCATTGTGAAGGACTTTTGAGGAAGGATGAGAAACTTGAATTGTAAACTGAAGGTAAAGAGAGATAAGCAAAGGAATTTGCAAAAAAGAGTAATGAAAATGGGCATTGAAATTGGAAATTAAAAGGTGTTATGTTCACAGTATTAGGAATGGGAGATGAGTTTAGCAGCACCTGAGAGAGTAGAGTTGCAGCAAGACAGGGAGGCTGCTGCATTTGAGACAGTGTTACAGTTCCAGTAGTGGAGAGAAAAATATTAAGAAAGATGCTAAGCTGATACCAGTCATTGACTCAGGACAGCTGTCGTGGCAGGGACTGAGTTTAAAAACTGTTACAAAAGTTCATTGTCAGAGAAATACATTAAACATAAGAGGTACAAGAGAGAAAAAATACAGCACTGGAATGGTTCTTTAGTGGCATTATATCGTTGGCTTTGTAAACATGAAACAGCTGAGGTGAATGTTAGCCCATCTCCCTGCGGTCTTCTGACATCATAACCTTGCCAGTAATGTTTATCATCAGTTCTTCCTCCAGAATGCAATCTGATCAATAAAACATATTTTTCAACTGACTGTTTAACACAGGATGAACAATGCCATTTAGCACTTACATATCAGCTTATGTTCATGCTTCTTCACACACATTGACTAATTAATCAATAAAAACAAAAGGACCTTTCTTTCTCTCTAACTGCTGTCACTTGCATCAATAGGAGGTGCTTTTAATGACAATTTAATAAGCTCTCAATGAGGCTAGACTTATACTTTTGCCTCTTGCGTGTTTTATATGTGTGTATGTGTGCCTCAAGTAGTACTGTAGAGGAGATCAAATGCATCCTCAGTAAATTTGCAAATGATATCAAGCTGGCCGAAGACCTGCTTGAGGACAGGAAAGCCCTTCAGAGAGACTTGGACAGGCTGGATAGATGGGCTGAGTCCAATTGCATGAGGTTCAACAAGACCAGGTGCCAGGTTGCACTTGGACCACAACAACCTCGTGCAATGATACAGACTTGTGACAGAGTAGCTGGAAAGCTGTCTGACAGAAAAAGATCTGGAGGTGTTATGATTCTGTGAGGTGTTGGAACATGTCCAGAGACAGGCAATGAAGCTGATGAAGGGTCTGATGAATTCCCTAGTGAATTTTGCATGGAACGGAAGAGAAGATAAAACTTCAGTTTCAATAAACTTATCAAATTCTGATTTCAGTTGCTAATGGGAGCTGTGAAATGCTTTGAATACTCACACACATACATACACATGTTTCTTCTTTTGACATAGGAATATCTATTTTTGAGCTTCTTAGTACAGTGCTTAGATGCATTCAATCATTTTAAAGCGTTTTGTGAAGTGACAACTCTGAAAATTTTAGGCTGCTCTGACCCCGATAGTAGGTCATGATTCTAAGGGAAAAATTAATAGTTCTACATCTTTAATTTTTTAGTGAATGCTTTAGGACAGACCAAACACTGCAGTAAAGCTCATCCTATGTATTTTGAAGGAGCACTGCTAAACAAACAAAGACAGGCATTTTAAGTGCTGAAATACTTGTGAATACTAATTCCAGGAAGGGAAAGCTCAGACTGAGTCAAAGGGACTGGAAGGTGGACTCTAAATAAAGAACAGTAAAAATGGACAATTTTCAATATGAAATTATCTTCCATCAATATGTCAATAAATGGTTCCAATTTGAAACTGAAATTGCAGGCTTATTAGTATTACAATACGATGTAGCAAATGTGGGAAAAGTATATGGGAAAACTAAGATTGAGACATTAAGTGATTTAGGGGTTTCACCACTCATTCTTTGTTACATTATTGAGTGTATTGTCATTGTTCCTACAAGAATCACTGGCCAGCACACCACTGCGTTAACTGCTGTACAGTTTTACTGTAGAAAACATCTGAGAGATTTGCTAGTTGTAATGACTACAGAAAGTATTTCATTTCAATGTTGCTTCAGTACACATCTTACCCTGTGGACTATGTATGAACTTACTAAAATGATAAAATATTTTAAACAATCATGTCATCAGGTCACGTGAAGAATCATAGAATAATTTGGATTGGAAAGAAGTATATTTGCATTTTATTCAAGTTCTAAGTTGTTACCCATCATTACCCATTTATTACCAGTGAAAATATTTATTGCTTTTAATACTCATAAACATAATCGTTATCCTTTAATTCTGTGTAATGCAGTAAGTTCTCAAAACTATTAATTTTAGTAATGTCTTAATATCCTTGCCTGCAAAACACCAATAGAAATTTGGGACAAAAATCTGAATATAAAATAAGTATAACCTTTACAGTTCCCCATGATTCCAAACAGTTTTAAAAATATCTCATGGATGTCAAGACAGCTTAAGATCTTCACAAAGTAACAGTCTTGTAAAGAAATTTATTTTTTAATTAATAACTTGACAACTGGAGATGGGAAGGAAGAAGGAAGGAATGGTGAGGGAGTTGCTAATTCTGCCAGCAAATTAGTTATGAAAAGTCAGGTTATGGGAAGGACTGAAGATCCATTTAATGTATAATTAAATATCTCTTTTAACAAATAAAGCAGATATAATACCAACAAAAGGAAGCAGGAATTGTTTAGTAAAAAATATGCTGAATGAAATGGAGATTCCTTTGATGTGAAGGAATGAAACAGATTTCTGAAATCGCATTATCTCAGTCTGAAAAGAAAAGGCCTCCTCCTCAGCACGCTGAAATGTAAGAAATTTCAAGACAGGATAACAACAAAGACTAGAATGAAACCAAAGGAAAGTCTATCTATGGATATAACTGTGAAGGATTATAATATAGAGACAGTCCAGAGCTGCAGACTGTAATACATCTGAGAAGAATTGAAGCTTCTGGTTTTCCCCTTCCTGATGATTAAACCTATGAAAGTAATACAAATAAATAAGAAAGAATGAAAAAAACACAACTATGAAGCAGACAGAGATGTTGTTGCAAAATGGGGAAAGAATGATAGGGAATTGTAAGTTATCTAAATATTTGTTTTATTTTGATTCAAATTACACTTCCAGCCAATATGAAATTGTAAATATATGTATGTAAATACTTAAGGAGGTATGTATTTCGAGAAGTTAAATGCAAACTTTTGCAACAACACACAGTGGAAAATATACTTTTTGCCAGGGTACAAAGCTGCTAGATATTCCTTGAAAGATTTCTAGCATGACTGTCGTCTTCTCACCCTACAGCTGTTATGAAATTAACTTTAGGATGTTCTGTGCTGTGTATTTACTTTGCCATGCATTTGCAAAAAAAAAAACCTTGTTATTCTGCACTTTAGATCAACTGAGTGTAGTATAGTCTGAAACTGGTTTCATGAATATCATTCCCAGAGGCCAACAGAAAGTCCTCTGACTGAATCTTATCTCCTGTCTTCTGTTTCTCACAGAAGATGTCCTTTGGAACAGTGTTCTCCAATGTGCCCAAGACTTTCATATTAACTAGTAGCACTTTACAAGTTGATAAATTTCTTGACAAAGTATTGAGTATAATTCCTAAGTTCATTAAAAAAAAAAAAAAGAACAGAAAAATGTATATCAGATGAAAAGAAATAGAATTGAAAGCTAGTAATAAGTTTGCAGGCTTTGGCCATCATAGATTCATGGAGAGACAAGATTCTTTAGGAGCTCTGACAGTAGCAGGACTGTAATTATCACAGAATAAAATACAGTGGTGGTTATTTGGCATTAATAGGATTCTACTTTTGTGAAACATGCTGGGAGATTTAGAATAGGCTACAAAGAGAGACAGACTGACACAAATTGGATTTAGCTACTAGTTTCATATGAATTTATGGGAACAATAAAGCAGGTGGAGTCACACTTGACAGTTTTAGGGGATTGAAACAAGGGAGTTCCAAGGCAAAAGCTATATAAAACATACACTTATAAGCACAAAGTTCACAAAACAACAACAGAAAAATGTACACTTCCAAAAGGAAATTGCAGCATTTGATATTGAATTTTTCTTAAAGGCATTTACAGTTATTTTTTTTCTTAAACTATGAGTCAGTAGTATTAGCATAATTCACTAAATTGTCTCTTTTTTAAACATTGATTTTCCAAATACTTTATTTATCATTCACAACTATTATTTGATATTTTATAACATTGATACGTTATTACACATTATCAGTATGTGCTTACTCTGTTACTATAATAAGGATAAAATAATTGAAAAAATTGTCATGCAGAATGAATGAAGAGGAAAAACACAAAGAAAACAGTAACCTGATCTTTTAATCACATATTTCTTTATAAAACAGATAAATGAGTTTAAGTACTATTTTTCACAACAGAGAACATAACTAACCACCTGAAAGAGTGGTAACTATATGATAATGTAGACAAAAAACAGAAATGTGCACAAAAGTATTTTACTCACTGCATTATTTTTTTTTAATTTTTAAAAGTAAATTACGACTTACTAGGTTAGTAGCTATCTGGAAAGGATTAATATTAAATTTGGCATTCTTTTAAATAAATATGGAATAGAAAAAATTAGACTAGGAGAGGTTACAAATTATGAAAGTTGATATATAAAGCAGCTTTTGTTGTAGACTTACTACATCTTCCCTTTTTTTTGTTGCGTGCTTTGGAAGTTCCAACTATTACTGAGTGGACTAAACAGTAGTCTAACAGCAACTATATGAAATCTACAATTAATATTTATTAATATTTCTGCATAAAAGTGTTTCTGACCAGCCTCTGGCAAAAGAGCTTATTTTAAAAAAAATGGAGAAGGGTAGAGGAGGAAAAAGTTGGAGTATTGAGAGATGAGATTGAATGACAATGTACTGATTACTGTGTGCAGGACTTGCATCAGTCCAGGAATCTTATGCCTTATGTACATGAACAAAGAAAAGTGAATATTTAATGGAACATTCTAATACTCCAGTTCTAACATGTAATTCAGAATAGATTTATTTCTTTATTCAGGGCTAGGAGAAATGAGTCTATGTGTGTCTGTGCATATGAAAAAACATATAAAAAAGACTCCTTTGTTCTTGAGTAGGTGGCAATGACCATTTCTTAATTATGAAATCCATTCACACCAGACAGGTCAAAGCATCTCTGTAACTATTTTTCTCCTGTCTTATATTCAGATTGTTTATGGGAATGATTTGAGACATTTTCAGACACTGACAGTAATATCAAATGGCCAATCACATCTAAAATTGTGTCCTCTGAGTATTTTAAGGTGAATAAGGTCTACTTCTTCCAAATTGTCTCATTACAGCTGTCACAAAACCTTCCCTAACCTTGCTGCATTCAAACACTTGTGTTAATGATGAAAAGCATCTGGTGGCTTTGGACTCTTTTTGACTTGATTGAAGATTATTTGTTAAATAATTCATTCCTCACTGTCCTCATTTGTTTCTTGCTTATAAGTTACCCATCAAATTTAATTGAAATTTGTAGCTATTATTTTTAACAAGAAGTTTTACAGCAGAAAGATTTTTCTAGGCTGTTACAGTTTTACTTGAGGTATACATCTGAGTGATTAGCTGAGGAAATGCATGACTGAGCCAAGAGATTTGCATGGATAGATGGGAATTCATGAGGCAAATTAAATGGTTCCATTTGGTAAAACCATTTTAAAAATAGATATCACAAAGAGGAATACACTGTGTGCAAGGATTCAAAGGTATTCAAGTGTTATCATGTGGAAGGAAAAGAACAGGAATGTTAAGCAGTACAGGTTATATTTGTAGATAAGATGACAACTAGCCCTTAAAACCTCGTTGACAAATGAAACCCTGGAGGGTATGCGAGTACCATACACATGTTTGGAAGACTTGCTATTTATCACTTTTAATTTCATGAACACAGGATTTTCTTTGCTTGTACTGTCTTTCTTGATAGTCAGATGTGATACATCAGCTTCGTACAGGCAGATATTCAACAAAGCAGCATAACCACTGCAATGCTGAGCACTGCAATATTTCCAATTTAGCTGTTCAGCTCCTGGAATAGGACAAAGAAAGCTGATCCATGTTTCCAAGGTCCTAGTACTTTGGATAGGTTAACAAGTATTAGACTGGGATTCATAAAAGGCAGAAAATGTGCACGAAAGAGAAGCATGCTTGAACCTCTGCTTCATAAACTTTTGTCTTACAGCTGTTGAAAATGACATTTTGATGAACGATAGGCAAACAATTGTAAAATTCCTCTTTTTTCGCACTTTTTTCTGCTTTCCATCTTGTGAAAATCAAGTAGAGATTTAATTTTTCACCACTTCTGCTGGAAATCAGACTTATATTCAGTATATTTATAAAAAATACATCACATAATTATGAAATACATGTCTTGTCAATGCAATAATTCTTTGGGGCAGAAAATATTTGAAAGACTAAATAAAAAGGAATATTATGATCCCTTGACTAAATCTATGATTTTCATTGGCAAACAGAAATAAAATTGCTTTTTACCATATATAGTAAAAAATAGATTTTACCACATATGGAGGTGTTAGCACTTCCATGTAGAAATTTACTTGTATGGCTGAAGTTTGAATTTTTTTTCTACCCTAAATTGACGTGATCTAAGTGTATCATTATGAACTTGCATAAGCACATGTAGGTGCACTCATGTTTAAACTTACATCCCATATTCCATGCACTTTCATTCCTGGTAAGTCCTGTTGCTTGACAGCTGAGTGGGTCCAAATATTCAAGATGCAGGAGTCTTCTTTCTTCTTTGTAAGTGAAGGACTCTCAAGCAGGGCTCAAAATATTGGCTTCTTAGGAGAAGCAGCTCTGGAAGTCAGATCAACCCAGGATTCAATGTGAGATCTCATTGTAAAATGGTCTAAAGCACACAGAAATGAAAGAATACATAAATGAAAGTATTAGTAAAAACATGAGGTCTACATTCAATGCTCTTACAGGGGGAATTTTGTACACTTCTTAGATTTAAAAATCAAAATTAGCTGAAATAATTGTGATATACAAGAAATTTGCGCAACATAGGGGAAGAGGGCAATTGGAGATGTTTTTAAAACCACCTCCGGTCAACCAACAGTCTAAGCAGAAAAAGAGGGATGTGGGGAATGCCTGAGATCAAAAGTATAATTTTCCTACAGCTCTTTTCATAATTCAAGAAGGATGTTAATAAACTGAAGAGGGCTCAGAGAAGAGTTATGATTAAAAGATTTTACAATGTGCCTCTATTCTAAAAGAATGAAGTATCTCAGACTGTTTATCTTACCAAAGAGAAGGCTAAAGGGCATTCTTCCTATGCAGGAGAAGAAATCTGATAATAGAGGACTCTTCTTTCTATTGCACAGAGACAAAACCCAGAATGAAGTTTGACAAATGAAGACAGGAAAGGTAATGCAGTTTTTAGTGAACATAGTTAACCACATGAACAATTTAGGGAGAATTTTAGTGTGCTTCATGTCAGTGACAATTGAAATAGGATATTTTTCTCAAAGATGAGCTTTAAATATGAAGTATTTTGTGGAAATGAGTGGCCTGACATGGAAAATGTCAAATTGGAATCATTGTGTCTCTACTGTATTTTTCATCTATGACTGTGTATGTATAACAACTTGCATGTTTTGTGATTGCTTTTAGTGAGTTAAGTTTTTCATTGTAGATTGTCTTAGTTAAAATTTCTATAGCATGGATCTTATAGACTTGGGATTCTGAAATCAACACATAAATTGTTTCCTGATATATGAGCCACAGAGAAAAGTAGTAAAATACAGGTAGCTCAATTTGAACTGAGTATGCATATTTGAATATGCACGTGCATGTGTGTGTATATACATACAGTAAAATGCACACAATTTGATATATATCTTATGGTAGAGGTACTGTATCTTAGTATTTATAGAAATGTGATATGGCTGAGAGTCTGTAATGTCGATTCTGTCACAGATTTGTTGTCAGAGTGAGTCTTGCTTTCCCCATTCTTCTTTCCATCCTGCCAGGCTCAGATAGTGTCCCCTGAGGAAATTCTTCCCTGCCAAAATCCAAGAGCAGTATTTTAATTTGTCATTAACAAGGTGTATTTAAAATGTCTTGAAGGAAGGAAGAGAATTTGAGAGCAAATCCTGTCCCTTTTCCAAATGCTGTTGAGTCATACTCATTCTGGCATTCAATACTTCCCAGTAAACCATTACTACTGGATAACAGCCAGACATCTGATGTACTGTGATCACCGTGCAATGGTAACTCCCAGGAGCCTTGTGTCACTTCGTCTGGCCTTTAAAATGTATTCAAGCTAAGAGCTTAAATTATGATCTTTTTACAGTTATTCTTATCTAATGTTATGTAGTGTAAAGCATCTAATGTAATGTTTAAAATCAGGATCCTTCAGAACTACGATAAAAAACAATGCGAGTATTAATTGCCTGAGAAAGCAGATAGTGGTTTCAGGTTTTTTATTTTTTATTAGATGCTCCAGCTGCTGCAATGAAGGATACATGCTGCTTGATAGAGTTTATCCTTGTCAAAAATTGTCAACAAGGTGATTGTGAATAGGTTTGATCTCCAATCTGGAAGATACAGTTGCCAGAAGATTTCACTTCAGATGGGGAATCTTCAGCTCACAAATCAACACAGTAGTTTCTTAGCTGCTCTTTTTTCATCACTGAGATATCAAGAATGATGTTAATAAATTAAATTAGTAATGCCTGTGTACTACTGTCACTTTAACTGTTTTAATTGTCCTTTCATGGGGCTGCTAATTAGTCTTTTTTTATTCCCAAATGTAATTGAGACTGATCAAAATTGAAGCATCCAGTAGTTTTTTACGTCCTTGTTCAGTTGCACTTAATGTTTCATAGCCTCAGAGGAATATGTAATCTCAAGTTACTTCCAGGCCATACCTGAGAGAGTTCTTGGTTATACTTAGCTTCTAGTATCTTTGTAAGATCCTTTTTTTTTTTTTTTTTGCTGTAGTATGATCAGCAGATGATCTCCTCATCTAGCCTATATTATTTTCTGTACAGATACTTATACTAATGGTTTTTGTTATATACGTTGATGTGCAAATAAAAAGGTCCATCTCAACAAGGAATTCAAGTGAATCCCAAAGCTCTGTAGAAAAAGCAGAGACAGGTGAAGTCAAGTAATTTCTAATTTTTAGCTAACATTTGCCAAACTAATTTTAAATGTTTGACCATCTCCACTCAATGGGAGTCAACATTTTTTTTCTGTTGTATCTAGTAACGGTACAAGGGGTAATGGGATGAAGCTGGAACACAAAAAGTTCCATTTAAACATAAGAAAAAACTATTTCACTGTTCAGGTGAGGGAGTCCTGGCACAGGCTGCCCAGGAAGGATGTGGAGTCTCCTTCCTTGGAAGTCTTCAAGATGTGCCTGGACATGTTCCTATGTGACCTGATCTAGGTGGACCTGCTTGAGCAGAGGGTTGGACTAGGTATCTCTAAAGGTCCCTTACAACCCTACCATTCTATGACTCTATGATAATTTCTTAGGAAGGATATTGCCATTTTTAAAGAACAGTTGTAGTTTTATTTTAACTGCAAAATTCAGAAGATTGTTCATCTTTATGATCTTAATATATCCCCCTCAACAATACTGCATAGTATCACTGTGCTTTCATCAGCAGATGTGGTGGTTTTTGTGAAGTATTTCCAAAACACCAGCCAGCCTCTGTAGCAAAAATTCTTTTAAAACATTCTCAAAAGAGTGTATGCAAAAAAACACAACAAAAGACAGAAGTTGGAGCCAACAGCTAAATAATAGTTTTTATATAGTATTGGGAGTGAGCCAGTATAACAACTGTTCTTGCACAGAATTTATAATCTGTTTTATCTTGTGCTGAATGTCATAAAATACCTTTGTAACTAGGCTCAAATGTGCTGCAGGCTTATTCAAGAACACAAGATGTCTAAACAGCAGTATTATATCACCTTGTAATTTAAATTTAGAGAAAAGCTGAATGTCATTCTCTAAAATTCCTTCACTCTAAAAGATGTATAAAAGTCTGGATGCACATATATTTCAATAGGAAAAATGCACAATACACAAACTTTTTTCTATCATGTCACAAGGGATGCCAGATATATCAAGCAGTGATAATAAAGGATTATGTCCTTCATTCCTGTGGCAAACTGGTCTGCGGTATGTTCTGTACGTCATAGTGTTTAGAAGCAGTGGGAAGGAGAGTGCTATGCTTACTGTTGTAGATGATGTAATCTTCTCTTATATGTATACTATATGCCATCTTTCAGAGGTTAATGAATGTCTATGACATCATAAACAAGTTGAATAGAAACTCCCCAATCCCAAACAGGGCTAGCTTCAAAGTTAAATTCCTCAGGGATGTGTCCGATAAAGTTATGAAAGTCTTCTAGATTGGAGAGGCCAACCCATTTCAGTGCTTAACCATCCAAATTCTGTTACTTTTAAAAAAAATATATCTGATCTGAATTTTCCTTGCTTCTGTTTTTGTTCATTATCTCTCTTTTCACTCTCTTCATCCTCTTTTGTCAAAAAAGACTCAGTCCATCTTTACAGCCAACTGTTTGTGAATAAAGAACAGTAATTAATTTGTTCTCATTACTCTTCACTACTACAAGCTTATCTGTGTCTTCTCTCTATACATTATATAGTTTCAAATCCATGCTCAGGGAATGCCTGAGTAACAATGTGGACAGGAAGGGTATGCAGTGTCAAATCTTGATGTTTCTGTCTACGCCTTCTATCCTGATGGTACTATCATATTATTGCACCATCTCTTATGAGAGAGGCTTATTGTTAGCCTTTAATGGAAAAATGGAAATAGGGTTTGTAGCCATGAAGAGTTATTCTGCTTGTAAAATAGAGATGGCAGGTTTGGCCTATCTACAGCGATCCTCAATCTAGCAGAATGGACTCATAAAACTAGTTATGGAACTAATTAAACTTGAGATTGCTTTTAGCTTAAGCTCACTTAAGAGGCAAATACAAAAAGCAAGACTTGGCACCATGTTTTTAATGGAAAGACATGGTCACTAGAAGATCCAGTATATTTATAAAAAAAAACAGGTTGTGATAGAACTTTTTAGCTCTCTGCAGAGATGCAGGATGTGAATGTATGCATACATACTGCTCAAGAGATATTTTCTCAAACGATCTGTTTTCTGCACAAGATCCTGTTGCAAAATAAATGCTTTAATCTACATTTTTGTATCTAAAGCTTTAAGGAATACGCATCCAGAATAATTTCCAAAAAAGAATGGTTCCTTTGAGCAGCAATTTCATATCACAAGAACAACAAATTGCTGTGTGAAGTCTTCAGAAGTTAAAACTTCCTGAACAATATCATTTTTATAACTACTGGATTTTTTAAAAAACATTTCAGTTCAAGAACAAAAACAATAAACTTTATATTTTGCAAATAATTCATGAAAAAGATCACATATACTATTGAGATAGTACATAGAATCTGCATCTGAAAGAAGTTTAAAAATGCTTTCAATAGAAGGGAGGGGAGAAAGAGGGTGATGAAACTATGCACATTTATAATTGAAAATATATCCTATATTTTCTCCTGTATTTATTCTGGTGCCAACTGAGTCTATATAAAAGTAACATTACTGGTACTATGTTAGTGGCAAGTCCTGAGAGTTTACATGATGGATGCACCAATTATGACTAATTTTTTAGGTAAAGAACAAAAGACATGATTTTTTAATCCAAATACGTATTTTTCCCTTTTCTTGATGAGTAAATGAATAGTTTTTTCAAAGGTTTCTTTTTTCCCCTTTTTTCCCCCTAGCAATGACCAATAAGTTCATGTCTTCACCAAGATGTTATATTGATCCAGTTTGTTCTCTCTAATTGCATTGATTTAGTGTTATTGAACTGAAAGCTCTTACTACCACTGTAACACAGTCTTAAGGTGGATTGCTTTATAATTGTTACATCCACTTGCCTCTGCGTTTTTCAAATTCAGCCATCATTATGTCCATTCTGGTAATATATTGTGTGCAGCCTATCACAAACAATACACTATCAGCCCAGAGATGCTGCAACTGAGAGCAAGAAAGCACAAACTCCTGTAGCCTTTTCAAGTACTTGTTAGCTGGACCACATAGTATGTGCCATAAAGTTTATGTAAAATGTAAAAGAGATTGTACCCTACTTAGAGTGTTCTAAGGCCACATTGAGAATGTTGGACACATACCTGCTTACCTGAAGAAACACATGCTCTGCCAGTCTTTTCCTCTTTTCAGATTCTGGATAATAACCACAATACAGATTCCTCAAGACTGTCTTATTTCCCTAAGAAGGTCTTGTAAATTGAAAGTATCTAGCAATTAACAAATTGCTATTGTAGGAGGTCAGCAGAACTGCTGCCTAGGACTTCAGGAGAGCAGACTTTGGCCTGCTTAGGATCCTGGCTGACAGAGTTCCTTGGGAGGCAGTCCTAAAGGGCAAATGAGTCCAGGAAGTCTGGACATTCTTCAAGAAGAGAATCTTAAATTGCAAGACCAGCCTTCCCTGAGTGCAAAAGATGAGCCAGTGGGGCAGAAGACCGACCTGGTTGAACAGGGAGCTTTGGCTGCAACTCAGGAAAGCAAAGAGAGCTTATGACCTTTGGAAGAAGGTGCAGGCAATTCAGAAGGATTATAAGGAGGCTGTGAAATTATGCAGATAGAAAATTAAAAGGGTCAAAGTCCAACTAGAACTTAATTTATCTCCTGTAATAAAAGACAATCACAGAATCATGGAATGTTATGAGTCGGAAAGGACATCGAGAGATTATCTAGTCCAAAACCCTGCCAGAGCAGAATTACCTAGAGTAGGTTACAGGAAGTTGTCCAGGTGGGTTTTAAATGTCGCCAGAGAAGGAGACTCCACAGACCATCTGGGCAGCCCATTCCAGTACTCCCACACCTTTATAGTGAAGAAATTCTTGTCTTTCTTTGGAACCTCTTGTGTTCCAGCTTATACCCATTGTCCCTTGTCCTGTCATTGAACATCACTGAGAACAGTCTGGCTCCATCCTCCTGACACCTGCCCTAACATATTTGTAAACATTAATAATGAAAGAAGTTTCCATATATACAATAGCAACAAAAGCAGAGCTAAGGAGACGTTTCATACTTTATTGGATGTGAGAGGGAACATAATGATAAAGACTGAGAAAAAAAGCTTAATATCTTCTTTGACTCAGTCTTTAATAGTAAGACCAATTGTTCTCTGGATACCCGACCTCCTGAGCCAGATAGGGATAGGAAGCAGAATGAAGCTCCCTTAGTCCAAGGGGAAATGGTGTGTGACCTGCCACATCATATAGACACACATAAGTCCATGGAGCAAGATGGGTTCTATCTGAGGGTGCTGAGGAGCTGGCGGAACTGCTCGCCGAGCCACTCTCCATCTACCAGCAGTTCTGGCTCACCAGGGAGATCCCAGAGGACTGGAGGATAGTTAATGTGACACCCATCTACAAGAAGGGCTGGAAGGCAGATACTGGGAAATACAGCTCTGGCAGCTTGAACTCAGTGCCAGGGAAAATTACAGGTCAGGATATGTGTTCATGTGCTGTTAATCAGGATTTACTACACTTACTTCATATGATTACTCTGTGACGACTATCCTTTGTGATTACGAACACTATTTGTGAAAGACACATGCTATGCCACTGATTGTGAAGGATGCTTTGATGCCACGTGAAAACATTTACTGCAGTAGAGACACGAAAAGGCCCCAGTCTCACTACAAGATCAGATGCTTTACAGTTCTAGTAAAGGGTTTAAAACAAGCTGTAGAATTTCTTTTCTTTCCCCGTAAGTAATAATAAACAAGTGACATAATGCTTAGTGCAGCAGTAGTGTATTTAAGTGGCAGATAAGCATCTTAGCATTAGCTAGTTAAATATACACTCTAAACAGCCATAGTTTTCTTCAGTAAAATGTATTGATTAATATTTCCCTTTAGGGGTTATAAAAAATAGAACTAAACTACTAAAAATGTAAATTTATTTCTTAACATCACTGTTCAGACCAGGAATATTCAGATATCACTAAGGTTTTTCTGGATAATTTTATCAGTTTATGGCCACAATACTTCAGAGTCAAACAATAATGTTATTTTCTTAAAATTGAATCGGAGTAAAGCAATTTTTTACCTGTTTGACTGCTCTGGATGTCCTAAAGTCCTCTTCTTCTTTTTACCTTAATTCACCTGATTTCAAAATGTTTAAATTAATATATTATGTCTGAATACAGGGCAATATGAAGCAAACAAGTAATTTGTAGTTTAGGTTTTTTATTTTATTCTTGTATTATATGTACACTATAAAATCTAGCACCAGTTTGAGATACTTTTTCAGAGCAAGGTGAGAGAAGTTTTGAATTTAATGGGAATTTTACAGTTGTCCACAGCAGAAGCAAGATCTGAATTTTATATTGTACATCTGGAATTAATCAATTCAGTTATTCATTCATTCATACATTTGTTCATTGAAAGTATTCCCACTGACTTCCTTGTAAGTAGAATTGCATGTTACAAAGAACTATAATAAAGTTGGAGGAACATGTAACATAGTCTCAGTTTGATATTCTCCGTATTGTATTACTGTTTTGTTACATTCTTGTCTGATTTATAGACCAGTATCTCTTGCTGTCTGGTGTAATCTTTAAAATAAGACCACCAAGAAAGCTGGTTCCATTTATTTTCTGAATGCCAGAGTGACATTACTTGTAGAGGAGCAAAATAAGATTATGATTTTAAACAATGAATTTTATTTTTTTTTTTGATAAGTTAAAAGTTCCTAGGGAAGAGAATTTTGTCACTGCCAGATGAGTGACATACTGGCCCCTAGTGTCCACTTGCCAGTGTCCCCTCTCCACACACATTTGAAGAGGAGAGAACACATTGGGTTACATGCCACTAGATAATTTTTTGCATGACAATAAAATATTTTATTTCCTTCACATTTCTGAAGCCTGTTTTCTGCATTGGTGTTTGATGTAATGTTAATAGTCATGAAAAACAAAAGTAAAGCCCCCGGTATTCTATAAGATTGTAGGACATTATTAATTTTAGCATTCAAAAAAGTGCAGAAGAAACTTTCCAAATTTAGAGTTTGTTTAGCCAGTATTAGCTAATTGCATACGTAATTATCTAACAACAGCTGTGTCTCAGGCATTGTTGGAGATAAGTGAAATTATTCCCACTGTGTCTCATTCTCTGTTTTGTACAATCTTTTTTTCCCTCTGAACTGCTAAGGCTAAATAAAGAGGTTAAGTAAGTATGATGGAAAATGAATAGCAGATTTCCCAGATTCAAGGATGTAACTTGCAGGTAGTCTAGAAGTAGTTCCTAATTTGAAAAGATCTATTGATGCCAAAAATACTGCCTACAGTTGCAAAAAAAAAAAAAAAAAAAAAAAAGCCCAAGTCAACAAACCACACTCACAAAACCAATTAGGAGCACTCAGGCTCTTATAAGCTCTTATAAAAAGAGGAAAAAAAGAGAAAGTTTCCTTTTGGTAAACAAATACATGTGTAATTTAATAGATATGTGTATATATATATATACACACACACGCTTTTTTTTCCCCCCAGATACGAGATTCGAGGATTCATTGTTTTAACCTCAGACAGGGAAACAAGGGCCAGATTATTTGCTGTCTTTCTGTCCAAAGTTGTCTTGCTTTGTTAAACTCTGGAAGGAAAACACTGAAAGGCACTAAAATATGGCAATTGCTAATGACTATAAGACATTATTTTTTAAAAAAAATAGTATATATATATATATTCCACATAGTGAACAACATCAAACCCAAGTCTGTTAAGCCTCTCAACTATCGCAACCTCAACACAACTTAACCTTTACTGTAGCTCTCAATATGAATTTCACCATACTTTTACTTTAAAAAATAATGTACCCAGACACAGCATTTGAATGCCTATTGATAGCCTATTATGTTGCAGTAATGAAGGTGTCAGTGCAATATCATACCCTGTTTGGGAATCCACACTTCAAAAATGATGTTGACAATTGGAACACATTCAGGAAAGGACCTACAAGAACGCTCAAGGTCTGGAGCGCCTGGTCTAAAATAAAGAAACTCAGCATCTGTTCAATTTATCTAAGCGATTAAGAGCTGTCCTGATCCTAGTCTACACGAAGAAGGTATTTTAGATAGTAGATTACTTTTTTATCTAATGGAAACAAGCATTAAAGTATGCAGAAGTTGAAAGTGGATGTCACATTCAGCCCTGAAATCAATAAAACATAAAATAATGAAATAATTTATTACATGAACAATATACCTTGGGATTTGATGTTGACTTCTGTTCTTTTTAATGGTGATCTGCAGTTAAAGTAGAAATAATGGGATCAGTACCACACTGAGCTGGAGGGCAAGAGGTGTTCTTCATTGTCCTTCCACTCTCAAAATATATGAATATTTCCCATGAGGGAAAAACATCCTTCTGTTTTCTCCTTCCCTTAAGAATTAGATTTCTTTTAAAGAATAATTTTTGATAGGTTAAGTTTTGTGATATTAGTTGAGTCTTGAGAAAGTTATTTTCTGACTGACACACAGATTCATTGGTGTTTTACACAAATAAAGTATTACTCATCTTGTGAATTCACAAGTGTGACATTTCCATGGAATGTTAAAGTTTCATATTCAGTAAGTGAAAATATTTTCTTGGGTTTTTTTTTGGTTTTTTTTTCCATTTGTTTGGGGTTTTCTTTTCACTTACAGGGAAAAAAATACATTTTCAAAGTTTCTATTTTTCCCTCAGAATTTTGCATACTAGATGTTTATATAAACAGAACTTGATTTGTTTGCATAGTTCGAACTTTTCACAGCTAAATACTTACCTTTCAGAAGTTGATACTTACCCTAGCCAAGAATATTATGCTATCTAAATACTTGTCTTCAATGTTCTTTCCTAATTTGGAGCCTAGGAAACAAACCACAATGCACAGAAGTTTCTTCCCAAAGCCACTTGTTTATTTGCTTGTTTGTTTCTTGGTTTGTAAGCCAGTGGGTTTGTTGAGCACAGAGAAAGGGAGGCTAAGCAGACACCTCATTGATCTCTACAGTTACCTGAAAGGAGACTGGGATAAGGTAGGTATTAGTCTCATTTTCCAAGTAGCAACCAATAAAGACCAGAGGAAACTGCCTCAAGTTGCACCACGGCTGGTTTAGACTGGATATTAGGAGTTTTTCTTGTTGTTGTTGTTGAAATGTACGGCAAGTATTGGAATAGGCTTTCCAAGGAAAAAGTTGAGTCACTATCTCTGGAGAAATTCAAAAGACATATAGATGTGGTGATTAGGGACATGTTTAGCAGTGGACATGGGAGAGCGAGTTTAATGGTTTGACTTGATGATCTGAAATATCTTCTTCAACCAAAGGACACTATGATTCCGTGATCTCAGGCTTGGAGGTTTATAGCCAACTTATTACAAACTGAATCCCCAAAACTTCTTAAGTTTTGTTAAAGATTTGACTTAAGGGTTACAAAGTGGTTGTAACCTATAAACAAGTGTTCAACAGTCCTAATTTTATAATGTGATGATTCCCTTGTTGGAGGATTATTTTTCTTGCTTAGTGACCTCTCTGGGTTATTTCACAGTACAAATAATAAGGAAAACCCTTTAGGTGACTGCGAGCAATCAGATGAAAGTAGAAAACAAATTCTGAATGTATGCTGAAATGTAGTATTTCAATGCTGATATGTATGGAGAAGTGTAATAAAGCTGACTACTGTTACAAAGACCTCTAATAAACCTTGGACAAGCTAGCATAACCCATAAATCTCAGGAGCTTTAAGGACTCTCCTCTTGCAGCAAATAATGATCACAGCTGTGGACACTCTTCCAGGGAGAAAGGCAATTGTCTACAGTATTCCTACAATGTGATCTTATTTTTTTCAATGGAGAGGGTTTTGTGAAGAGAAGCATATACCCGGCAGACCAGTAAAATTTTCTTGAATGTCACTTGGCCAGTCTTATAAACAGGGAGTGGAAGCAGACTTGCATTAGTAATTTTATTGTGTGTAATACATTAAAGAATTTAGATGAAAAGACATGCAACATGTATAGGCATCAATCTATTGACCAGTGCTGTCAATAAAGCAACTCAGTTGAGGTAGGACTGGATGACCTGTTGACATGCTTTTCATTAGTTTTAGGACAAATCCTCATCAAATTTCAATGATTTTATGAACCTTCATTTTGAACTATGTGAGTAGGTAGCTGGAAACTCAAACTGTTATATCTCTTCATTAAAGACAGTACTGAACTTGTGCCTTATAATACAAGCTTTATAACTTTTACACAAGAAGTGGACACTCTGCTCCTTCAGAAAGAAATCGAACTTCTCTTTCTTATGCATTAAAAAATATCTTCACCTGCAGACCATAATGAATGTGTTTGTCATCTCTTGTCTTGAAAGAGAGAAACTGGACAGACAAGTATAGCTTACTATCCGTAAATATATCTAATAGATAAATATAATAGACAAACGGTATCTATATAATAGAAAATGTAAAAGTTCTGATTTAGCATTAGTGGCTACAGCACTAGAAATATCAGAAATACTGTTCTATATTCCATCTTTAGCCATATTTATGATTTTATACCTTCCAACATTTCCAAATTTACAGTTAAAATAACCCAAAAATCAGTACGAGTCCAGAGGCCAGGCCTCGTTACTGATACCTAAATACATCAGCCTCTAGGGACAAACCTAGCTTTCCCTAATTACACAGTGAATACATTTTAAGAGGAGGTACGGAGACTGCAGCCACAGTTGCAAGCAGGAGGAGTTGGATTTTTTTTGTGGTCTGAATAAACCTTATATTACTGCTTGTTACTTCTGAAGGGAGCACAGTGATAGTAGGGGAATTAACACCCACTATTTCCTAAGAGTTCCTCTTTGGAAACATGTTCTTTCCCTTCAGAGTGACTAAAACCATGTGAGTTGAATGGATTAGATTATTTCTTGCAGATTTCTAGTACAGTCCCTTTCATCAGTGATTACACAGAATTTAGGTCATTCTGCTAACCAGACCAAATTACCTCTCCTTGCTTCTTCTGCCTTCCATCTTCTCATACCCCTGACCTCTAAGACAAAACACTTTTGAAAACACATCTCTGTAGTCAACAGGTTATTAGGGAAAGGAGGAACATTCAGTTCTCTTTTGTGTTCTGAAAATTGTTTCTTCTTTTTAAGTGAACCTGCCATTGTGAAATATGACTACATTATTCTTGGAACTCCCCTCAGTCTTGATCTCCTTAGTCAAGCATCCTAAAGAGTCACATGAAGAGAAAGAAATGCTTCTGGTTCCCTTATGGCCCAAGGTGTCTTGAAATATACTCTGCTTAGTGGAACAAAGTCTAATATGATAGGAGTAAAAGACTCATATACGTGCTAAACCTATATTCAGACTATGCTATAGCCCGGTAGCTTTAGTCTTTTAAAAGATATAGTTACTACGATTGCTTTTGGTGAGGAACTTGAACTTTTAGGTTTGTGTAGGTGGGTCTGAGCTCAAATCTTGGATTGAATCCTTAGAGGACTCTGTAAGAAAAATGTCTAATTTCTGAGTCCTTACTAAGCTTAAGCAATGATCAGATTTTTCAGACCTTTCAAGAGGCAATTTGTGATATGGAGAATGACCCTGAGCATGCAAAAAACTTTCATGTGTAAGGTAAGCATTAACAAGTTTAGATGACAAAAATATCAGTAGGTTATATTTGAGAATCCAGTTCAGGTTGATGGTATTAGGTTTGGCAGCCTAAATCTCACTTCAAGAATATAAATACTTTTGCCTATCTGAACCTTATACTTTAGGACTTTAAAAGAGCTCAGAGCCCTACTGCTCTCAGACAGAGCCTTGGATACTCTGTTGGATATTATCTGTTCCTGTGCCGTGCTGCACAGATAATCTACTTGACAAGAAGTCACACAGGCTGACCCTCCTTGAGGATACACTAGTCCTTCACTACTTTTATTCCTACTACCTCCATGTTTAGCAACCTTTTTTCCCCCTCATATTCTCAGATTTCTTATATAACACTGGCTTTATCTATCCTGTTTGTTTATTTGTTTGTTTTTCTTTCTTGTTCAGTATTAGCTATTATACTAGCACTGAAGCATATTAATAGCATAAACACTGAATCTCCTTATTCCTGAATCACTTACATCCTCATTATGTGACTCAGACACTACTGATCTGTGAACTACTTAAACATGATCTGTTTGTATACTGTTTGCCTTCATTAAAGTAAGACTCCAGACTCCAGTTAACTCTTGAACTGCAATCCCTGGCAAACCTCTTAGGGCTTCATTTTTTTATACATTATTTTAATAGCTAGTTTGCCACATAGTTTTGTTTCTGTTACTGTACTGTACAGTCAAATACAAATATCTTTAAGGGTTAAATTATTGTTTATACCACAACTGTTTAGCAGGATAGGCAGTAAGCAATTTTGAACCACTTCTTGTTAGAGAAGACAATAAATTGGCTTTTAATAATAAAAGCTTCCCCTTCACACTGTATTTAATTTCTAGCAAAGTTAGTTTAGACCCCCATCTAAGATGCGAGAATAACTTCTATAAAGAAACATAAAACATATTTTAGAGATTGATTGACAGTCAAATCTCTATAGTAAAAATTTTCCCTCAGAAACGTTGATAATGATAATAAACTTAAGCATTTTTAAAAGATTTTTTTTAAACATTAAGAGAAGTAAGTTATAATAGAGAAGATCATATATGAATGTATTTCTATAGCCTACATACATTATGGCTAATGTAAGTTTGGTAGGTAGCTACAACATTTTAACCAATACAAAGACCAAAATCAAAACTGTCTTGTTTCTGTATGATTTTTCCTAACAAACTAGATGTGACAGATTTTCTTTCATTCAAAGTTACATCATTACATTGCTGTTTACCATTAAAGCCTGAATGATGATTATTTAAAAATTTGTTTGGCAGCTTTAATAAATGAGTTTACACTCTGAGTTTGGTTGATTTTGTTGTTTTAACATAAAGGTCTCAGCTGTACCATACATCGTGAAAAATCTCTCTTTTTTTGTAATGTGTTTCTCCCTGTTTTTATGAAATCCTGAATCTATGTGCAGAGCTGCAATTTATTAAATGTCATGGATGGGTCATCTGACCAGTAGTTTGAGCAAGAAATTCATATCCCATGATTCTGAAGGCTGAAAGGTTAATACATAACAGATGCTGCTTTGGAGGAAACCATTACAGGCAATGCTTTTCAATCAATGAGATGCTATTATGAGCAATAGAACCAATTTCTTTTAATCAATGAACCTTTATTACAACATTCACTAAGAGAAGCTCTATGCAGTTCTTATAAACCATTATGCAGTCTTCGAAACACAATTCCTTTTGTTTCTGAAGGCTTCTTGTGCTTTCTATTGTTTTGCTCATTTTAAGGTAGCATGCTGAATTTACACTCTCCTGATTAAAGAAGAGCAAAGGAAACATGGTAAATAACCATGCATTTAACCTACTAAATGCTGTGTATGAGTCCTGTTAGGCAGTGAGTTGCAGTGAGCACTACCACATAGCAGAGAAAGTGTGTCACAAGAAACTCAACCCACACATTCTTGAATGGAAGGCTTCATTCTGTGTAAGGACATTCAGGTTACATACTCAGTGCAGACCTAGCTGGAGGCTTGCCTGCAATATACAGCATTCGTTCCTTAGGTGCCATCATCATGTTTTGCAGCTTAGTTTTGTATTGCTTGCTGAATTAAGTGATTAACTGCTTGTTAAGAGCATTTTTCATGTTGAACAGTGACACCAGGAATGTCCTTCTTAACACACACCAGGAGATGGGGTAATCCGTCCTATTGTCTATCTCTGTCTTCATTTGGGAATACTCAATCCCTGCTGGCACTGAGAAATTTTGCCATGGGAGCTGACATTGTATTAATACTGGTTTTTTGTTTTTTTTTTCATTGTCTTTTGATGTTCAGGTGTAGTGATTTTGGCCTGGGCCAGGTTTTTCAGTAGAGGTAAGGCTGTCTGACCTACAGTTCCCTGGGTCCTCCTCCATGCCCTTCTTGAAGAAAGGAGTGACCTTTTTTTTCTTCCAGTCTTCAGGTACTTCTAGTTGCCATGATCAATCAAGGATTATTAACAGTGGCCTTGCAAAGACACCTGCCAGCTCCATTAGCACCTGTGAATGCGTCTTACCAGGGACCATGGACTAACAGTTTGCTTAAGTATTCCTTGCTCTGATCCTATTCCACCTAGGGTAAATCTTACTTGCTCCAGCCTTTCCCATGGTCTCTAGGACCTGAGATCCCTGAGGGCTGATCTGATGTTCAGTATGCCAGCCTTTTCTGTGTCCTCTGTAACAAGATAAGCCATGTTGCTGAGCAACAGGCCAACCTTTTCCTTACTCTCTTTTTTGTTGCCTATGTTCTTATACAAGCCCTTCTTGTCTTTGACATCCCTGGCCAGAATTAATTCCATTTGGGCTCTAGCTTTCCTGACTTCATCCCTGGATATTCAGACAATCCTTCTGCATTTCTCCCATATTCCCAAGCCTTTGTAAGACCTTTTGTATGCTTCTTTTTTTTGTATCTATTTGATTAGGAGCATTTTGTGCATCTGTGTAGGCCTTCAGGTATTTTTGTCTGACATCATATCCATCGGGATAAACTGCTCTTGATCTCAGACAAGATGATCCCTGAATGTTTACCAACTCTCTGGGGCTTCTCTCCAGGGCCTTATCCCACAAGGCTTTTCCAAGCAGACCTTTGAAGAGATGGAAGTCTGAGAAGCGTTGTTCTCAGTGTGCAACCAGATGATGTGACTCAGTTATTTCTCTGTGTGATTTAAAATTCTTTAGCTTCTCCATGTTTCAAATCATATTGGTCATTTTTGTGGCAAAGCAAAACCTAAAAAACTGCCATCAATCTGATTTTTCATCAATTTGAAGATCCACAGAGATATACTCACTAGAGTGTATACTTTTTTACATGAGAAGTGAAACATACGAGACTTCCTTGGAAATAAAATTTGTGCATATGATTTATTCTTAGTAGTGCTATTCTCTGAAAATATTGAGTTACATTCTTTTAAGTATGTCAATTTTGTAAGAAAGATTTTTTCTAAAAATAGTAATAAAAATTTTAAGTTTGCTCCATAATTCTCTTCTGTGCAATTTTCCATCCCATATATTATGGAGACAACAGGGAAAATTTCAATTGTGGAATAAAGAAAAGAAAAAGTGTTAAAATAGTTGAATAAAATGTGAAAATGAAAATGCTTTCCAATCTTTTTTTTTAAGTCAAGATACCTCCTCCCACTTTTGTAGCAGTATCATTTTCATATAGTATATCATAAACCATACATACAAAACTCAAAATTATTTTTTTAGCTGCACTAACAATATAAAAAAGTCAACTTTCATAGTCAACCTTTTAAAGTAATGCAGTAGTGTTCCTTTTTATTGTGCGATTGTCTAACTGAAGACATCACAGAAGCAAAGAGAAGCAGCAAGCAGAGAGTTGTGTCTTTAGCATATGCCAGGTATTGCAGAAATATACAGGTCTCCTTCAATGATTGTTTTCAAAAACCACTGGACATATTGCCAAATGTAGCCCTTTATAAGAAAAGAAAAACAGCCTTTCTAAGACATGTTAACAATGCACCCCACATGGGCATTTGAAAAATAAAATAGAACAGTGTGAGATCAGCAAAATGACACTATTAGGTAGCTCTGTAAACTGGCACGGAATTTATCCTAAGTTTGTCAGCAAGGCTTCCTGATGTCCCTTAATGAACAAAGTGCGCTGTATCAAGCCATAGCTGACTGTTTTCACGTCAGTGCAAAACTGGACCATGAATTGCAAGATCACCATTCTTGTCTGCCGGATACAATGTGGGTCAAGTTCAGGGGACTACTCACAGGAAATTTGGCTGTAATCCCAGGAAAGAAAGTTTGCAAAGACTGAGAGTCCCCTGACTTTCTCTTGAAAATGTTAATTGGTAGACAACTGTATGCATAATGTTTTAACTCATACTTACATCTTGCAAACTAATTATCATAATCTGTGCTGACATCCAACATGACCATGGGAAGACGAAAATAAATAGTATTTTTGGTCTTCCTTTGTGGACCCTTAATGAACATATTTGTTTTGGGAAATGATTTTAGGACAGACTTTAATGTTCATAGACTTTAATGCTGACACCAAATTCCACATATCTGCTAGCACTCAGCTGCTCAGGTTTGGCCTGTGCCTCTTCAAAAAAATGGAAACTACATAACATGTCTCGAAATATCTGGAGTTTCTTTCCTCATTTCAGTGAAAGAAAGCAATCTCAACATCTGCATGCAGTACAGAAGTGCTATTTCTTGTGCCAAGGAAAAGTCATGCTGTCATGTTCACTGTTGTTTCCAATATTTCATTCTTAAGATGGTCAAGATACTGCTGTCTAGTCTATTTCCCCTCTGTTAGAATAGTGGCATATGTGATGAATGAAGTCAGCAGGTTGAGGCCTCCCGTGGCTAGTCATTGTCTACCAGAGTAAAAATATAGTTAGAGATACCAGTACATTTTTGAGCTTTCTAGTTTTTCAGCAAGGACCATTACTTCTAACTATCAGAGATTTTATGGCCTAAGTATATCCTTACAATTCGGTATGTCAGACTAAAGTAAATTTGTAACCATGTAAATAGTCTTCCTCTTATTCTATTAAAAAAAAGAAAAGCGAAGAAGAAGAGAAAAGAAAAGAAAAGAAAAGAAAAGAAAAGAAAAGAAAAGAAAAGAAAAGAAAAGAAAAGAAAAGAAAAGAAAAGAAAAGAAAAGAAAAGAAAAGAAAAGAAAAGAAAAGAAAAGAAAAGAAAAAAGAAAAGAAAAGAAAAGAAAAAGAAAATATGTCATTTAGCTCTGCTTTTACATTCTGCATAGGAGGCTGGTGCAAACAGTCTAACTGGCTGAGTGCACTGAACCACAGTATCTATATGGCAGGGGGCAGGAAAGGTTTGAGACATGGTGTGATGATTCTCTCTTCTCCTTCTTGATTAGATCTGCAGTTAGGTGTCCTGGACAACTCATGGCTTGTGATCAGCAATCTCTCACTTTTTATTAATCAGAACATGTTTTCCCTTCATGTTTTCATTTATTATCTGTTGACTGATTATGGAAGGCAGGCTGCTGAACTGTGTTACGAGAAATGTCCATGTCTACATCTCCCTTGTATGTGAGCTGTGTGCCTGTCAGTAACCTATCAAGGAGTGATGGGGCTTAAAACCTCAGAGTTAACAGGTAGTAGCTTAATCTAAGTTTACATATAACAAAAGGAAGGAGTCAATTTTGACACATCCATGAAATTAAACCTCTCGCAGAAATCCATTGTCATTAATGCCTAAAGGCTTCATTAAGCCTTCATTTATCCCAGCACTTATCATCTTTCCCGTCAAATGTAGCTTTCAAAGGATATCTCGAAGCCATTAAGACTGCTGTACTGCATGACTGTGCAATACTCAATTTTGCTGCACATACTGTAAGAACAACAAAACTCTACTTAATACATTTGCTCATCTAGGAAGCATCAGTCTCATTTAGCCATCGTGTCCACTTTTTATCAGTTTGCTTCTACGTGAAATTCAAGGTGTTGTCTCCAATCTGTTAAGCTCCACATGATTTGTTTGTTGAACTCAACCAAGGTAGCTAACATCATGACTGTCACATCACGTTAACAGCCTTTCTAAACTCCTGGACACCACTGAGTCAGACTGAATCACTTACAAAGGGAAATTCAGTTACAACAGAGGCTAAAGGCTGGGATTGCAACTCTAGACATGCACTTAGAAATGCAGCAGTGTTCTTAGAAAAATGAACAACAGAATTAACATTTGTGAGTTTGTTTGGTTTTTTTTTCCCCAGAATTTATCGGATAACCTTAAAGTAAATGCATTTTGAAGACCAGAATGTCTGCTGAAAATATCCTCAGTGAAAGAACTTGGGATTGGCAAATGGGGAAAATTGAATAAAGCTTCTCAGGTTTACTTTCCCTCTTTTTAGTTTTTTTTCCCAAACAGCACAAGTATAATATGTTTAAATATTTTACTGTGTTTAGAGGTATCCACAAAATAAGCGGATTTTTAAAAAAGCTATACATGTAAGAAATGAAAATTTTATATTCTTGGTGTAGCACTGTTGAGAAGGCAATGAAAAACATGAAATAATTCCTCTAATATATAGAGGTTTTTTGCCTGAGTTTTACAGTAGCTGACATTTACTAAGAGTGATCACCAGCTCCCAGCAGCACATACATAGGCAACGTCCACCAAGCACTTTGTTGTACAGTGCACAAATTTACAAACATCTCACCACCAGCAGTTGCTGCAGCAATATCTGAACACTGCAAGAGGAATGAGCAGAAGCTGGTGAAACACTGCTGCACATTAGCTGCATTCATAAACAGATTAGATGAAAAGAAAGACACCATATCACAAGAAAAAAAAACAAAAAAACAAACCCACACCACCACAAAATCCCCAAACCAACACATAACTGTTAAGTGAAGAATTGCTATATAGATGCTGATAATGGAAGGCTCTGCATATATGAAAGAGGGTCAGGAGTTTGTTTTCTCACCTAGAAGTAACTTTATTTTTTTTTGTTACTCCACAAATGGTCTTTGTAAAAAAAAAGCTCAAACGACAAACTATACAGGGAGTTTATTTGCTGTCTGTAGCCTTTTAAAATTATACTCTCTTGAGGACATGTTACAGGTAATAAAGCAAGAGAAAGTGGCCTTTTCTGCAGCAGTAACTTAGATACAGAGTTTTATTACATAAGAAAGAGGGAACTCAAGCCATATGGACATTTTAGGTCAGAATGACAGTGAAATTATCAGCCATATTTTTGAAACAATTTTTTGCCGAGCCAGAATCTTTTTCTTTGTTTTTTTTTTATGTGCCTATGACCACATCACTGGTATTTAAGCCCTTACTAAGCAGCATCTGGATACTCAAGCAGTCCCATCTATTTCAGGGATATTTGCTTTCACACCAAGAGGCTGCTGATGTAAAATAAGACTTAAGGAACAACCAGCTATTCAGATATAGTTAGTAGGTGTCTAATTAGATTTTACTAATCAGTTCCTATTAAGTTAAATTGAAAGCTATCAATATACTACAATTAGACACCAGAAATAGAACTATAACCACTGAAATTATCGTTATCACACTACTGTTCATTATCACATTATTTTTTAAATTCATTGCTAAACTGCGTATTAGATGGTAGAATTACAATGTGAAATACTGCACACTTCTCATCAGTGAACACAAAAAAATATTTTGATACATTTCAGAAACTGAATGTTTTGGAATATAGTTCTCACATAAACTTTTGACTCAAGGTACAGTGTGCTTGTGTCCCTGCTGTAGGTTGAGATGCTCTTTAGCCATGTGGGATATAGGGTTATGCAAAACCATTAGTCACGCTTAGGGAAGGAATGACAGAATTAGAAGGAAAAAAGAACATAAGATGATTTGTGATACTTGTCAGGCTGCAAAGTAATTGTATATTTAGCATAGGTGCATTTGTTGAGGTAAATTCACTGCATTTACTAGCTTAATAAATTGCTGGAAACTGATTACAAAGGAACACAAACCCAGATGTGTTAGGACTGTCTTTGACAAGGTGAGCTGGCTGTTCATGTTAAAAGTCTCAGGATTGAATGCACAACACCTAAAAGTTCCTTGCTAAGAGCAAATAGAAAAAAAATGTTCAGCCAATGCAATTTCTCAGCATACCAGGTATTCTGGGAGTCATATCAGTAATGACAACTCAGTCAGGACTGACGAAAGGCTTGATTCACTATTCCAGTACATCAGCTTAGCACTGTCCTGCTACCAATGTCAGTGAACTTGAGCCTTGGTAAGGAACGAAGGGACCATGAACAAGCAGGAGCTTGGTATCTCCTTGGTATCTCTAAAGACTACCTTAATTGGGCTAGTTTTTTTGTAACAACTGTAAGATTTTCTTTTCATTGTTAGGAAGTTGGCCTTTTGTAACTCTAGTTTTATGGCAATTTGAATAACATTATCCATAATTATCACTGCTATTGCTATTTCAATTGCCATTATTGTTTGGCAGTCTTCCTAACATAAATTAATATCTTCTGCTAGAATAACTGACAGCATCTCTTGCTGATGTACCAGCAAGACTGCAGTGATAAACTCCAACAAGGATGAATTAGATTTCTAGTTTTATTAGTTTAGTGTAGATGACCTATTCAGAATGAGGATTTCTATGAGTGTGCCAGATATGCACTGACTTACGAACAGATAATGCTTATCTCAATGGGATATGTTTAATGTTCCTAAAGCAATGGTATGAGCAACATGCAAGTTCAAGTTCACGTCTACAAACAAAAGTTCTGCCTCCTGTGTTCTAATGTTGTAAACTGTTGCATATAGGGTTGTGTCAGTTTGTGTAGATCTTTGTGCACTATATATTGATCCATAACTGCTGCAAATGTGGGATCACCTTAATTAAAAAAAAAAAAAAAAATCAAGAAATATTACAGAGTCTTGGCATGCATTATTTGTGTGATTTGTTGCTCCTAAACTATAAAAGATTATTCCTGAAATAGTCCTCCTTATGGGCAGCATGTTTCAGGACAAAATTGTCACTTTTTTTTACTTTGTCTTGTTTAAAAATTCATAATTGAAAAGAAGATATGAGAAATGCACATGAAGAATTGTCTACTTATAAGTAGAGAAATATGAAATACATAAAAATTATTCAAGGGAGAAGGAGGAGCAGACAAATAGGAGTGAGAAGGCCAAGGGAGTTGTCATACACATATTTTGTATACCACCAAACAAGCATGACAGGACATCACTGTAATGATGTTCATTTTCCCCTCACACCATAGCTTCATCCACTTGTGCTGTGGTATCTGCGAGAAAGATACTGTTGATATTCAGTAGTTTAAGAATAGAACAAAACTCAAAGATCCATTCCTCGTGGACTAGACCTTAATTAAGAAGCCCAGCTTCAAAATTGTTTCCCAGGCAAAACTTTTCCTGAATATAGATAGCTAAAATACCCTGGATTTTTACACCCTAGGCTACTAACTGCTGGGAGACAAAGTTAATAAAAATCACATTCTTTCCAAACCAGGGAACTAGCTGAACTCTCAGAATTTTCCATAAATTAATAACAGTTAACACAGATCAAACTGCCTTGGTTATATAGTTTAAAGTGCTTTTAAATTGTGACTTTTCTCTTCTGCCCTTTGATATTTAACTTCTTAGTGTCTTGAAAAAGCTGTTATTGAGAATTTCGAAGTTTAATTCCTAAATATATTAAAAATGAGGACAAAAACCTAAATACTATTTTTCTGAGACAAGCAATTTTCATTTGATTTAATAACTATGTTCATATCCACACTGTCTAATCAAAGAAATTATTTAGATCTACTAGAAAAGCAGTTGTAGATTTTCTCCTGTCCTTTCTGGGTTTTTTTGTTTGTTTTGGTTTTTTTTTAGTTTTAAAAAAAATTATATATATGGAAGACTTATTTAACAGAAGACTTTAGGCAGATGTGTTTTAGAAAAAAATTACATTGTACAGATAAAATACTTTTTGAAGCTGGATATATGAGTAAAAAAGGTTTTTGATGACACTTCAAATGCTGGATGCTATTCTGACATGCTTCAAATTTAAGCGAGTTTAATTACTTCCAAGCATTTGAAAGTTTGTTAGTAAATCTTTGATAGGTGTTTTAGAAATAAGAGTGTCACAGAAGTAGACTCTGGCCATTGAGCATTTTGAATGTTTATATTGCATTTTCCTGTTGCAATCTGAAGAGATCTCACATATTTTTTTTATGGACATTTATTCCTTATGTATCACAGTGCTAGTGGTGAATAAAGTTATAGAAGACTATTAGTTTTGATATGAGTAAAAATTAAAGAAGCAAGAAAACAGGAAAGAGATAATTGTAATCATGACAAAATTTGAATGAGGTGCAAGTTATCACTGGAAACTGACTAAAAAGTTTGGCTGTAAAAGCATGAATGCTTTTGAAAAGAATATCTGACAGACATATCCAAGTTGTTGGATAAAAGTTTCTTAAGGAAACAACTGCTGTATGAAATGCACAAGGAGGGATTAAGGTCATTTAAGTACTGTACTTAGGTTGTTAGAGATTACATTTTTCTAATTTAAGATACAGTATAATATCTCATTCTGAGTCACGGAGGGAGAAAAGTAGTGATATCTAGTTAATGCAAATTGCTAGGAATAAAAACTGGGGGGAAAATCCCCACTGCCTTTATCCTAATTTGCATCTGCACTTAAGAGGAAAAAGAGTGAATATAATTGCTTTAGAGGAGCTGCAAGTGAGAGAAGCTAAATGAATACTAGTTATGAAGCAAGATTAAAGAATTTCAGCTCTTTTTTTTCTCATTTAAGAAGACAAGGCTTCACAGTCACATAGCTGAAGTTTCTAAAATTATGAAGAGTGGAGATGAGCAGAAGCAAAGAACAAAATAGTAAAATAAAAATGAGCTTACAAAATTGGCAAAAGAAAGAGAATATATATAGAACAATTTCAGATAAATACTGTTGTTCCTAAAGAATTGTTTTACCAGAAGAGAAGCAGACATGCAAACTTAGGAGACGGGAGACAATCTTCTAAGCAAAAACTCCATACATGGTAATATAAAGGAAACCAGAAACTGAAATTTAGGCTTGGGAAATGAGTCTGGACAAATTGATAACCAAGAAATGCTTTCAGCTAAAACTCGAACTTTTTCCAGCCTGAAAAAAAAAAATAGAGAAACTATTGTTTTATTTTAACCTCCTGACTCATTTTCTCCTAGTCATACATAGCCTTGCTTGTGTTTAATCGTTGATTCACAAAGTAGATTGGTTGCTGTCAGAATTCAAGAAAGTCAAAAGGATCCATTGTAATCTACAGCATATGTGCATCTACTGTAGATGCTCACCTTTTCTGGAAAGATGGAAATATAATGGGGAACAGTAGGAGAGAAAATAAATTGTTTAATATATTTTGTGTATGATTTTAATTAGCAAGGATTGTTACTTGAGGAAATGCATTTGTCTTTTGAATTCTGACATCTTTTGTATATATGAATGAGCAATAGATATTACAGGTCTAAATAGTTTGAATTTTTGTTTTTCTTTTTATGTTGGAGAGAGCACCATGGAGAAATGACAGACACCAATATGGTTAAGGTCATAACTCACTTTATTCATGAGTATCAGGCTTTTATAAGCAATATAAAGCTGGCTTGATTACAATAACTCCAATTGATCTTTTTCTCTAAAGGGCAACTGTGATAAGTCTGACGGTTTCACATACTCCTTCAGGTTCTGCCTTGCTACATTCTTTTAAGCTTACACAGTTTCTTTCCCACACACACAGCTGCCTTCATATCTATACTTCAATGAGCAACTTGTCCTTGACGATTCTTCAGGCTCACTGTTCCCAGGCTGGTGTAACCCAAGTCTGAGGCTGCATCTGAGGCCTGTGTCTGAGCCTCATGCAGCTTACGGTCTCACATTACCAAAGTCTGGATGGACCACATCCCTTTTCCTTCAGGTATATTACCACATTTTTACCCGTCATGGCATAGAAAAAGCTGCTAATATGTTCCTGCACAACTTTTCTGCATTTTCACAGAGCAGTTTTCTAGTAGAAGTTTGCCACTATTTTCAAGAAAATGTGTAATTCTGAGGTGATCCCACATCTAAGGAGTACCTATTATTCTCATATCTCATAAAACAAAAGAGTAGACTAAAAAATATAAAGTGAAAGGTGAAGAGTATGACCAAAGATAGGGAACCCTATATTTTTACAATAAGGAATATTAAGCTGATTCTCTGTTTCAGTCTTTGAAGAGATGACTAGAAATATGAGGAACTAGAGGCAAGAAATTAGGGGCATGAAGAGCCTATTTAAGAAATTATTTAGTCACTGTTTTCCCAGCAGAGATCAAGGGGATGGAGATGATTTTTATAAAATCGTCAGGTAGACATTAAATGTTTTTCTTTCAGCATCACTCATTTACCCTGTGGAACATTTTGTCATAGTATATTGATACCATAGCTTAGTTTCAGAAAGTAATTATGCAAATTCTTGAAAGAAAAATCCATGAAAGTCTTGTAAACAGAAATGTTAGGATCCTTTCAGGCAGAAATTTGATGAAAACAAAGGAAGCATACTGGGAAGAAAACGTTGTTCTGTATTTGACTATGTTTTATATGCTAATCCCAAGCATCCACTTCTAGCCATCACGAAATACAAGATACTCAACTAGATGGACCCTTGCATAACTTGTATGGACCCTTGTATAACTGTTCT
Organism: Urocolius indicus; assembly: GCA_013401255.1. Lineage (NCBI taxonomy): Eukaryota > Metazoa > Chordata > Aves > Coliiformes > Coliidae > Urocolius > Urocolius indicus. The sequence continues at coordinate 140,878 of WBNH01010450.1, read as the reverse complement.
TCATCACAATTACAAGGACATAAACAGCATCTATGTAGCACTATGTAAGACAAATATTTACCTTTTAGCTGAGCAGAGGAAAAGAAATCACATACAGAAATAGCGAAGGTAATAGCTGTTTATATATACTGACTTTTTAATAAATATATTTTTCAATTGCATTGAAAACCAAATGTCATTTTAGTTTTCCATTCATTAGTTTGATAAATAAAAGTTATTTTTTAAAACAGGATTGAAAATTTCAAACACTTTCTGACATGGCATAAGAATGAAGTATACTGATACTGTTTAAGTGACTGCTTGCATCACAGATCCTTTCCAGTATCTGTTTCCTTTCCATTTTACTTAGGTTTTTTGATTCTTCATTATGTTTCTCTTCTGGATTGACTGGTTTATATTTCACTGCAGTTACTTTTTCTGATAGTTTCCTTTGATCGCTTTTGGTACCAGAGCTAAGAACCATATTACTACCTACACATTTCGTATTACGGATAATCCTGCCACAAGTCTTCTCTTGATCCTTGCAGTTATCTGCTCTGTGGAAGCAATTTTCATTTCCAGAATTCCAAGGATATATACACCAACGCAGCAGGTAAGACCTGCTCTTTACCTTCTGTGCTTGAAGAGTCCCACAGTATTCTTAGTTGCCAGGTTGATGTAATCGAATCTATCTGTTGTTTTATTAATGCATGCTGTTTTTTTAGCAGAAGATTGAGAAGTTAATTACTCATTCAAATAAAGATAACCCATAGAAAACATTGCTCTGGCCTCATGGCCTTTTTTTTTCTTCCCCACAAGGAAGATCATCACATATATCGAATCTTTCCTGGCAGATGTTTATTAAAACCTTTCTGTAATACTGATTCAAGACTCTACCAAGATCCTGTGTGATGTTGAATCATTCAGGTTTCTAGATGTTTTTCATTGTATTTGTCAATGTGAATCTTCCTTAAAACTTTCTTCACCTCTTTCTTTCGTCTAAACAGAACAAAGACAAAACTTTATTCCCTTTCATCCCCATTGAAGTTGTTAATACTTGTGGTGATTTGTCATATTTCTCTTGTGTGTTCTGTTCTCAAATAAGACAAATCTATTTCTTACATTTTTTTAAAAAAAATAATGTTTTCTATGCATCTTGTTTTTTAATCTCTTCTGAATTGTCTTCTATTAGTTTTCATCATGGTAGTGTAATTTTTAAATTTCTTCTTAACCTTTAACCATCTTCCACTTAAGGTGAAAAGTAAGCAAGGAAAAAAACAATCCAACTCAGAAACTCAATTGAACCGAAACAGCACTTATTATGTTTTAATTTACTGTAAAAAACAGTTGTTTCAGCTATAGTCACACAAATGCTTTACAGCCTGCTGAAATAAGCTAAATATTACATCTGCATAAACTACAATAAACTATGGACAAATTGTCCATGTAAATATGATTATTGGGCAGCTGTTTATATAGATCTTGATATTATCAAAAAGGAAACAAATAACATTTTTATTGCTAGAAAGATTTAGAAACAGGATTCAGAAAATAGTCATTATATATCAGGATTAAAAACAAGGTATGTAGAATAAGCAGGGATAATATATGAGGGATGAGGCATTGTGAAGGAGAGAGAAGTGCTGAAATCAAGGAAATATCATACAGTGAAAGTGAATGAGTGGAGTGCAGGGACTTTGATTGAGAAATACAATTGATGAGGCAAGAGGGATTCATCAATAGAGCAGAGCACAGAACAAGGAAGTTAAAAGAAAATCTTTGATACTGTCAAGAAGTATCCTAAATCACTCAGCCTTCATTGCAAAGTCATCAAGGCAGTAGGTGGCAGGGACTTAATGAGGCTGGAAAACATCAATAACTACTTTGAAAGAAGACTTCTGGAATTATATGAAACAGAGAGATTGCTATAGGAGTGAAATACCCTCTGTATAGAACAAACTCCATTCCTAGCTATAGGTGAGCTAGCCATTAAACTGATGTAAAGTAATTGGAAATTGTATATCATGGAATGGTTTAGATTGAAAGAACCTTAAAGGTCATCTAGTTCCTATACCCCTGTCATGTGTAGAGACACTTTCTACTAGACCAGTGTATTTTACCTAAGCTAATTATACAAACTCAATTTCTACTAGAATTATCAGGACAGCATGGTTCAAGCTCCTTGGAGAAGACAGCAGGAAGTTTTCTTGTCCATAGTGCACAGCGAATTTATGTGAGACTGTCTAAACAATTAAGTTGCAAGTTCTAAGGATATGGAGATTTAAATAGACATAATATGTTTCAGGATGCATACGTTTTCAGGATGCATGTATTGCACAGGCAAGAGTATAGGTAATTTAGGGACAGATTTTTACAGACATTCAGGCTTTTACTAAAACTGATTTAATAACCAGAGCCCTAGTCCCTTAAATTTTCTTTTTTGGCCCATGACTCTTGTCTTCTTTCTCTTTAAAGGGATGTGTTCCCCTGTGTTTGTGAAATGTGTCTTCACTATTTCCCTCCTGTGAGTTCTCTTTTTCCAGCTTTTCTCATCCAAAGTCATATTAAAATTACAATAACAAGAGACAGAGTACAGAGAAGTGGCATTGGCAACTTAATAGTATTATAACCTTATTTTAGAACTCCTTTCTCTTTCTCCTTTTTCTTTTCTCTCTCTCTTTCTCCTTTTTCCTTTTTCTTTCCTTCCCCTTTCCCACACTGTCCATTGCCAATGTATTCCTTTTTCTTTCCTGCGTTTTCATTTTCAAGTTATTAAACCAATTCTACTGCCATTACAGCTAGTACAAATAAAATGATTGGTCCCTATGTCCTATAATTTCTTTATAATTATGTGCCATTTCTTTTCACATGTGATGCATTAGATATTGTATTTCCAATCCTTTTTTATCTGTAATAATATGGGAGGAACAGTCTTTTTTTTTTTTTTTCCTGTGTTTTTCTGGTTAAACAATAAAAAGATCTCAAAAAATACAAGTGGTTTTCAGTTAAAAATTTGTAGAAGCTGCAGAGTCTCTCTAAAGGAGAAATCAGAAGACTGTGGACAGTGGTGCAAATAATCAGCTCATACCCTTCTAACAGAAAAAGAAAAGCTAAATGAGTGTGAAACTGCACAATAATCAATCTCCTATAGGAATAAGATTCTGCTGCATTTTATTAAAGATCATTTCAAGGGCAAGATGGAAAGGACAAGATGGCACCTGTACACAAGTCAAGAGAACACCAACTGAACCACATATCTTGCAAAGGGCATTATTTTATTATGTGTTGAAAGGCCTTAAAATCAAAGTAAAAGAAAGAAATAGCTTGATTGTTTCAGTAAGTCATGCAGAATCTTTATGAATTGAAATCTCAAGCTCAATAAACCCAATATAACACTAGGTTTGTATGACCAATTGCTTGATCATTTGCTATGATATGCAAAAAGAAATCAGAGATATCAAAGGCAGAAAATGCAAAAGTATTGTGTGAATGCAATTACTCTCATGTAGATTGGTCAAAAGCTATGCTAGAATGTACATTGGAGATTATGTTTTCAGGTATTATCACAGAGTGGCTAGATAACAGGCCCAGAAGAAAACTGCAGCCCTGATTCAAAGCCTTGTCCAGGACTTGGCTCAAGACCTCATGGGCAAAGGGCCACACCAACACAACCATTACAGCTGGCTAAAGAAGCAAAAGCTTCCCCTACAGAAGCAAAAGAAATAACTTCAGGTTAGTTAAAATTCACCAAGAGGAATAATATGAAAATGCAGAAGACAAAAAGAGTTAAGATAATGAAATCCTTACATTTAGTTCTAATGTTACTGAAGGATATCATAGTGGTAGCACAGTGGCAGTGCAAAATAAGTACCAAGAAAGGCGTGAGAAAGACTAAAGGAAGCCAGCACAACTAAACAGCAAAGGGACGCATAATATTAGGACGATGACGTCAGAAAGATGTAAATAAAAAAGGTAAAGTTGCATCTAAATGAGAAAAATAGATAATAATTATCAAACAGAGCATACAATCCAAATGAGCATAAACTCTGGAGTTTTGCCTGCAGAAATATAATATAATGTAATAAAAAATGCTATAATCAGGTAAGACAGAAAAGGCTTTGTGAAACTACTAGGTAATAGTATCAAAAGTGGTACTTATTCCTTTCTGTTTTATTAGTGAGTGAGTGAGGAACCTTCCTAAAAAGCCTTTTAATTTTGTAATAGTTAATGAGTCAGTTGACTGAAGATGTATAAAGATGATTAAAAATGGTCATATGAATTTAATAAATGTTTTAGACTTGGATCAAAACATTTCAATAGAAAGAGAAATACTTCAGGATGATTCATGTGATTTGACGAAAGTAAAACTGTTTTTGAAACCTTCACACATCTGAAAAAGTGTAGATGAAAAAAAGCAACCCTTCAGGATAGTGGACATTTTGAGTCATGACAAGGAGCAAAATGAACTTCATTGCTGTTTCGGTTAACATTTTCTGCCTGTACACTTTAGTTTTGTCCCTTTTACATTATTAGTACATCAAATTTGTAAACTTTGTTAAGTTATCTGTAAAGTAAATCCTATGAAATCTCTGAAGACTTTGTGTATATTCTACTCTACAAAGAAAGAAAATAGGTATTAATGAAATTTTCATTTTTCAAGCCACATTCAGAGACATAAAAATCAAGAGGCAAACACACTAATTTCTTCACTAATCAAAAAAGAAAGACCAATTTGTCAAAGAAAAGTATATTAATGACAAGTTTGGCCTTTTTTGCTTAAGGTGCAGAATTTCTCCCACACTTCAGAAACATATGGCTCTCCAAAGACCTAAATTTTTTATTCTTTTGACCTTTCAGATCACTCACAACCTTCTTTTAATTTATAGTTCTATAAGTTACTGTTATGTTTTACCAGTCGCTGGCATTTTCGTCCTTTAAAACTGCACCCTTAAGATTTAATGTCTGTGTAGGTGTGTGTAGGTGAAACATCTTCCAGCTCCACTACTATTGTTTCTTGGTTACCTCTCCTGTTTTCTGACTTTGGGATTTGACTGACCTCCTTGTCAATTCAGCACTCTTTCTCTACAGCTAACATTGTGGGAGACATTTCATTGTTGTGTATAGCACATGCCGGAGCCTCAGGGACCAGAGGTCGGTATACCTGGAGTCTGTAGAACAAAATGATCTAGCTAAACTACACTTGTGTCTTCAAAAATAAAGGTCACTTTATCTCTATAAAAAAACCCTTGTATTCTGTTGATGTTTGGTGTTTCAGGGAAGCATACCATCCCCACCCCCAACCCCCCGTTTTGGTTTTTTTTTTTTTCCCAGAAAATCAGTGTAAATTAATAGCTTGGATATCTTGGGCTGTAAAACTTGAAATTGAGTTAGCCAGCTGCATGGGTGAACAAATGTGTGTTGATATTTCGAGCAGTGAGAACTCATTCAAGGATCAAGAGATGATACATATTTTTGAAATGTATTTACTCAAAAAAGAAGGTCAGTTTGCTTTAACCAGAAGGTTTCTAACATCTGTTTTACAAGTCAAGCTATTGCAGAAATAATGCTTAGATAACTACATTATTTCCTCTGGGATAATTTGTTGTCAGTCATGTTGTTTTACATATATGCTGTTCTTTTTGTGTTTGCACATACTGTACACAGAATTTTCCTCTATATTATTCCAAACCTTTTGCACTGTGAGATTTTAAGGTGACACTGTAAATATTGCAGGCAATGCTTCCTTATCTGTACAGAAGGCACTGAAAACCTGCAGCAAGAAAAGAGACAAAAAAAGAAAGAAAGTAGCAAATATGGGACCACATGTGACTTTACATGCAACTTTAGAAAAAAAGATATGTTTTCTGGACTGACAAGTCACAAAAAAATATCAGATGATGTGATGGTGTTTTCTTTGTTTATATCCATGACTATAATGTTGAATAATAATATAGTGAATTGTATTATCTCGAATAAAAATAGAAATTGAGACTGACATTTAGGCCACATATCCTTCTCCCATATATTTCCTTGTAAAAATCACTCAAACTAGTTTTTAAGAGATGGTAGAGTAGCACAAAGTGTTATCATTTCCACAATAATCTCTGCATTTTATGGTTACCGTACACTGAAATCTCAAGTACAACACATCACCCGGATCATACTAGCTGGTCCAGTGCAATAAGAGATAGCGTTTATTTTGTAATAGCAATATAGCTTATGAATGTAACCAGTTTCTGCTGTGTATTACAAGCAGTATTGAGTTCACCGGGGAACATAAAATGAACACACTGTAAGTCATTTGTTGGACAAATGCAGAATTTTTTTGTTGAAGTGATTTTTCACACACACCCTTTTAGACTTTTTTTCCTGGAGTAAAATCTTTGCTTTTCTCTTTTATACAAGAGTAATTTGTCACCGTGATCATAAAATTTATGTTTTTTTTTTTTTTTTTAATATTTTGACTGTATGCCTTTGATAAGCACAGGACAATTTTGCATGGTGGGTTTTGGTGGAAAAGTCAATTTTAGCATACAAAATTCTCAGTTTCCCCTACATAGAAAAAAGCAAGTAAAGCAGTGCAGTACATGAATTAGAATTTGAAGGTTCCATCCTCCCCTTCCCCTTCCAGCTGGAAGAGGGAAATAATTTTTTCTTTTTTTTTTTCCCCTTAGGACAGAAATACTTTTGCAGAGAACTATCTCCACACAAAAGCCTACAAAGCAGAATATGATGTCTTGTCTTATCACTTCTGAACAGACTCTGGAGTTTGAAAAGACTTCTGAAATTTGCTTAACTTGCCATTTCCTAATATAATGAGGAAATCAATGTGTCCTGCTTTTAGAAATGCTGGTGGCTTCAGAATAATTCAAGAGTCAGCAAGGATAAGCAGAAATGAAATTGCAAGTACTTGCTCATCATTGGAATATCTGAGATGATTTACAGATAAAAATGTGTTAATATACTGTTGTCAGTGAGAATATGACTTACTCACTGGTCTCAGCAGTTTTTGAATAAGCTAATTTAGATGTTGGGGGTTTCTGAATGAAACCTACAGGCATAACCACCACGACTGCAACTCTGTAGGGCTGCAAAATGGGATTGCAGTAGAGGAAACAGCTCTGTCAGAATGAAATACAGCAGCCAAAAGCATACATTTTCTACTGAGCAAAGCCTATGCCTTCACCTTCTGCAAACCAGACTTCACTTGACAGGCTTTAACTCAGACTTGCCTACCAATCAGTGAAGGTAAAGGAAAATGACTGGAGGATATCTATATTTAAAGAGCATGGACAAATATATGGCCAATACAGAATAAAGAATTCTTGATATAAATTAGTAGTTGGGGAAATACAATTCCAATGTATTTATCTTTCCACTGTATTACATACTTTAGTGTTGCTGTTGAGGGCTTGAGGTGGGATTTTATTTTTAGTATAGGGTCTAGAAACTAAATTTCAGTTTGATGTTCAGGCAATTTTCCAGTCAACTGCTCCTGTGCAGGATTATTTGAATAAGACCACACTAATTTTAATGAAGTCCAAAGTTTATATTAGATACAGCAGCATCTAGGTTTAATTCAGAAGTTATTTTAAAAGACATTTTACAGAGAACTAGACAAAAGATTGTGTTTGGATCGGATTCATCAACCAAATTTTGTAAAAAAGGCTATTTCAGATCAATTGATTTGATCAACTTGAAATATTTTGTTTAGGCTTTAATCATCTTTTGGGAGTTCAGTATAATTTTTCTCAATTTTAAAATGTAAGCTTTAATTTTATGAGATAAAAAGTAAATTTTTAATGAGTTTTTATTCTTGTTTCAAGAAAAATTCTTTCTAATGATTTGCTCTCAAATTAAATGATCAGATGTCTAATTATATGTACTTTAAAACATATAGAATCTGCCTTTTTTTAAGAACTGTACTAACTTTTTCATGTTTTTTTACAACGTTCTCCCATTTTGGAATCATCAAATAAATTCATTTATATTAATCTGAAATCTTTCTCCTGACTTTAATTATACCTCTACTGAACCATCTCAGCAGACCTTCCTGCTTAGTCTAATGTGAGGACTGTTTTCAAACCCAACGAAGACTTCTTTCCCATGAAAACTCGCAAAAATGCCAAGCTATATCCTCAGTGTCCTCATTCTCCATACCAAATGTCTTGGATTAGAGGATGAAAACAATTACAGACTCTAGACTTTGAGACAACAACTGAGATAGATCTTATTGCTTTAGGCTGAAATTAGTTTGCAGCCATGAGTCATGTTAGCACAAAAGCAAAAACACGGAACAAAAATGTAGGAAACTATTTTAAAATATTTATTAGTATTAATGTATTGATGTTTGCAGTGTGAAAAAAGAGAGATTAAATTTGATATGAAACGGTAACCTTTTGGGATATTTTATCTCAAGTAAACATAAAAGAAAATAATATCCTTACCACTAGAGAGAGCTCTCACTCTAAAATAATAGAACATTGCTTTGATCTCCTGTTTACCGAGCTGAGGAAAAAAATGTGAGAGGGAAACAAATGTACCATCTGGAGTCATGATGGAAAGATATGACCTGACAAAAAGAAGAGTCCAGAGGCTGGTTCCAGCTGGACATGGGGAGAGGAGAACATGTTGCCTTCATTCTTCACTGTGGCAGAATCTGCCTGGATTCCATGAAAGAGAATGAGAAATATTTGAAAGTAAAAAGGTTTATTTTTCCACTTTTGGCAGAGCAAACTTGAGTTGATGGGACATACGGTAGATGCTCCTGTCTTTTATTCTACATAGACAAAGCTACATAGAGTAAGAACTGCAGTGCATTTTGCCATTTTCAGGAGCATTTGAAATTTGTGTCCAGAAGCTAAGGATCACCAGCTATCAAAACGGCTCAAAAATATTTGTGCTTCTAAAAGAATGAGAAAGAGATTGCAACAACCTGTTTAGTTTAGCAGTAGTGGATGAAAAGCAGTAGTAGAGCCAGGTATAGAACTGGTATCTGCTGTATAACAGGTTGAAACAGCAAACTTCATACTAAATTGGTGAAAGAGTTACGGTGAGGTAAGAGAAAAAACTCTTCTTTTGGATTTTTTTCTTTGGCAATTTAGTAAACTTACATACAAGAATGACTTTTGAGGAAATTGAGGCAGGAAATTTTAGAGGGTACTCCTTGTTACTTAAAGCAGTATTCAAATTGGGATGAAAGGGTTCTGAATTTGATGAAGCTGCTAGAGGTGTATGTTTCTAAAAAGTTTTTTCACATTAAGAAAATTAATGTTTGGATAAAGTAGAGCAGACTTTCCATGTTTCCCTGATTTCTCCTCCAATCACCACCACCCTTGTCCATGGAAGATGAATTTGACATCTTCAGGTTCTTCAAATCCTTATTTTTGTCATTTTTTCATTTTTTATTTTGTCATTTTGTCATTTGGGCTCTATTCCATCCTCTAAAAAGTGGAAATGTTGTAAATTCTGTAATGTTATTCAGGTGTTATATTATATTATTACTGACTTGAAAAGTCATGTTAATTTTGTCCCTTTTCAGTTAAACATGCAAACTTGATAAGGTTCTGAAAGATGAGAGACCTAGTCTTCCCAGGGAATCAGAGGACTCATGAAGGTCTTCTGTGAAATCCTGAAATTTCTTCACAAAATCAGCCATGTTCCAATAGAGAGATCATTTTTTTGTTGTTGCAAAATGTGTAATTAGTAGCATGAAAAACAGGTGAAGGAGTGATGTTATTATCACTCATTAAAGAAGTTTCTCAGTTTGGTATTTGTGTATATCAAAACTCTTTTGAAATGAGTTGTGAATTCAGTCATCTGTGTAACCAGAGACAACTTCATTATTGTGTGCAAGGCTGGGTTTGTAATTACTCTGAGTTCTAAGGCAATTAATACAGTTTTCCTCTCCATCAACTTTTCCTTTGTGACAAAATATTCCTTTGTTTTTACCCCAAACTCACAATACTCTCTAAGATACAGCAGTAGCCAAAAATAAAGACAGAGAATGCAGGAATTTTCTTATTCTCCCAGTTTCTGTTTTTGTCTCAGATTACAGGAAGATATTTACCTGTTCACCATTTTCTTCCAGTCTCCTCTACCTGCTTTTTGCTTGGATTCTCTTTCTGTATTGATCATTATGTTACTAGAATATACAGGAATTTTGTGCAAATTACATGTTAAAGTTATAGGAAGAAAGCAGAGGGGAAAGTAACTGGACCTTTACAAGTAGGTGCCTATAAATATTCTAGGATCTTCCTAGTTACCTCTGCTTCTGAGCAAATCATCATCTCATCAGTTCAATTCAGGTATTAAGAGCTGAAATATTTATTTTCTACATTTAGCAACAGAATCGTTGCTATTATACTGAAAAATAGCCTCTTCCTTCAATGTTCAGTAAAGTCATTCAAGGACAGACGTTCCTTTTCACAATCAATTTAATTCAAGTCATTAACCAAGAAGCCCGAAGAAGTTTATAGACCTTAAAAATACAAATAACAGAGAGTGCTATGTCTTTAATTAGTAACACTCCAGATTTGAAATGGTGACCTAGAGGTATATAACTCCATAGCCCATTACCAATCCCCTGAGCCACTACAATCTGTTAGAGACCTTTTCCTCCCTTTAATTCTTTAAGTAAGGTTTAGAAACCTCAGGACATTTTTTTCTTTTCTTTTTATTCATTCTTTTTCATATAATTTTCAAATGCCTTTGAAAATAAAAAAGCTCTCTAGTTCAAAGTAAAATCCAAAATGTTTGAAAATTTGCTAGAATTTAAGAAAACATGGCTACCAATCTAATTGGATTGGTAGGGAAGTTTTATATTAGCTTGTTTGTGAAAGCAAATATAAAACAAATACTACCTTCTAGCATTAAACTGATCATCCATTACTGTAGTGTTATTAAACATAACATAAGCTCTGATCTCATAAAGTAGTACTAATAGTTGTTTCCAAGTTACAAGTAAAGGAGAAATAAGACTACAAAGACAATTTTAATTTCCTATGTAGATTCTTAGGACTGAAAACAATAGCTATTGCTCTATGCAATTCCATTTAAAAATAACTTCAAATTTTGTGAGTTCTGACTGTAACATATAAATGGTGTTTGTAGTCCATTGAAATTGGGCAAACCCACATTTACTTCTGTTTTGAACAGGTTAAACTCAATAAATTACTCTCATATATTTCTTCTAACTTATTCAACACATTTTGTTTCAGCTTTATAATTAATTATTATTGTGTATTTTATATATAATATATAAAATGTATATATTTGTGATACAGTAATTATATATATATAATACAATTCTATAATATTATATACTGCATGATATGAAATTTATTTATGCTGTTCTTGATGGGATGGAGTTAATTTTCTTCATAGCAACTCATATGATTCCATGCCTTGGACTTCTACTGAAAAAGTGTGTTAATAACAGAGATGTTTTCATTATCAGTGAGCAGAGCTTACACAGAGTCAAGGCTGTCTTCTACTTATCTCACCCCACCAGTGAGTGGGCTAGGTGTACACAAGAGGCTGGCAAGGGGAAACAGCTGACCTCAACTGACCCAAGGAGTATCTCAGACCGTATGACATCATGCTCAGCATGTAAAGTTGAGGAAGAAGGAAAGTGAAGAGTGTTTAGAGTGATGTTTGTCATTCCAAGTTCTCATTACTTATGCTGCATCCCTACTGTCTTGTGGATGGCTGAATATCTATCTGTCCTTGGGAAATGAGGAATGAATGCCTTGTTTTTCTTTACTTCCATGTGTGGCTTTTGTTATCCACGAAACTGGGGGTTTTTTTCATATATTTTCTCAATTTTATCCTTCTGGTTCTCAGTCCCATCCCAACCAGGCACTGAGTGAGTGAATGGCTGTGTGGGGCTTTTTTTGCCAGCTTGGGTTAAACCACCACAAAATTACATGTCATGTTTATGCATGTCCTGTTTCACTGCTTCTTTTATGGAGGTCATATTCAAACGTTTTGTAAAACATTGTGCACATTCTGGAATTCAGAGACATTGAGCTCTGTCAGGCTACTGTGTTTACTCTATTTGTTAGCTTTATTGATTTGAGGGTTTTGGTCTATCAACAGTGGTAATAGCCTTATCTTTCTTGAAGCTATCTGGTATATAACATGGACTCACAGAAGTCTTGCATATTTTCAAACTCCAGTTTAGCCAGTGAACCATTTAAGGCTCATCCTCAGAAAATAGCAAGGGAGAAGGCTCCTAACTCAAGAATAGAAATGGAGGTCTTCAGGAAGGTAATTAATCATCTCCTCTTGCCCTTCAGAGAAGATATTTCATTCACTAGAAGGATAGTTGGAGGTCAAATATTTATGCTGTTCCCATCTCCATCTAAAGAGCATGCAATATGACACGAAAGCAATACCAGTAGTCAAATATAATTAGTTTTTGAACTAGGCACTTTATGCCTAGAAATTGTCTTTATTTTTTTGTTAGCAGACTAGCTCAGAGCACTGTATTATGATTGCCATCACTTGTGCTGTTGACTTCCTAAGCTTAGTCCTTGAGATTATGTTTTTTGAATCTATTTACATATTAGTTTAATATGTTGTTCTAAATAATACAATACAGAAGGATAAACAACAGATGGTTCAGATTTCTTCTCCACAAATGCTTTCTCTGGACAATATGGTGACAAATACCCTTGGCCAGCTGAAAAGATGCCTGAAGGCAGAAGGCAATTTAAACCCTTTAAATAATAAAATGGCACTAACAGAGGTCTCTCTTCTCTGTATCCTGTAACCTGTCCCTTCTACTGGACTGCTTTTAGGTTTTAGATCTAGACCTGACTATTGTGTCTCATCTAGGTTGGCTTGCCAGACATAGTGATTGGCTACATATTCTTACATTCTTTATTGCATATTTTATTTAGTCCATGCACAGTGAACAACTTCCATTTTCTATGAATATGCACTGGCTGTGTGGTACTGATAAAGCCAGCCAAGAAATATTGTTTATGAAGGAAGCAAGATTCAGTGCTTCTCAAGAAAATGTTCAAAAATCCTACTTGAATTATATAGATTTGTTTAATTATGTCTTTTATGCTAAAAAGACAGTCTCAACAACCTCAAAATTTAATAATATGCAAGCATTTCAGGATCTACTGGGATAAAAAGGTTTGTCAGTTTCAAGATCTACCCTGATTAATCTTTTATGTCAAATGGATTTTGACATACTCTAATTGAACTGTTGTAAACTGTTGAAAGCAAAATTTCCCCTTGAATATGAAATGAAAGGGAGTGCACTTTACCATCACCAGATAGCTTTTAAAATCAATGTAATTCTTCACATTTTTGTTGCCAAGACACACAGTTGCTAAATTGGAGCATGGACCAGGGTATCTGCTCAGGGCTGGGAAGCAGGTGGTTGCTTTCCAAAGAAAGCAATTGTTTTATATTATTATACATCTATAATGGGTACAGTGAAGTTTCTTCAGAGGTATCTAGAAAGGTAGTTCAGTTCTCTTAAGTTAAGCAGCTAGATTAATCACATTAGATCATATATATTGTAATAAGAGATCAGAGGAAGGGATCATGTGCACAAGTGATACAAACTTTACTAGAAATAACCACCCTATCATGTTAAATAACAATAAAATTCTAAAAGACAGTTTTATCCAAACAATAAGAATTTTACAACTTTTCTCAAATTCTGACAGAACTGTAAAGTCATCCACCAGCTTTTCCTCTCTCTCTTAGCAAAATCAACAGAAGCTTCACAGACTCCACTGCAATAGAGCGTCATGATAAGGTCAGTCTGTGGGCTGGAAGTACTTCACTGTAGCAAAAAGAAATTGTGAAGTACATAACTTAGTTCAAAATTAAATGCTTGTTTTATTCATGTGTTCGCCTTTATCACCATCTAATTTTCTCCCTGTATCAGAATTCTGGCATAATTGAAGAGCAGGAAAAAGATGGAGCATTAGAAAATGGTTCAGGCATAAGAGTAGTAATATAATAATCTTGATATTACCTTTTTGTATGGTACAGTTGGTATATCCTGTCATGGACCATGACCCCATTTTACAGGATACTTCATAAATTAAAAAGAAGTTTATGGAGTTCTTAATTTTTAGTCAAAACATAGATCAATGAGAAGCAGATTGATTGAAGACAACAAGGAAACACTGAGATAATGTGCATTAGTCTGAACAGTCCCGACAGGTAAATCGTCCTTATTTGTGGGAAAATGCTCCAATGGTTTCAGTTTCAAATGAAATTTCCTATTAAATAAGATTTTTAGGCTATCCATGGTAAGAAGAACATTGAAACTTAAAAATAGATGCTTAAAAAGTCAGGAGTGGATTGATTTTTATAAGTATTTCAAGGCAATGTTTGCTTGTTCTATGTTTGTTAAGCAATACTGAAAAAAAAACAGACTAATTTTGTTTTAACTACTGAATATCTCTTTCATGTAAATTAACTTCCAGATCCTTTTCTTATATTGAATCTATGTGACTTTAAACAGAAGTCCATTTATTAATCTTTTATTAGGTTCTCATTATGTATGCTTGTAAAGATCTTAATAGAGATGTTAAGTAATGGAATTTTGCAAGTTCCTAAAATCTTCATAAATCTCCATAAATTGTCTCTTTATGAGAAACCTGCTTTCATTGTGTCTGATTTTTTATTCATATGCAACAAAAATGTTAATATACTTTAATTAAGCTAATATGATTTATCTTTTCACTCATTATATAAGTTAATTTTGTTCTAAAGAAATCCTGTTTTCAAATTCTCTCCAGCAATGTAGAATTAAAGTAATTACAGTTTGGCATATGAAATTAGTCATAAAGGTCCATGATTTCTAAAATAAATGGAAATTTTCACAATCTGGATTAACCATACTTTACAAAAGGAGTGGTAGAGAAATAAAGGAAATACTTTGAAGTGCACTTAGTGCAAGGACTCACTTTTCAGGTACAAATTTGTCAGATGAAAAGTAAAATGAAATATTAACAGATCAAAAGTTTAAACTTTCTTATCTGTTTTATATTTATCCTTGCTGAAATCTTGTTTTATTTTAAATTCAGAAATAGTAAAAATAATGACAATGTGTACCATAGTTTCCTTCTCAACCCTCTTATTGATGGCAGAATACAGGCAGGTACAGAAGTGTGAATATACCCACCGAAGTTCATTGAAGCTCCTGCACGTAAATCTACTAGATCAATGACTGTATGACTAGTTTTATTGTACTCTGAATGCAATATTTCTAGCATCCATGACTCATGCCATCACTCACTGAGCTCTCTGAAGTTTCTTCTTTGAATTAGTGAGTTCTTATCAGCATAACACTGGGCCTTGTGCTAATAAAGTGGGTACTGATATATAATCCCTGCAGAGGATGAGTCTTTGGCAAATAACAAAACACATGGCTAGCTCCATCAGCTGGAGAGTAACTGCAAAGTCTCCTTTAACTAGAAAATACTGGCAACAGAACCTAATCAGAAATGTTAAAGGTCTGCTAGAGGTTAGAGTATTAACACAACACAGAAAACTTGTTGCCAAGGAGAACAAAAAGAAAAAAACACCCCTTATTAATGCTGATAATATATTACATGGCAATGCACTCAAGAACTAAATAAATTACAGTTAATATCATGTACATCTACAAAACCATCAGAGATATCCAAAATAGGTTTTAATCACAGCACACACTTCAGGAGTGCTGGTCAGAACAGCTTTAAAGCAAATCCGTGTTGTTTATGAGCTCTACTTTGGCCACTGCATTAAATACAACACTAAGGGAGAAGAAAGAAGTAAACTGGATCCTCCTACTGACATTAGGGCAGTCTTAATCTCTAGCATGGTGTGGTATTGGGTCATGAGATAGGGGTCCAGGAGATGCAGATTAAAGATATTTGTTCTGATAAACCAGAGTGATGGTTATCCTGAGTAAGATTTGACTTGGTCTATCCTTGAGCTCACACTGTTTAGCACTATACAAGACAGCTATCATCTTTGCTTGTTCTAAAATTACAAGTCTCACAAGATTTAATCATCCTACCTACATCAGACATTCCTCTCTGGGAAACTGATTGCACTACAGAAGTGCTTGTCTCCCTTTACAGATGATAGTATCAACCCAGTGGATTAGTTTGGCCTAGATATTTTGGCCTATAAGTTTTGGGTGGATACAGGTAGATGAGATGAGTGACCATATTTACCCAAAGGGTCAAGAAATTGAGAGGTATGTTTGAAATAAAGAGGATGACTAGAAGGCTTTCCTAAATACCAAGTAAAAATTCTTTTTCTATTGAGAATTTTAAAACAGATACTTGGATCTGAAAGAAATGTGGAGAAAAAACCAAAAATATCAGATAAATGATATTTTAAGCTATCTAATGAATTTGCATGCTTTATAAGAATTAACCTCTGATCTTTGATAAGAGAGGTTAGCATGTGATGTCTGAGATATGTAACTTCTACACATCTCTGCACATGTATCTGGGCTTGAATAAAATCATCAATTGGGCAATGAGTTCTCTCCTTGAACTTTTTTCCCCTATTATATTTTCATTACTACTTTGAGTGTAGGAGTTAGACTGGACAATTTTCTTGCTGTCATGATGGATGATTATAACATGTTATGAATAAGAGGTGATTAAATATAAACTGTGTGTTGTCCATCAATGCAGTTATCATGAAGGCTTTGGTATTAATATATTTTTAATTTCCCAGTTCACAGATGAAAGGATCAGCCTACATTAATAGTTCTACATAAAGGGATAATTTAGTAAGATACCTGGTGCCCTAATCCTGATACAATCTTCCCATTAAAACATGTGCAAATGGCAGTGCGACTAAATCCTTTAGTTTGGTCTTAGACTCAGAGGCAATCATGTTCTATTCACTGTAAGAAGAAATTTAATTCAAAATATTTATTCATATTAAATTTTAACCTTCCATTTAATTAATAAATTGAAAACCTGGTGCATAGATATTTTCTTCTTATTAAGAGAAGCATCATTTATTCGATTCTCCAGATTTTTGTTGCATCCTTTGGAAATTAAGAGAAAAAAATGGTGAAGAACACAACCTAACCAACAGCAAACAGAAACTTAATGTGCCTCTGCATTGCTTGTCAGCTAATCTGGTGAATTCTATTGAAAAACATCTTCAGACTGACTTTCAACATTCATACATTTTTTGTGTAACAATAAATATGATTTCATTTTTATTCTACTATGGTTCAAAAGTGTTAAGGAGTTAGGTACACACTCCTGTTCTTTTCCATCGCTAGTTATTGCTTTTTTTTTCTTCTCCAGTAAACACAGTGAATTGTGTTGGACAAAATAAAGGGGAATAAGTTTAGTAATATAAATACACAACAGTAAATTTTTTAGAAATATGTATTTTAAAATCTATATTTATGGCCCATTTTTCTCTGTTTTTGTTTTGGGTATAACATTCTTAGAACTCTTTCACCACAGAATTTTCAGAAAATGTTAAAAATCTGAGAAGAGACAGATTTTAAGGAAAATCTATAGTAAAATAATTGTATATGATCTGAATGTATCTTTTCTTTTGATGGTAGACAATTTCAGTGCAGAGGCAAGTCCTTAAAATAAGGTTGTTTTCTAATTAGAGAAGAAAAAGAAGAATATGGGAAGGATATCTTCATCTTCAGTGAGCTATGGGCGAAGAAGGAATAGGAGAAGGAGAAAAGTAAATGAAGGTATTTCAAGAGCTATTTTTATTCTGTGGACAAAATTGGTGACAACAATATGTAAGCACAATTTCAGCCAGTCTGTGGCATTTCAGTAAGCCCTCACAAGCTGACATGTAGGCTCAGCATGACAGCAGAGCCACCCTGGTGACCCGTTTATCAACTAAAACTCTGATTGAAGTCTTTGAATTCATGCAGAACAGATGCAGCTCTTTTATTTTCCACCTTGGATTTAAGAAGGGAGTAAATGGAGGAAAGATAAACATTTCAACTGAGCTCAGAGATAAATGAACAACTGAGATTTGTATTACAGAATCATAGACTCATAGAATGGTAGGGGTTAGAAGGAACCTTTAGAGATTATCTAGTCCAACCCCCCCTGCTCAAGTAGGTCCATCTAGATCAGGTCACACAGGAAAGTGTCCAGGCAGGCTTTGAAGTTCTCCAGAGAAGGAGCCTCCACACCCTCCCTGGGCAGTCTGTGCCAGGAGTCCTTCACCTGAACAGTGAAATGGCTTTTCCTTATGTTTAAATGGAACTTTTTGCATTTCAGCTTCTTTTGGATATTGACACTGGTTTATTTTCATGTACCATTGAAGTGAAATTTAGAAAGGGGAAGCACTGCCACTATCCTACAGTGAATGGGTGTTTGGCTGCCTAGGAATGTGCTATGTTTGCCCTCATCCTGTCAAACACAATTTATTCTACCTTGTATTTTGCCTTTATCAATTTTTAAAATAATAATAATTGGTTTTCCCCTTTACCAAAACAGTTCTACATAAACCCACGACATACATAAAATTTCAAATAAAATACAGAACTAAATAATTATAAAGGAAAAATAATTTTATATGTATATTTCGGGGTTTTGTTTCCCCAAAGAAAAATATTTACAGCCATTACTGTACTGGGAAGAAGACTAAAGAAGAACAGTCAGCAAGCATAGTGAAGCATAGTTTTCATCGAAGCTGAGTGCTCTCTTACCAATAATTTAAGTGGATTTAGAATCACATAAATAAAGGAGCTTTTGTGGGGAAAATACAATATGCAAATATTTCAGCACATTACATATATTATCAATTTTCAGGTTTGCTTTATCATCACAGTACACAAATCAAATGACTGTCCAATGTGGATCATTTCAGACAAATTAAATATAAAACATTAATGAAGTCTCATGTGAGTGGAAAAACAAGAACACTAAACAAATCTGGAAATCACAATGAGACTTTACTATATCTTGGCCAATCTCTTGTTAATGATATATTAAGTACGAGTAATTATCAAGTTATAGGTTTCTTTGTACAAATTACAGGTAATAAGCTTAATGTAAATGTGACATAGGTTCTTAATTTTAGCCATTAAGGAAGGTAAGTTTATCTCCATTAAGTAACATCACTTAAATATGACAATAGATAACTGTGATCATTAAATTAATGACATCTGTCATCAACAGTGATATTTCCACTATGCCATACATTCTTCTATGATAAAGACTGTGTCAATGTTCCTGTTACAAATTGAATCAGGGGTTTGTAACTTGGTTATTTTAAGTAATCGTGGAGGAAGTCAGCCCAGGAAAAAAAGTTATTAAACAAAGTCTGCACCAGTAGTACACATTGGGAAAGCCTCCACAGTTTATTTGCACATGGCACAGGAGGATGACTTTTGATAATGTATTTAATGTATATATGTATATATGTATGCTTCAATCTGTGCTTCTGAAAAACTCTCCTCAGCATCAAGCTCCTCAAAAAGCCTTGTGTAGATCAAACCTGCAAACTCCCTCCCCCTTTGTTCTGAGTTCCTAGTCATCTTCAACAGAAAGATTCCAGGATACATCTAGTATGAAGTATTTGTTTCTTATATCCACAGACAAGCATAAATGAAACATTTAAAGATTCTAAACAGCACTAAATAGCTTTTGGTAAAGATATGAGTGGTGTGTAATAAGTTTGCAAACTGCAAGTAGCTCAGCTAGAGACATCCTCAGGGAATCTCCTGCTGTCTATATATTCAAATTTAGAGAATAACCTGCTATTCTGTAGCTGCAGTTATTATCTCAGCATTCAAGCAATGTGGAAATTCTCACTGCAACATTCATTCTCTGTTATTCTTGTGCACTCGTTTCAATATACCTGTACATTCCTTTTACTTCTTCCTCAAAGCTTATTTCCTATCTGGCAGGAAAAATAAAAGTGAGTTTCCCCATCATTCTGATAGAAGTGGCTAGGACAGAGTGAAAATCAGTCTAAAAAACAGTGAAGATGGGTGAGGTTTTAAAGCCAGGAGAAATAGTATCACTTGAAACCTACACTTGTTCAGCAATACAGGATGACATCTTCTGAATGAAGCTTAGGAGGAGAATGTATCCTCTCTAGTCTCCCTCATGCCTTTTGGAGACTCCTTTTCAAGCACTCCTGTCTAACTTCTGGCCTTCCTGGCAGAAACTGGCATTTCCCAGAATTTAGTAAGATGAGACTTGACAAATTTAAGTGTGCAGGTCAAATATGAAAACATCTTGCAGAGGTTTGTCTATTCTCCTGTAAGAATTAGAAAAGACAATTGTCCTTTTTTTTTTTTTTTCGTTCTTTTACAGCTTGATATTTTAGTACTGGACTTCACTTTTGTGATTTTTAATTTTCTTCTTTTCAATTATTTAATAAGGCAAAAGCATGCCCACTGTTAGAAATACCACTGGGATCTACCAGCTACAGCTTCTCCTTTCTTTCTTTCTTTCACTTTTGCCCTTGCTTTTGCAGCCTTGAAGTGGAAAAAACTTCAAGGGGAACTCTAAAAATGAATCCTCCCATCTCCCCGAGCCAGTTTACTTCACACAATGCAGCCCCTGTTCTATATGCAGGGACAATGAGAAAAACAGCCAGGAAGGAAATAAAGTACCAACAATACTCACCAATGAAGGAAGATGGGAAAATGATGCAGCCTTTCGAGTCCAGTAACTGCTGAACTGAACTCTATGAAGAGACACTGCTAACCACAGAACTTTTCTTTAGATCTCTGGGCAATTCCTACTGCTGTCTGGTGAGAAAGTAGGTAATAATTTCTTATGCAATAAAAAAGTACTGCATGTAAAAGTAAGTACTCCTATATAAATAAGTATGAAACTGCAGGGAAAAATCTGTTATTGTAAAAAAGCCCAAACAAACCGTAATATTAGGAAGTCCTTTATAGGGAACAGAAAACAAAATTAGGGAATAACTTGCCTGTTAGTGGCTTAAGAAAGGGAAAAATGAAGTTATAAAGTTATTCTAATGCACTAGAAGGCAGCAGAAGGTCATGCCAAATAGGAACCGAAACTTAATACAATGTATTCGCTTTCAGTTTCTAATATATGAAGTTACAAAGTAAGTGAAAGAAAAGAATGCTTCATTAATAAAAATCTGTAAAAGTAGAAAAATACATATATGCAACCCATTTTCAATTAGATAAGTAGAAATAATTACAGTTCTAGGCTGCTAGAGAATGTATTACTGTTTGCTACAGGCAGGAACCTATAATACAGAAGGTATTACAAGCAGCTCTTCAAATATTGCTTTCTTCAAAGGTAAAATAAAATGTCAAAACTTCTGCTACTCCAGCCTGTGAAATCGCACATCATAAAATGTAAAACTAATTATTATATTTTCTGCTGAAAGTTTGACAGCTAACAAAATGTAATTAGGTATCAGAAAGAAAGACTGACTTAATTATTTTATGAGTACAGATAAAAATATAATGTTAGTTTGCATCCAAATTTGTTGGAGACAAATCTCCAATAGATAATGGAGTAGATGGTGGATGTCTTCAACACACCTACAAACCTCAATGTGATGTGTGCAGTCTGTTGGTACAGGAGCCATATGAACAGGGATTAGAAGAAAAAACGTAGTACCATGTAAAATTTCTGTGGCTAGCTCCTATTAGCAACAATTTGGTACTCTCCAAAACATACTTTCTTATGTATTTTGATTATGTAGATAGTCTTTTCAGATAGAATTGGAGTCCTCAACAAATGTAGGGGGTATCTGGATTAAAAAAACCCACTCCTCTTCATATAATTCCCTAGATGTTAAAAATCATTACTGTGGAAGTGTTGAAAGCAGGTGATACAAGATAGCTTTCCCAGATTGTCTCTTTCTTCTTGGTCGTCTTTATAGCCATCAAAATACTTTTGGATAAGATGATATGAGATTCATCTAGGTCAGTGAGAAATCTCTCTGCCACCAACTCCTTACAAGTAGGACAGTAGCCACTCATTGCTTATCAGCTCAAGCTATTAAAACCCTCAAGCTGATATCTGAAGAAGCTCAGAAAAGAAATGACTCACCTACACACTAATAGGATATTATGGAGATCTCAACAGACTCATCTTTGAAGAGAGACTTGAGTGTCCCTAAAACACAAACCCAAGTAATTGTTTAATTACTCTAATAAAGCCTTTTTACTGAGGTCATTCTATATGGCACAATGTAGTACAAATATCATGTCAATGACACTATTTAAGTTTCCACAGATGGTACAAGAAAAAGAGAGGCATGCACATGGCAAAAAAAAAAAAAAAAAAAAAAAGAAAAAGAAAAAGGAATTGTTTTATGAAACTAAGAAGGCTAGAAGCTAATAAATAACAGAGAGACTCTAAAATAAGTAGCCATCTGAGCACATTTGCAGAGAACTGTTGCCTTTCATAAATCACTGAAGATGCATTATGTGCATTTTATGGTGTTAGTAGAGATTCTGGAGTGAATTATTGGCTTGTATTCATACGACTACCACTCTTCATGCTGTATCATATAAAACAAAGATAAGCAAAAGCAAGGGAAAAGCTGGAAATTTTAGTGCCAAATACAAGGTAATTATTCTAAGGAATACCCCTCTCAAAAAAGTGTCTCCCTCAATATTTTTTTCAGTTATCTGATGACATGAGAATTACTGGAAGAAATTGTGTAGACCTAAGAATACTGTGGTGCTTTAGCCCTGTCTGAGTGCCAGATGACCACCAAATTGTTGTATCACTCACCCTCCCAAACTGGAAAGAGGAGAAAGAAATATAACTAAGGGCCTGAGAGTTGAGATAAGGACAGGGAGATCCCTCAGCAATTACTGCCATGGGCAAAACAGACTCAACTCGGGGAGAAATGGTTTGATTTATTAATGAACAATCAGAACAGAGTAGAGAAAATGAAAAATAAGAGCAAATATTAAAATATTTCCTCCTCATCCCTCCTTCTTCCAGGGATCTGGGGACTGGAACATCTTCCTTATGAGGAAAGGCTGCAGCGCCTGGAGCTGTTCAGTCTAGATAAGAGGATACTGCAAGGGTTTCTCATTAATACTTACAAGTATATAAATGGTGGATATCAGGAGGTTGGGACACCTATTTTTTTATTTTTCTGTTTTTCTCTTTGTTTTTACTGTTCCCCTGTGAACTCTAGTGAAGACCATGGTGAGGCAGCTGTGCCCCTGCAGTCCATGGAGGCCACCGAGGAGCGGAGATCCACTCGCAGCCTGTGGAGGACCCTATGCTGGAACGGGGGGATGCCTGAAGGAGGCTGTGACTCTGTGGGAAAAGCCCACAGGAGCAAAATCCTGGAAGGAACTGAGAACGCATGGAGAGAGGAGCCCATGCTGTACCAGGTTTGTACATACGAGGAAAGGCTGCAGGAACTGGGGCTGTTTAGTATAGAAAAGAGGAGACTGAGGGGGTCTCATTAATATTTACAAATATCTAAATGGTGGGTGTCAGGAGGTTGGGACATCACTTTTCATGAAAAACAGTTAGTGTAAGAATATAAGAATGTTTCTGTTTGTGTGAGTCAAGACAGGAGGTATTATGAGCACAAGACACACAAAATGTGAGAAATTAGGAAAGGATGATGATGAGCAAGTGACATAAAAGAGTATCCTAAATACATTCAGAAAACCTCAGAAAGATGCTAAAAAAGCTACATTGCCAATATTACTTAAAATATTATTGGGTAAAAATAGTCTTATATATGCTTTAGAACTTTGGAGAAGAAAAGCAAATAAATAGGTTTTTAAAGCACATTGTATAACTCTGGCTCAAGGAAAGGTGGACAAAACCACTGTAGGATAAAATAAATGCAAAAAATGTGAGGCAAGGTATTCAGAGAGGTGAGAAATACATGTTTCGTAGTTGGTAAGAGCGAGCTGGAATGCTGGGTGAACAGGAAAGATAGTCTTTTAAAAATGATGGATTTAGCAATTGACTGGATGTGAAAAACAGAGCTAGAATTTACACATAATATCATGGTTGGCAACTTGGAAGATGGGAGTGGTAAAAATTTTCAGTAACAATGGGAAAATAAAGTAAAGATCACATACAAAGGAAAAGTGCTTTGGGAAAAACAATTTTTGATGAATGGGATAAAGATTTGATTTTTTGAGTTGTACTAGGAAACAGCTTTCTAAAGAACAGAAAAAGTGCAATAGACTAAGAGATACAATTTATCATTTTTTCCTCTCATTTGAGATTAAAATGAAAATCTGTCAGATTAAAGGGGTTTTTAATCTTTTCATAACAGAGATTGCAACTTTTTTTAATCATATCGTGTTATAAAACAAAATTTATATTAACAGATGTTTCAGAGGAGAAGAGATCCTTAAAGTAAATATCAGGTCAAATAAAATTACAGGGTATGTAAAAGGAAAATGGTAAAAACTACCTTTTTTTCAGCTTTATATGCATTCTCAGAAAATTTTTTTTTGCTGTTGTCTCACTCCGAGGAATGCTGATCTGGCTCAAGTTTTCCAACCTGTGTGTTCAGTGCTGTAACAGCAGCAGATTGTATAGCTGGGAAGGAGAGGGTAGCACGGATGTTGGGAGGAGTAGTGGTTTTGAGATATCAAAATGGTAGAACATGGGGTTGGAGGGACAAGGGGATTTCAGGAATGATGAGTCTGGGAGCTTTGGTTATAAAAGAAAGAAGGGAACGTCCCCTTGTTGCCAAGCAAAAACATGCAAAGCCATGACAGAGTAGTTCTACTTAAGCTAAACCCTCAATATGGCCAAAGTGACTTTTGAAAATTCATTAATTTTTCCAAATTTATCCCAAGTGGGATAACTTTGTGCAGTGAAAGATTTAAGAATAAAGCTTAAAGTTAATGAATTGATGATTCACTGAAATTGTTTCAGATCATTCATCCACTTCGTTTTTACCAATTATCAGGGAAAGTAATGGTCCTTTACAGTTAAAGGTAGATGCTATTTGAGATTTTCTCACTGACCAAATGGATTGATTTGGGAATGATTGAGAAAAGACACAAGAATCCTGGTCCAAAATGTACTTATAATTATCAGCTACCCTACTTAGCACTGGAATTTGGAAGTGTAAACAGCATACAGTGTGAAATGCAGCCACTTCATTTTACTGTGTGCTTCTACAATACCTAATGTGATGGTCAGCTCCAGGTTGGTTTGACAGCAAAGGCATCACAGATCATGAGTGAAAATGGTAGTGAGGATAAGCAAGCAAACGAGACTGCCAGATTCCAAATTCCAACCCATATACACATAAATTTGATCCATTTTTAATTTGAAATGTTTAAAAGTCTTAAATCAACAATACACAACATAAATTCATAAAAAGAAGAGTATCAGAGAGATAAAACAAACCTAATATTACAGTCTTTGTGGCTGATAAAAGTAGCTTTTTTCACTGTATTTTTATAGTTCTGTTTCTACTCCTACTAACACAAAATTAGGAAATACACAAAAAGATAATAAATCAATTTATTGCTTCTGTTGCTTTAGCTGTGTAGGGTCTACAAAAGTTGAGAAAGTAAAATATCTGTTCTTTTCTGACTATGTTTATTCCCTCTTATTTTAGGTTCTGAAATCACTTCAAACAAAACTAATAAAGTATCTATCATAATTATCTTCCCTTTTGTATATAAAAAAATTAGTCAGAAAGAGTTCTATGGCTGACCCTTGGTTGTGTGGGAGATAATTTCACTGATCACACTATCTTTGGAAGTTATAAAATCCTCATATTTAAATGTGTTTAGATACATAAATAATGTAATTTTTGTTTCCACTTCCATTAAAGTCTGAAATTGCCACTGAATACTGAGCTCCCTATAAAGGAAAAGACCTAGATTGGAAGAAAACTGTTTTTTTTTCTTTTTAACAATGCCCATTTCAGTTTTGAATTTGCTATAGGGCACTGGGACATACTGAAACAGCATCCCTTCCACTTGTACCTGTATGGCTTTATGTCTACAATTTTTCTGGCCCTAAAATTGCTATTTCTTAACTTTATCCTAGATACATATTTGTATTTAGATACTTGCTTTATATTTTTGTTAGGTAAATTATGTCTTTTCAAATTATCACTATCTTTCTTTTGTGCATTTGATTGGGCTACAAAATGCAATGTTCTTACTACATCAGTATTCATTGGCTTCCCATTTATAATAAAAGGGGATTAAATTGCTTCCCAGATGTAATGGGGCAAAATTCATTGGGATGGGAATCCTAAGTAGCTGGTGAGAAAATCTGCCTCAGTGCTGAAAGAAATGTCAAAATGAGCAATGTGTATTTGTACTGTTATTTTTGCCACATATATTTTACATATAATTATCCCCCAGAGATTTAAGAATAGAAAGTTGCTTTTTAAGGATGAAATTGTAAAAATTATGAGTAGAATCTCTCCTTAAAGAGCATTAAAAGGGACTGAGCAATCACTTTAAATTCAGACTCAGTGATTTAGGTGCAAGGAGGATTTTAAGTTATTATCATCCAGGAGTGGGATTAAGAACAAATTTGTCAAATTTTGAAATCCTCCATAGATTTATCATGGGACATTGGACAAGTTACTTTACCTCTCTTCTTAAATGATAAAAGAGGATCAAATTATTCTTCTCACTTTCATCTTCATAAAAAAAAAATCTTTTGAACAAAGTGAGGAATAGAGGTTAATTCCCCAATTTTCCATTTAAGGTAAATTTACATATGTATATCTTTAAGTCTCAAATGTTTAACTTGGTCCTGATAAACCACAGATGTACAGTTGTAGAGGGACCACCAGTAATAAATATTAGCTCCATACATACCATAAAATGATTTTGGACAATATTTCAGTAGCTTTACTCTCTTCGCTTTGCTTTGCACAGTTCTCTGTACTCTTCAAACTTGAACTATAAAGTAGGAGGAGTGTGCACATTTTACTTTCTAAGATTGCAGAATAAATTATGAAGGTCTCTTCCAATAGAGCTGAAAACATCACAAGCAGATGAAAATATAGATCAGAAGAAAGCAAACCACCCACCCCTCTTAATAAGGCCGCAAAATGGGTTCAACACAAAAAAACCCTGATTTTTTTACTAAATTACTGGAGCTTTTAAAACATATTGCTGAATCTTGGAAACCTTAATTATTAGTTGAAAATTATGGCATATATTAGAGAACATTTTCTTAAGAAAAATAACAGACTTAGTCTCTCTGTAGACAAAACTAATCTCTTTGCTCCCATATCTGCACCGTCTCCTACGTCTCTGGAAACTGCTGTGATGGGGGGACAACAAGGAGGGGAGCACCTTATAAGGGGATGATGAGAGTGTTGTTGTCACCCTTAAGTGACTACCAGCTGCTGCTATCAAATCAAAAATGACTGGAAAAATTGAAAGGGACATAAGAAAGTAATCCTTTCAAATTGCCACAATATTTACTGGAAAGAGAGGGTTTCAGGGGAAATCAAGCATGTAATCCTGTAAGCCCTCTGCCCAGTCATAGCATGAACACATTGGGGCACCTATCGAAATATGGTAATGATCTCAATTCGGCAGACCAAGGAACAAATGAAAATAATGAACACATTTGACAAATAAGGAGACATTCAATATTCCAGTTTTTTCCCTGGCCTCAGAACAATTGTTGCTATTCATAATTAAAAGCATCCAGCTATATATTTTTTACTTTTATGTAAGTTTGTTTAGAACTGAAATAGTAAAAATCTCCTCATCCAACACAAATTCATTTATAGAACTAGGCACAGCATTATCATGCTGCATAATATCGAAAACATCCATTTTATGGCTGCACAATTTCCTTCTCATACTACTGTGCACCAGCAGTAACAAATACAAAAGCAGATCGATTTAAAGTTCAAGTTAAGTTGCATGAGTTCCCTATGGTGAAACAATTATTCCCTCAGAGGCTCTCATTTTCTTTATCACACCATGAATTCCTTAGACAATGAATGTGCAGTTTCCACCATGTGGTTACTTGCATTGCAACAAAAATCTCAGAAACAGTATTTAAGGATAGTCTTTTTTTTTTTTTTCTGTGGATGCTTCCTAAATTTGAAATTTGACCTCTGTACAATCAAAAGCATTTATTCATGGAAAAAATCATGTTCCCATTACTCTAATCTAAGCCATATTTTTCCCTTTAAAATTGCAAGTTATTTACTTCTCAATAATATTGATTAAATTTTTCTATGAAAAGCTGGGATGTATATAAAAACACTACACATACTGAGTAGCAATGAAGTGGTACAACCAATATTTTATATATCTAAGAGTTGGAGATAAAAATCATTACTTAACATTACACTTTGTTATATCTCATCTCAGTGGATGGACAGCATTAGTTTCATACCTGTGAACACCCTCAAACTTGAGCTCTCCCCATGCAGCACTCAGCAATATTTGGAACAGTTACTTTAATCACTAGCTGTAGCCTTCCTGAAGCCACCACTGGAAGCATGGTTTCCATCTGTTTTTTTCACACTTCAATGGGTAAAAGGATGTAGATCTTCAGTTTTAGAGTCTCATAGCAGGTTGACTGCAGAATAAAAAAAATCCTTACTGAAGTTCTTAATTTCCAGTGGCTATTCTTGTGGGTATTCCTACTAGGGTTTCTCCAGAAGATAAAAAAAGAAAAAAAAAAAAAAAAGGAGGGGGGGGACATATAACCCAATTTTACAGAGAATTTCCAAAGGAGATAAAATAATTTCACATTACAAATATGAATGGACTTACCAAGCTTCACAAAACTGACGATAGTTTTATTTCTGGTTGGGTAAAAACATCTTTGACTATTTTCAGTGGTCAAGAAAAGTCACAATAAATTGTTTGCTTTCAAGAAGCTGATATATTACAGAAATAAAAATCATTCCACTAAATTCACCATTCCTTTATTTTTTTGCTAAATATTATTTATTATGTCACCTTTATTGTTTAGTTGCAGAGTGGCAGAGAACACACCTGATCAGTTAGCAAAAACTGTATTAAGACCTAAATTCTGTTTTCAGTCTCACATTTATCACACATATATGAATATATTATTTGCAGATTTGATTTGCATTAATTCCTTCTTTCTGACAATTTCTATAGGTAATAGCTGTGGCCATATGTAAATGTAAAAAAAAAAAAAATCACTTTTGCATGGTGTTTAATATTGTCTTAACCAAGACTTCTGGAGGCAACTAGATGATAGGAAGCACTAGACTCAAGGGATTACGTGGAATTGGGATACCTGAACAGATGTGTGATGCTGCACAGTAATCTTTCTCCCAGTAATCTACAGTAAAAGACAGGAATGGCTGGAAGATTGAAGAAGGAATCCAGAGTTGAGTAAGGATAATATCTGTAACACACTTTTTTTCCTATAAATTACATGCATACACACAAACACACATATATGTGTGCATATACTCATTGATTAATTTTCTCATTTTTTTTATATTATTTTTAATTGTGTCATGGCCTAGAGAAAGAAAAAACAAAGCAGTCCTGAATAAAAATGCAGAGGAGCAATAATCACGCAGAGTTTTTGTGAAAGAGGTAGGATTAGGAATAAGATTTTACTGTGACATGTGGCACAGTGAAAGAATGGGAGAAACTGTGAGGAGTTGTGAGGGAGATGAGTGCAGTGAGACTAAGCTGCAGAAGGTTATGAAGGAGAGAACAAGAAGTTCAGACCTAATATGGTGAAGGAGAGAATCAGCCTGAGAGCCATAAAGAAAGATGTTGTCACCTGCAAGTAGAATTCCATTTTCATTATTATTTTAATAACTTCAACAGACATATCACAAGTATTACATCAGGAGGTTGGGTCATCCTTTTTTTCTATTGTATCTAGCAACAGGTCAAGGGGTAATGGGATGAAGCTGGAACATAAGTTCTATTTAAACATAAGAAGAAAAACTATTTCATTGTGCAGGTGAGGGAGCCCTGGCACAGGCTGCCCAAGGAGGGTGTGGAATCTCCTTCCTTGAAGGTTTTCAAGACCTGCTTGGACACATTCCTGTGTGACCTGATCTAGATTGACCTGCTTTAGCAGGGACGTTGGACCAGATGATCTCTAAAGGTCCCTTCCAACCCCTACTATTCTATGGTTCTATGATCCTATGATTCTATGATTATACCTGCTCTATCACCACCACCATTTAAATAATCTATAAAACCAGAGATTCTTATAGGTATGTCAGTATTTGCTTCTGGATAACTTCTGCTTTGCCTCTCCATCCACCACCCACTTCTTCCCTTTGGAACTAGGACTAATCAGCATGTGCAATTTTCTATAGTAGGAAAAATAAACATTTACCGCTCTTCAGAAAAAAAAAAATATGACATTTCCATATTTCTCATGATAAGGAAATTTTAAAAAGTAACTTAGGAAAACCACTTTGGTTTCATGGAAGTGAAATTCAATATCTTGCTGCTCCCTGGATCCCTGCCACAGAAGACCAGCATCTCCAAGAATTACAGATGAGTGGTGTATCTGAAACACTTGCAGGACCTTAGCTTGAGCAGGCAGTAGTAGGGTTTACCATATCTGACCCAGAGGGCAGAAGTGGCTTGAAAGTATGTCTCCTTTACATCTGATTTCCCAAGCAAGGTCTGCTGTGGTGAAAGTGCATCAAAATCAATCTGTTTCCATGCAGTTCTTCAGTTTTGACAAAGCATCAGTTTGACAAAGCATCCCAAAGCAGCAGTTTGCTGAAAAATTCCTGACAGGTTTTGTTCACAGGATTGATTTTGATAAGAGCAAATATCAGGTTTTGCAGATGAATTTTTTTTACTCTGAGGGAATTTACATTTTGATATTTTCATTATAATTAGTAGAAAAGAATATTCAAAAATATTACTTTTCTTTTAAAAGCATATTTATCAGCCTTGTTGCACCAAAGATATAACGGTGGACAGTTAGGTCATTTTAACATTAAGTTATAAATTCATTATGAGTTAACAGAAGAGACAAAAAAGGAAAGGATCATGTGAGTCATCTGGAGGTACAGCTGAAACAGCTTATCAGCAATTTGATAACTGATCAAACTAGTGCTCACTAGTTCATTAATATTTCCTACGTTTTCCCATTTCATAGAATCATAGACTCAAATATGTTGATGAAGACATTTCAGATTGAGTCCAATTGTTAACGTAACAATGTCATATCCACCACGAGACAATATCTCTGCACACTACATGTACACGTCTTTTGAGTAACTCCAGGTATGGTGTCTCAACCATTTCCCTGGGCAGCCTCTTCCAATACTTGAAAACTTGTTCAGTGAAGAATGTTTTTCTAATATCCAATCTAAACCTCTCCTGGTGCAACTTGAGGCCATTTCCTCTTATCTTATTGCTTATTTCTTGGATGGAGACTGACACTCATCTCATTCTAACCTCTTTTCAGGTAGTTGTAGGGAATAATAAAGTCTCCCCTCAGCCTTCTCCAGGATAAACAGCTCCAGTTCCCTCAGCTACTCCTCATAAGACTTGTTGTATAGACATTGCACCAGGTCTGTTGCCCTTCTTTGGACTTTTAATCGTCTTATATCAATAACCAGAATAAATTCTAAAAGTGTCTTGGCCCTCTCCAATTTTCTCCCTGCATAACTTCACAACATTCTTGTGGACCTCCTGAATTGCCTGCACCTTCTTCCAATGATCATAAACTTTTTTTTACCCTGAGTTCCAGACAAAGCTCTGTGTTCAGCCAGGCTGGTTGTGTTGCTGTGTGCATTGGTGCAGATGCATGTCAGTTGGTTTACTGATGACACCAGCTTTTGGGACAAGAAGCTCTAATTCCTACGTGAGCATTCTCAGGAATTTCTGTAATTTCTAACACATCAGTCATTCTTGTGTCTTTGTTGCAACATGGGTCTCCATCCTGTACCTCCAATGAGATGGCAGACCAAAGGATCTTGCTGGTACACTGTCCCTTAAACATCCCTCATTCAAATCTAGTTTAAAGCTCTTTCAATGAGGTCCAGTAGCTCTTTTGAAAATATTCTTTCCCCCTTTGAGGTACCTGTACTCCATCTGTCAGCAACAGTCCTTCTGTTGTATAAACTGACTCATGATCAAAACCTCCAAAATTATGCCAGTGACACCAGGCTCAGAACCAGATATTGATCTTCTGCCTCTTCCTGTTTTTTTCCCCTCATTATTCTTTGCATCTGGAAAGCTAGAGGATACCACCACCTGTGCTCCTGATCCTTTAATTAGTTGTCTCAAAGCCCTGAAGTGTGTCTTGATTGCTCTTGGATTTCTTGTTGCAACTTCATCACTACCTACCTGAAAAATCAATAACAGATAATAATCTGAAGGCCATATCAGAGTAGGAAGCTTCCCTTTCACATCTTTGACCTGGTCCCGAGGGAGACAACAGACTTCCCTAAGAAGTGGGTCAGGTCTGCATATTAGACCTTCCATTCCCTTCAGAAGAGAGTCTCCTTTGTTAATGACCTGTCTTTCTTTTATTTATGGAAACAGTTTTGATACTGGGCATAAGTTGACTTAACCTTTGTGACACCTCCAAGCTATACTAACCATTGTCCTCATTGTTGCGTTCTACTTGTAGAATCTCATACCTGTTACGGAAGGATACCTGGGAAGGTGGGAGAGGCTGTATCTCCTCACAGAGGGACATGCCTGATATGTCAGGCAGGATCTTGTTGCCATTGCCTCCTATCCTGTAAGTCACTGAGTTCATACAGGCAGAGAGAAGACAGGGAATCCTCTAACATACATCTTGTCTGCCTGTCAGGCCTGTCTCATAGATGATGAATGCAATTTTAGTAGTCTACTTCTCTCTCTTATACCCTCTGATATTCCTCAACCTACTGACCTCATCCTGAAGTTCTGTCACTAAGGCAGAGGGGTTCTCATCGCAGTTCTGCCTGGGCAGCTGGGTCATTTGTGGTGGGTGTAGAGATTAGAGAGACCATAACTTTCTGCAAGGTGGACATCATTTCTCACTGGATGATGTGGCAAGGGCTTCAGTGTCTTCCCTGTACACCCTTCCCTGCAAACTGCCATGTTACATCCTTGCTGATGCACCATGACCTGTTTGCCCACTCTGTTCTCAGGGTTTCTGGTTGCCAGTGCTCTCAGGGGCTTCTGTTATAAATGGGAAAAAGCTTGGCTGCCACTGGTCTTGGCCTTGCCTAGGTCCTCTCAGCTGCCGTGGTGGGAGGCATGGGCTCCTGACAGCACTCTCGGCTTCTCCCAAGATCCCTTCAGTTTAGGAAACCCCTCCGTGCACTGCACTAGAACATTCCACTGCTGATCATGCCAGCACTGGAGCTGCTCACCTCCATGAGCATTTATTGCATGCCAGCTGAGGCAAATTTTTCATCTGGGAACTACAACAGCTGTCTCTGTGGAAAATAAAAGGATGTCACTTTAAATTTCTTTGCAGCATGAAAGAAATGCCAGCCTCATGCTGGAACTGTACAGCAATACACATTTTTTCTGACCTGAACATGTTGCATCAATTCATACTCATGAAAATGTCATTTGTGAACATGGGTTTCTTTTTCCTTCTTTTTAACCAATTTCCAACTGAAGAAAACCTCAACTTTTCCCATGTGTTCAGTGAGCACAGTGTAAATTTACCTCTCACATAAAGTTCTAAAAGATTTAAACTTGTATTTGTGATGTTATAGCTTGCCACTGAGTGAATTTTAGGAAGGAAGGAAGGAGCCCCTATTTACCACACTCTTCCAAAATTACATAACAATTTTCTACATTTGTAAGCTAATTTTTATCTTATTTTTAGCCATTGACATGATTGGTTGCATCTAGAGTCATAGGGTTATTAGACATATCTAATATTTTCATAATTATTTCTGAAATTATTTGCCTAGTCTTCACCATCATTAGCTACCAATTCTTAGAGAAGATAAGCCTCATATAGGACTAAAATCTTGTAAATCACTATCCAGCTCTAAATAATAGGAAAGAAACAAAAAAAGGCCACATTTCATGAGTTTTTTTTTCATTCTAATTTACGAGAAGACTCATCTCTCTATTCTTCACAGAAGTATAAAGCCTTCCCTACCTCTGATAATCCTTTTATGTTTTTACATTAATATGACAGAGTACAGAGTAATAATTATTAAATACTGCTTATACAGTGCTGTAAATATACACTACGTTACAGAACTTAAGATAAGCAATGGCTCCATTCCTAATGAGCTTAATGTAATTAAATTCACTTTTGAATCTACACACAAAATACAGCTAGGAGTCAAACCACATAGGAAGAATCTTTAAACCAGGTAAAGGCACAGATGTAAATTGTAGACTATGATTAACTGTTTTCTCATATTATTCATTTAACTTTTTTTTCTTAATCATTTATAAAATACACAGACAGATACTTGTAGATGTTACATGTTATACATATACAGGTAAGATGAAAAGCTAACCTGTGATGTCTAATGGTTCATTATATCTAATACATGTAATGTTATTTTGCTTTTGGATGAATATGTTGGTTATTAAAAATACACAATGGCATGTTTAGCCCTGTAGGCATGTTATTTCAACTCAAGATTCATTCTGCCCTCAAATGACAACAATTTCTTTTCATGCCTACCTCATACCTTGCAGCTGTGCAGATGCATGTAATGTTTCTTTGTTTTAAAAGTGTATCCGTTATAGGTACAAATATGACTTGGACATTCAAGCCAGCTTGAATAAAGATGGTAGGGACAAGTTCATGCAGCTGGCAAGCTACTTCCAATTATCAGAAACAGGTGCTGCAAGTTAATCAGTTGGGCCCTGGGTGATCACATGGGTGGAAGCAGCATATAAGGAATTAGCTAGCAAACTAAGAGTGGCCTTGAGTTAACTCTGTATGCCTCTGTATGCCTCTGTATGCCTCTGTATGCCTCTGTATGCCTCTGTATGCCTCTGTATGCCTCTGTATGCCTCTGTATGCCTCTGTATGCCTCTGTATGCACAATACCTAGCTTCTCTACATCTTTGGATGAATATTGCTTGTACCATTACAACAAACCCTCTAGGGTTTAGTTCAGATCAACCTTCTCTCTCATCCTAATTGTACAGATCACCTTATGGACTGCTCTAGCATGACAAGTCAAACACAGTGTCACCTCATAGCTGCTCTACTGATGGAATCCATGGCCAGCTTCTGGAATGGGCAGATAAGAGCAAGAAAGTTAATTTTTACTCACACGTCGCAATTGTCTTGATCTTGATCTAAATCAGCAAGTTACAGATAAAAGATTGTACACATATGTTTTCCATGTACTATGCATTATCCATTAATCAAAATGTCAGAGGGAAACTTTTGGATTCTTGATTTCATCAGAAAGGCTTGGGAACCTGTTGTTGAGCAGGGATATTTGAATACTATCCTTGAAAGTAAGGAATCTACTGTCCCAATGATAAGTATTACCTCCATAATTTCTGCAGGAATCGTATAGCATTTTTATTTCCAGTAGATTATCTTTATTGAGAGAACTTATTGATTCCCAGTGTTAAATACAAACTCATGCCTTTCTCGTTTATTTGTAGCATATGTTCCTTGGCTATAGTACATGACACACACTGTGTGTTACTTCCATAAAACAGATGCTGCAAGGAAACAAAAAACTATGAATTTCTCTTTAACGTTACAAATACTGAACTAGCAGAAGAATGCTAGATGCAGAATCAAAATATCTGTAATTTTCACTAGCAGTACCAATTGAAAACCATTTATATCATCAATTGTGGTAGAAAAATGAACTCAGTTTTAAAAGGCCTTTATCTTCAATCTGTCCAACCATGTCTGAAAATGTTTAACTTGTGTCTGTAGGATTTTTGTGTATTGGCTGTGTGTTGTTATTTAAATTCTTTATTTTCTCAGGAATTTCCAGTATAATAAACTCTAAATCCAAGTCATTATCTTAAAACAACTGAGATGTCTTTGACATATTTAGACTATTACATTTCCAGTTATTTTTAAAAATTATTTTTTGAGAGCAGACACTTCTGTGTCAATTTCCTATGTTATCATTAGTGCTGCTGTTTTTACTTATATTTCACTGACATTGATGTGGGTCTCCTTTCATGTTTTTTTTCAAATCTTTCACATTCATCGTAGAGCTAATCCTGCTGCTCTAAACCACTTATAATGTCTGGATTGTCATGTCTTCTCACAGTGTCAGGCAAACTGGTGGGATCAGTGACATTTTGATTGCTGTTAGCCATCAGTAGCATAGTCTAAACTGATGTCTTTCCTTATTACTAAATGGAACAGTATTAACTAATGATCATATCTTAACACCTCTTGAAAGACAAACAAGAATGAAAAATGCTGTTGTATTTATTTTTTTGGTGAACTGATTGATCGGCTGGAAGGGTTGCAGGATTCCTAAGAAACAGTCCATCCAACTTTTCTCGATTCATCTATTCATGACAACTTTTTCAAATGAAAGCAGAGGCAGTTTATCTCTTTTTGGTAAAAGATCTTCATGTGAACCTGACAGGGAATATCATCACATTTCCTTGCTGAAGGCTTAGAAGAATTGTATTATTTGACACTTCACCAAAGCTTTCTTCATATACTTACAGAACTTTTTTCCCTAGGTTACCACTGTTCGGCTTGATTTGGAGAAACTTTCCACGTGAAAGGGAGACAGAGAAATGTTATTTTTGCTTAAAAAAAGAATGTGTTATTCAACCTGTTGTGAGCCATTCATTTTTGAGTGCTGTTACAGCCAAAAGTATTTTTTTTTTAATGAGAAATAGGATGCTTCTTCCTGTGCATACTTTAGCTCACAAATGCAAATGTTCAGTTTATTATCAACCAGGACTCCTATGTCTCTCTGTAGACGTGCTCTCCAACAGGTCAACCCTTGTAACATGGAGAATCTAGACATACAGTCGCACAATAAATTTTCGCCACTTATCTAAAAAATAGTATCACAGGACAGCAGAGTGTCTACCATTTTTGGGTCAGTCCCATGGTCATTGTACTTGACTTTTGCCACTTTGGGACTAGCCATGGAAATTTCCAGTGGTGTTACAGCACCATTATTCCTCCCATGGTCTGTTGTGGAGCTCTACTAGCTTGCGAGTGCACCAGTGATAAGCAGAAGAGGGAAGTAAAAGTCCCAAAGATTTTACCAGTACAGTTGGATTGTACAGTTCTGGTGGAGATGGACATCACTACCCCTAAGAGTTGCCCTTGATGGACAATACAGCAGGATATGATTAACTGCCAACATAGATTTCTCAAGAAAAAGTGAAATAAAGTCAATTTAATTTTCTTCTAGAGTTAGTAAAGACAACAATAGACAGTAGACATAAACAAGATGCTAGCAAGAATCTCACAAGTCTCACAGAATGTTAATTTAACTAAGTTAAGACAACAAAGTAACTTATGAGATTAGTGCAAAGCCATATTGTAAATCTATTCCTAGAGATTGTCTACAAACATCTTCTTCTATGTGTGGACTGTCAGAAAAGTTTATCTAAAATTCAATTGATGTAAGAGAGAATAGTTTAATTAATTGCTCATATGATGTCATTTGTTCAAATACACATTGTACTAAAACAATTTTGAAAAACTGAAATGATAAGACATCATAAACAATGCAATTTAATATGGAAATGTGAAATTATATCTATAGGCAATAATACTATTTTCAAATATAAAGGATGGAGAAAAAATCAATAACTTATAATACCACCAAAACAATTTGTAGGTTATTTGTAGTTTTTTTGTAGGTTTTTGAAAATTTTCTTTTACTTATTTGTAGTAACCTGAATTCCATTATATGCTTGCATTTCCAATGTTTAGTAGTTAGTAATGTAGTCTTCCAATGGTCAGAGAAATTCTGTCTGTAACACCTACTATCGTTTATAATCTTTAATAGCTTTTCATTAACTTCTAGTATAGCAGCCTCTGACTTGCAGCACTGTGCAAGCATTTTATACTAATATGTAACTGAAGTGGCTGAAGACGTTTTTAAAGTTACTGAATACACAAGCTATCATTCTAAACATAACCTCTTACTCCACGCATTTCTCAGTGACATTTGCCTATCACAGAGGTCATTAGCAAAGAGAAAAACAAAAAGTTTGAGCTTTTTTAATGAAGCACTAGGGTACACTGGAATGGACTCTAGAGTCTGTACAATAGCTATTGATTACTACCTTTTGCTTTTTATACTTCAAGTTTCTAATAAGTATAGAAAAAACAGCTGTGCAAGTATTCACAGGAGATGATAGAAAAGAGGCCTAACTCTGAATGAAGTGAATTAATCAGAAAACACATCAATACACTTGCTAATATCAGCCCTACAAGTTATCCACAAGTTATTCACTGAAAGTTCTGAAAACTGTTTTTAATGATGCACTTGTATGTGATTTTCTGCTGTTGGATGAAGCCTAGAGGATTTGAGAGTGTGCATTGCTTTGTTTAGATATCTGAGCAGTCTTGCTCAGCCTGGGACAATTTCTCACATGGCCAGTATTGCCATCGTGAAAAAAAATGCTTGCAGGCAAAAGCTTTTAACAGAAGCTTTTCTTGTTTTAAAAAGATAATGTAGAATTTGCTGAAGAAGAGATACCAACATGATACAAATAATAGAATTGTTTTATAAGTCATTCTATTTTAAAACTAGTTTTGTTTTTGGTCTTATGCAGAATTATCTAAATATTAGAACCATTATTACCTCTTTAGCCATGTTTCAGGATAGTACATTGATGTGTTAAAAACAATGTGTTGCTAGAGTATATTTACCTTCATTATTCCCCAGTGGAAAACCTTGGGTTTTCAATTATACTCATGTATACAGCCATTTAAATGGACACAGAAAGCAGAATTTTCTGCTAGATTTCTTAAATATCTCAATTTAGGGGAAAAAAAATGCTAACTTTTAAACAGATTATTTTACATAACCCTATTACTAATATATGTTAATTTAAACAATGGATGATTCATGAAGTGACACCTTAATTATGTTAACAAAAGTCTTGACATCTTATTTTTCATTTTCATGGCTGTTACTTTTGTATCCTATGTAAAAATTTAACCTTTCAGAAAATATTGCAGTACAAAGACTATAAAGTTAGAAAAAAGCAGTAGGCTTATCCCTGGAAAGGATATCTCACCAAGATGTGTGCATGCTGTTTTGATCTGCAAGAATTGACAAAATCACTCTATGGTTGTTCATCTGATACTTATTCTATTTGTTGCCTCCTGCCAGTTGTCTGGGAGGTAGAGGATTTCACTGAGCACTGGGAAGGTCATTGCAGTTTCCTCAGTCTTGTTTCTCTTGTGCTGCCAGAATGGCAATGTGGATGTCTGATGCGTGCTGCCAAGCACGCTAGTAAGAAGCCAGCAAGTCTTCGCAGGATCTACACTCCAATGAGGCTCTTAGAGATCTGAAAGAGATTATTGTCCCGTGTTGAAAAAAAAGTCAGTGAGACTGCAGATCAATTACAGAGCATATGCCAATTAAAAAACTTCAAACTAAGTAGTGTGTATTACCAGCAAACCAGTGATAATCAACCCCTAGTCCTACTGTCTATCCTATTTTACAGGTTTCTCAAAATTAAGAGAAAATCACTGAAGCATTCAATTGCACTATTTTTTTTCTTGTAAAACTAAACTTAGAATTAGGAATGGACTTGATGCAATATCCTATACCTTGCTATTGAGACCACAATGAGTTTCAAAAGTAAACACAGTTTCCAAGTTTTCAGATGTTCCTTGTAAGATTTATTTGCAAAATCCTAAGAAATAAGTTTTAAATTTAAATATCTTCCCTTGAAGGAATTTGAAGTAAAGACATAGTTTTTGGATTTCATTTTTTGTTTGGTTTGGGCTTTTTCTCAGCCGATTAGTTCCTCTATTTTAAAATGTCCTCCAGAAATCCCATATTCTTCTCCAGGCAAAGGTGAAATGGAAGAGATTCCATTCTTATTCTATGGATTTCTTTTTTAAATTGATCCCTGGAGTTGAGCAGAAACAACAAGAGTGTACTCTTCTTTCTCTGTGGGTGTCAACCTCTGATCAGTTAGACACTGAAAAAGAAGGGCACTTTAGATCATCTAAATCTACCCTTCTCTAGCTTAAAATTGTTAGTTGTCCTCTCACTAGAGGCCCTGATAAAAAGTCTCCCTCTTTCTTATAAGCCCTTTTAAAGTGTTGAAAGGCCACAATAAGGCCTCCTCAGAGCCTTCTCCAGGCTGAACAATTCCAACTGTCTCGATCTGTCATAAGAGAGGTGTGCCATCCCTCTGAACATTTTTGTGACCCACTCTGACAGATCCATATCTTTCTTGTCACAGGACCCCAGATATGGATGTAGGACTTCTGGTGGGTTGCCACTAGAGGAAAGGGGCAGAATCACCTCTCTCAACCTGCTGGACATGCTTCTTTTGATGCAGACCAGATTGCAATCAACTGGGTTGCAAGTGCACATTGCTGTCCAATTTTTCATCTACCAATCTCCCCAAGTCCTTCTTGTAGAACATCTCTCATCATCACCCTGCCTGTACTGACACTGGGGATTGCCCTGACCCAAACACCAACACATGGTACTCTTCTGGCAGTAGATAGCTTTCCACAACTTCAAACTAAATGTAAATGTAGAAAACATACAGGGAACATACAGGAAACGACATCCTCTGTGTGTAACATCCTCTGCCTGAATCTTCAACAACCATTTACTTAGCCATAAGTGTATTACCAACATTTTGGTCACCTGGTGCTGTTATATCAACTCTACTGAGTTGTAATGCTTGGTAATTCTAGGGAAGTGTGATGCTCACTGTAGTACTCAATGGTGTGCACTAAATATGAAAACAAACAAATAGTATGAGTTGAATCCTCCTCATCTGAACTCTCTGACAAGGAGCATGAGACACTTGGTTCTGAGTTACTCCACGTGTTCCTACTATATATATATATATATGAACATATAATTTATCTGTTTTGGTTAATGAGAGTGTGTAATTATCCCTATATATGTAATTATATATATTTACATAAATATCTGTACTTTACTATGCAGATAGCTATACATAAAACTGTGCATACTTATACGTGTCATTTTCCCATATTCTACCTATACTATTCATGTTGTATTATGCTTAATGTGTGTCTGTTACTAGACTGAGAAACACTGAATCTAGCAAAAAAAACGAGAAATTAAAATACAGAAGCTTTGAGAATGAGAACTGCCAGACTCTAATTAAATGTGTATAACTTTTTAAAGCAGCAATTCTAGCTTTCAAAACCTACCTGGATGCTTTCCTGACCTGATATAGTTGGACCTGCTTTAGCAAATGGTTGGACTAGATGATCTCTAAAGGTCCCTTCCAACCGCTACCATTCTATGATTCTATGATCTAGTAGTTATATCACTGCATTAAACAGTCTTATGCTTATTCTTTCTGATCACTCAAAATTCAGAAGACTACACTGTCACATAAAGGAAAAAGTAACCATGCTGTTTATGTGGTGGATTGATTGTTTTGTAGATGGGATGTAAAACAAGACCTGGTTTTATAACTTTCAGAGCTCTTATGGCACTTCATCAGACACAGATTCATGTAAACTTGGACAAATAGATATTGTAGATCTCATTTCTCTGAGACTAAAATTCCACATTGCAGCTTTTAATTAAAAAGCCCCACAGCCTTTTACTTTTAGGTGCTTTGAAAGGTGTATCATTTGAATGAAGGCAATAAAAATCTTCTACATTTTCTGTCTTGTACAACTCAGTTGGCTTAGTTTAAATTTAGTAATCAAAATTTATAATTTTCTTGGAGATTCTTTGATGAAACGTGCCATGAAGCAGCAGCCAACTATGATTGCTGAAATGGTCCTCTTTTAGTTTAGCAAAGAGTATTCTTCTTTGTTTTTTCATTCAGGAAAAAAGCTTGTGTAAATGATGTATGCGCCTTGTCATTTCAAAAATATCAGTCACATCATCTATGCCATTATTAAGAGCTCACTAGAGACATGATTAGATACACATTTTACTGATTTTTTACTGGTAAAACAGAGAAATTGGGCAATTAGAGATGAGGTGCAGTGATGGCAATTATGTTTGTCCTCATCTATCTCAGAGCAAGTGGTACATGAAAACTTTTGAACTTCAGTTGTGTAGCAGGTGAAGAAAGGTTGTACAGAAGCAAGGAGGATCCCTAATGAATCTTGTGATTGCAGAAACTCTTCACATCCAATGAGCTACTGCAGACATTACGCAAGGTAAGTTACTTTACCAGTAGATCTCTCTAGATAGCTTCAGATACTTCCTGCATTGGGATTCAGAGGTTGACATCTACTTGATTCATGCAATGGCAGCATAAGTTTAACCACAGTCCAGCTTCTTGAGAATACGTTCTATTAAAATGCAGCAGTTTAGCAATGAAACAGATTTGGTTTGGGCCTTAACTGTCTCCTTGGCCCCAAGCTGTCTAAGCACTATTACATAAACATATGAAATCCAAGCTAACAAATGGAGCGATCAGGTAGAATGTGGTGACTTATAAATAAACATCAGCAAAGCTCCTGAAGAAAACAATACCCGCGAATAGCTAACATATGTAATGTTTTAAGAAAGAGTAAGAAAAGTATAAAGTAGCCAAATAGAATAATTCAAAAGTTACTTGCCTTCTTATGCCTATGTATTAGGCATTATATGAAATTCTCTGGACTCATACCATTTTCCCCCTGCTCAAGTATCATTTAGTTCATGGAATGGATGAGGTTTACTTAATGAGCAGCTATTCAACATTTTGTTTCCCCAATGCAGCCCAAGGCTTTATTTACTATGGGAAAATTAAAACTGCTCTAAAGGCAGAATTGTTAAATTTCTCATGATCCAAGCCACTCTCCAAAGAAGTCCCTAAATGCTTCACAGACCAAGATTTTTAATCCATTATCTACAATAAGATGGCCTTGAGATTTCTCCTCTGAAACAAAAGTACTCTTTTGGTTTCAATTTTACATGACAAATTGCTACCCAAAGGAAGAGGGATTGTGCAACTTTTCAGTTTTTATAATAAGACTTGTAAAAGTAGAGCATTAAGACCTCTGCTTCTCACTCCACCCCACCAGCAAGCAGATGGAAGTTACACAAAAAGCTGAGAGTGGACACAGTTAGGACAGGTGACCCCAACTGGCCCAAGGGATATCCCAAATATGCTCATCATATAAATTTGGGGGAAGGAAAGGAAGGGGGGGATCATTTGGAGTGATGGTGTTTGTCTTCCCAAGTCACCTTTACGTGTGATGCTTTCATGTAGATAGCTGAACACCTGCCTAGTGATATTTTGCTTTCCTTGTGTGTCTGGCTTTTGCTTTATCTATTATGTGCCTTTATCTTAACCTGTGAGTTTTTCCACTTTTACCTTTCTGATTCTCTCTCTCATCCTACCATGGGAGAAAGAGCCGCTCGTGCTGTGGGGCTGAGTTGCTGGGGTTAAACCATGACAGTAAGGCACATGAGGTCACACCCTTAAGTAAATGCTTAAGAGAATGAAGCAAGTATCAGGCAGACTCACAGAAAGGAAATGCAATCAGTCTTCATATTGATTTATATTTATCCTTATCTAATTCTGTGTATAATTTAAATTTAAATCCATCTACTATCTACTCCACAAGTTCCATCCACTGGAAATTAAAATCCAGTTATTTACCTCATGCTGAATTATTCTATTTGCACATACTTCTTTTATGATTAATCAGAAATTGCAATTGAATCGAGCTAGGTAAATTCATTAATAATGCACATTGATGAAGCTCACTAATCCCAGTCCACAGATTTTAATGACCTCAAACTCCCTTACTGTGTATGTGCAGATATTTTGCTTCCAAACACTGGGTTTTTTTTACTTCACTTCCTATTCAACCCTGTAAT
Source organism: Urocolius indicus (assembly GCA_013401255.1). NCBI lineage: Eukaryota > Metazoa > Chordata > Aves > Coliiformes > Coliidae > Urocolius > Urocolius indicus. The sequence continues at coordinate 97,048 of WBNH01010450.1, read as the reverse complement.
TGGCTACTCAACTCCTAATTAATATTAATGACTCAACTTACCCTGGGGAAAATATTCGACAAAGCAAAAACTGCGGATTGCACATGGCTCATTAAAGTCACATTACTTCGACTATTTGAAAGAATACTTCAAAATCATAAATAACTCATTAAACTAGCTATATCGCCTTCCTCCTTCAGTGTTTACAGGTTCTATACAAAAGCTGTCCTCTGTGTATGTAGGAATGACTTTAATCTCATGCCTTACCCACCATCAAAGCACATTCAAGAAATTTACTTTTTCATGCTGGATTTTGGAGAAATAAAATCATAGATATAGATTAAAATAACATAAGATGGAAGCAAGAAATGATTTGTGAAACAGAGGCTTAAGGAAAATATGTTGAGTTGTGTATCTTCAATAAATACTAGGTTCAAAGAAGATGTACTGCCAAATCCACAAGTTGACCTACATGACTTGCTAATAAGTTAACAGACACAAAAACAAGCAAAATCATTAAATTCAGCACTCTTCAACTTCCCTGGAAGTTCTGAGTTAGAGAAGTTTTCCAAGACCACCTATAGAAAACTTATTTAAAATCGAGCTCCACAGATGATAGCATGAAGTCCACCTGTGTAAGTATGGAGAGACTCTTAGATATTAATATCAGACATCTGTATCAGACATCTGTGACCATTGTCACAAAGCAAAAGGATGTTTTTTTGTCACTGGACGTACCAAGGATGCAGAAGACCTATGATCAGACACGTCCACTGCCTAGCTTATAAGGGATGTGGACTTTGAGCCTGACACAAAGACTTGACTCAATTTGGTCATACCCAGAGGAATTTACTCACTTTCAGAATATAGCCCTGAGCATATGTAGGAAGAGAGGTGAGAGCTAAAAAATACCAATGGATGGTATACAGTGGAAATCAGGTGTGTGAAGTCTCACGTCAAGTTCTAGATGAAAAATACTACCTTCTCAGAAAATATTTTTCTCCAAAAGAAAAAGGTGATTTAGAAGGTAGAAGTATGTGAGGTAAGAACTGCTCAGACACAGCCCAAATATTTTCAAAGCATCAACTGAAGACAAAATGTTGTAGGGATTGCAGAGTTTCTAATTATAAAGCTATAGGAAGCAGTCTGCACCCATAAGAAAGTTTAAGATTCCAAAGAAGAGGACATTACCTTCACTAGTATCAGACCGACTGCCTTGGAAAGTGAGAGAGAAAGTGTTGCAACATCCACGCTGCATCTCAGAATGCCAATGCGATGTGGTTTTGTTTTTCCTCCACTCAGCTCTGAGTCTTCCCTAGAAAAATCACTCCCTGTTTCCAGAACTAATTACTTCTATGTTGCTGGACAGAGAAAGGAGTAAAATGCCCAATTGCTTCTGAAGTCTCAGGAGTAGCAGAGCCTCACTAATATCCCTCTGCAACTGAGTGACAGATCACTTTATAAGCTTCAACACCGATTAGCTGCTATGGCTATTTTTTTTCTCTCTGTGAACATAAGCACTGGATGGTTCCAAGTAAGGAAGTGAAGAATTATGTCTATTTTCTGTCACTATGTATTTTGTATCCCTCCCAGGAAAGACTTTAATTTGCGACATACAGGCAATCCATTTTGTGGAGTGGCCATATTATGGTTATTATTTGTTGTATAATGTTCTTGACACATTTATGCTAAGATCTGGGCCCATTTGAATGACCTTGCAATAGGGAGAAGCACTTCACACTCAGAGAGGAAAGTACTTTTTTTTTTTTGATGTGTGGTTTGGATATTTGGGGAAAATTAATTAAAGACATCTATATTTTCCAACTTTACTCTGCAGTGAAACTTCTGGTTTTGTCAATAATGTTCAGGCACTTCACTGAAACAAATCAGAAACTTATTTGATAACTGAATGTTTTTATTGTAGTTTTTGCTATGGTCACTAAGGATAAGTTTATTGCTTTTATTTTATTATTAATTGGTAAACAAATAGTGATTTGTTTCTGACTAATATCAGAAAAGAAATGCCAAAAATAATATACAAATGATGAATACAGGAAAACAAAGGATTTAAGCAGTAGAATGCCTTTTGAATTCTAATTTTGTTTCTCTTATAGCCAATTGATTTCAATGAAGTTACTGATTTACATAGTTTGGGACCAGTTTTGTAAAAGCTTTTCAGTAGTACAGTGTAAAATTACAAATACAAATCTAATATAGGAATTGGAAGAAACTTTGTGCACACTAGTGCATTTAAAGAAAATTGTGCTTCCATTTATGACCTTAGCCAGCATAAAAATTCATGTATATTTATAGCACTTTAGAAAGCATGTCCCCTTAGCAGCAGCAAGGCTCAATGGGAGAATTCATGGTGTAATAGCATAATGTGCTAATAGCAACACCTATACCTGGTCAAATCTGCTAATTGTATCCCTCTGGATATGGGAGCCTTTGAACACATTCAAATTGTCCCAAACTGCATATGCCTGGAGCTATTTCAAGCTCGTTCCACTCCATATCTGCTCTAAAAATAAAATCAGAGTATTTCACTTCATTAATTTAAAAGCACTTGCAAGTGGTATGTTCAATTTGGGGATTTAGTAATGTGAAATACTACAGGTACAGTGTAGATGGTTTTCAGATAGCTTCTAGGTGCAATTCAGGGATGAGACAACTATGAGCTACCTATATAATTATGCTGACTGCATTCACAGTGCAGTCAAACTTTCCTTACAAATATACATAATCTAGAAAACCTTAGTGTCTTAGTACAGTGGACTTCACTGTCCTGTGATGTCTATCTTGTGTGAAGAAGATACACAGGAATAGTTTACTACTGTTGCTATTTTAACATCTAATTTCTCTGCATCTGTAGCTATGTCTTAATACTACTAGCTAAGTAGTTGTGCTCCACTTGGCATATTAAGCTTACATATATTAAGAAATTCCTCTCCAGGGAATTTTGAGGCAAAAGAGAACAGATGAAGACAAGAAGCAGAGAAGAACAGCTCTGGATGCTAGAGGGATTGCTCTATGTCATCACAGAATCGCTTCTGCTGGAAGAGACCTTCAAGATCATTGAGTCCAGCCTTTGTCCCAGCCCTACCAACCACTAGACCATTTCCCTAAGTGCAACATTCAACCATCTCTTAAACACCTCCAGGGATGGCGACTCCAGCACCTCCCTGGGCAGTTGTTCTAATGCCTGACAACCTTTTCAGTAAAGAAATTCCTCCCCATATCCAGCCTGAACCTCCCCTAGAGCAACTTGAGGCTGTTTCCTTGTTGTCAGTTGTTATGACAGCACACTGGTAACACAAGCATTACTTTTCAGAGGCATAGTTTTCATATCAGTGATTTCTCTTGCTTTTTGGATTTACAGTATACAATATATTATTTAAATGCTTAAAATATTATAAAAATTGTTTCTTAATAGAAATACTGCAGTATTTGTCAAACACCTTTTTTGTTTTAATTTTCCCTTAATCCTTAAGATTCACTGTGGACAGATCCTTCCTTTTTCTCACACAGAAGGGAAGAACACTGTGAACTGTGGAATTTCCAGCTTGAAAATTAACAGGTCCAAGTTCTTCCAAAAAACTGAAGAAAAAGAAGTTCAAAAAGGGAAAAAAAATACATTGGGAGGCAAGACAAAAGTGTGGGGGATAATTCTCTAACAAAAACTCTTTCTTCTGCCTTAATACATAAAAAGTTGAGTTTCCTATCAGTTGCACTGGTGTAAATCTCAGCTATTCCTGAAATTGCAGGACTGTATAACTGACAGCAGAATTTGATCCAGCAAAAATACTTATATTTTGTACTGTAGCCACCTTACAACAAGTATTGTCCCTTAGAAACAACCCTTTGAAATAGAATGTTCTCTTGCTGCTTTTTATCAGAGAACAGCAGTCTGCCAGAGCTCTCTGCCATTTCCCAGGGGTGCCTGCAGACATTACAAGACATGAGCAGGTCAAGGCACATTAAAACATGAAAAAATCTCAGACAGATCACACCCAGAATTTGCCTTTAATTGTCCTCTTCGGGCAAATATTCTTGCATAAATTCAACTTCATGCAAGTCTGTAGAGGGAAAAGTATTTTTCAGGGATGAATAGTAAATTCAAATAAGATGTGATAGCCACATCAATAATTTCTTAGTATTGCTGTTGATGGGGAGGAACGTATAAGCAGAAACTGAAAGGGGAAGAATTAGAGCCATGCAAAATTTAAAGCTATTTTTGAAGATGTTTAATATTTGAGTTTTGTAAGCCTTCATTTACCTGGGCGTATTTAAATGGAGCTGTTTTGATGCAGACCTTTATGTGTTTACTTATAACATGTTCAACAGTACTCAGGCAGTACAGGACCCTCATTTCTGAAGCAGACTTAAGCTCAGATTTAGGAAAAAATGCATAGATGCCTAAAGGATAATAAATTAATTTTTGACAAGACCATTCCATTGAGGTCATTAGTGTAAATGACAGTATGAAAAAGCAGTTACAAAAGCTAACTTCAGCTTAGCAAAGCTCATTTCCCCAACCACTCTGCATAGTTAATGGGAAAGAAAACTTCTGGAGAATTATTAGGTAAAAGTGATGTGTCTGTATAAAGGAATGCAGCAAGCACTCTCAGGTCCTGTTCTGGGGTGAGACCAGGTATTTTGCTCCACTCCTGAAGTTCTCTAGGAAAAAAACACAATTCAAAGTGTTGAAAGGCTCAAGCACTCAAAAGGAGCAGGGAACCAGGCTGAAGGACTGGGGTAAGTGGAAAATACTTTAGATTATGAATGCTGATGGTAGCAGATAATTGTGCACATATATGAATATCTAAAACTGAATGTTTGAATTCCAAAGCAGAATTCCTAAAGGCCATTTTGAATTTTTATAACACTGACAAATACAGAAACATTTTGTTAACAATAGAGATGAGGCAGGACCACCAGTAAGGAGATCAATCACATATTGTGCCTTTGCATACAGAGTTTAAATGGAGGAAAACAAGCTAGAAAGCGGGGAGAAGGTTCTGTCAAAGGAGAAGAGCCTAGGAATGTACCAACAAACATGCTATGGAGCCTGAGATCTGTAGCTGTGGGGAACTTCACAGCACACAGCTGACACGGTTCTGCACAGTTTTCCCAGCATTGGAAAGTCAAGATTGAATGAATCTGAGTGAACGTGGTGTTGGAAAGTGTGTGTGTGAAAAAATCAAGAGTAAAGTCTTAATTTTGGAAGGTCTTAAATAAATTCCAGTATTCAAATCTATACAGGTTGTCATTCCTCTGTCTCATCTGTGACAAGTATTCAACATGAAGAACCGTGCAGGATCAACAGGCTTTGCAATCATCTTCTCAAAAAATGTTTTCAGTCTTGATCCGTGATCAGGATGCCCAGCAAGGTCAGTCTTTGCTCATGTCAGCAATGCTATGCATTCAGAGGACGGAGGATTCTCGAAGCTCATCATGCTGAGAAATGTCGACTAGCTACATAAGAATGTTTGGAACAGAATCTGAAGTAGTGTTAGGTCTAGTTTTGACACTGATATAATTAAACACATTTCTATCATTATTTTGATTATTTATACATTTTAGGTTTTACTTACATTCAGTTGTAGAAAAAGCCAGTTGATTCAGTTGGTTCAGACAAGATCAGGAACAAGCAACGGGAACAGTTTCAATTTCATATTCTTGTGAGGTTTTTCTGGTTATTTTTTTCCTGTGTTTTGAGGTTGGCTGGCTATGGTTTTTACTTGAAGCTTGCCAGGTTAAATTACTTAAAAATCAAACGGATATAAAAGAGGGGATCAAATCTTGAGATGCAGAACTATAGAGTTTTGAACAAGTCTGCTGCTCTCTTTAACTTAAACTCTGAGATTTCCACCCTCTGCATGGTTTCCATAATTGCAATGTTCAATCATTTCATAGATATTATTTCAGTGTCTTATTGACTGAAATTATGCCTCCTATTCGCATCTGATAATGGTTCTGATTTTGACTCACAATTCAGACACTTCACAGCAAGAGAAGTACATTGTAATTATTTTGCAATCTCTTTGTTGCTGGTGTCATTTTACTTCATCCCTGCATGCTCTTTTTGTACATACATATCCCATAATACACATAGTGTTAGAAACAGGAAAATGGTTGAAGGAAATGGAAGTCACGTTAAAGTCATGTGTTTTGACCTCAATGTTTTGTTACCAACAAAACCACCTAATCCAAGTTTTTGATTTTGTCAGTCACTCATTTGAAGCTAGATTCTCTCAATTACGTTTGCCTGATGCAGTTCAGAAGGGGAAAATGAGCTCACTGCTATTCCAGTTTTACCATCCTTGTATGCTTTCTATCTTGTTTTTAATAAGGAACAGTATGTACTTTTAGAATTTAACTTTATGCAACATAAAAATGCACAGGTTAAGTTATATGTGTTTTATCATTAAAATAAGAGGTAGAAAACACATGAGAAATTATGAAACTTGCTGACTACACCTGCCGCATCTAGGAAAAATACTGAAATTTAAATGTTCCAGGGAAGGTAACTACAGGCACCTTGATCCAGCATCTCAGAAACCTCACCAAAAGCTTTTTCTAATTCTTAGATTAAATGCTTTATTGAACTTAAACTGATTCCTTCCCCAGAACCTTTAAGAAAATACTCTTTTTTTTTTTACGTACTAGGTTACTACCCTCTCTTCCAACTTTGTTGTTTTAAAAGAAAACTATCTTTAAAGCAAGACATGTCCTTCATAATTCTTATGTATTTCTTTTCTCTAGGATGTATGATTCGTTTATATATTTTTTAAAGTTACTAGAACTAGATATATATTGTAATAGATGTCTAACCTGTTACAAAAAAATAGATATTACTCTTTTTCAGATTTTAAGCCAGTATTAGACATTTATTCACCCAGAAAAAGGTTTTTCCTGTTGGCATCTATCTACTGTAAGGTCCAGTTCCTTCTTTTTTAATAAGACTTTTCTGATTTATATTTCTATGTTTTGTTTCTTCCTCCTAGTGGAAAGCTTTTTCTCTTTTTCTTTGATGATTTAATTCTCATGATCATGGGACCTATCTCTTAAGTTACCAAGTTTATTTTTAACCTCTGAAATACTGTCAGTATATTCCACAGTGTGGAGATAAATCTTCTGCACTAAAGCTGACTGACATAGTGCACACACCCAGTTTACTACCTGGATGCATCTACAATATTTCCCAAGGGAATTCCCAGGAGAAGATGAACACAGACAAAATATATAGCCACACACACAATGTTTATAATCTCAGACCACTTTTTATGCACAAAGCTCAATGGGAGTTAGCTCTAGCTCTAGTCATTGCTCTGCTTTATGGGTAGTTGAGTAGGTTATGTGCTTATGCCATGCAAAAACAGCTTTCTATCACAACTAACAAATGCCATACTTGTGGCTGCTGCATCTGATATCTTTGCTATGAACATTATTATATGCATATTTTGGCTTGGCTTTGGTGTAACCATGCTGATAAGCTCTCTCTGTTGGGTCATTTATTTGCTATTGTCATGTTTATGCCAGTTTTAATTTCAGGTTATTGTGGCAACAGCTTGTACAACATGTAGTGCATGCTCCTGTAATAGAAATATGGGAAGCTAAATACTCAGAGATAAAGCACTATCATGCAGAGATAATTTTGTAGTTCTGCAGTACTGTGAGTGGGAGACTCAATATAGGCGTTAGCATAGGCATATGGATTGTCATCATCACCAGGAGCTGTCTGAAACAAAGTGTTAAGCTAGTAATGCTGCATGTATACACTCCTTGTAACAAGAAGAAGCAAAAACAGTATGAGACAATATGTGATCATATGGACAACATAATCGGTCCAAGGTGGATTTAAACTTAAAGTCAAAAGCACTGACCTAGCACAGATAGAATACATCCATTAATTTTGCTGGAAAAATTGCAATTCATACAACTTGAGGAATCTGTCACTAAAGATCTGAGAGGCATTGATGCCTACTAAAATTATTGGGAACTGCTGATGTTCTTGAAAACAAACTTGGTACAGTTGCATTATTCTAACTTGCTACATTTTTTTTCTTTCTTTCTTTTTAATGTATTAACTATTCAGGTTATAAGGTTCAGCAGGACAATATCCTGCAACTCAGTAAAATTTTTGTGATAACCCATTTTCCTCTTAAAAATATATTCTACAATGTATTGAGAAGTTATAACCACTTAAAGTGAAATGACAATGAGAATACGAAGTAGCATCAGAAAAATAATTTTCAACATTGATATTTATGGTATTTGATGTATGCTCTGAAAGACATCTGATTTTACCAAAATTGAAAAAAATGTGCTTAGAAACATTTTCAGAAGTGCATGTTATCACCAGTAATGAAGGATTCTTTTAAAGTTTCTGAAAGTAATGCATTTGCATATATTTTAATGTTAATCAATATTTAGCTTTTGGGAAGAGAAACGCTAGACGTGAACATCTCTTGCACTCTCTGAGCACTATTTATGTAGCAATGAATGTGTACGGTTGTGAGTTGACAGAGTATGGCTGTTCCAGGGGATGGATCAGTCTGGAATGTGAATTTTTAGAGAGCCACTTCACAGACATCAGTCTCTTCTAGTTTCCTCAGTAGAGGCATTGCTGAAGGTGAACAAATAGCCATTCTATCTCTGGTACACAGCAGTGTCAGCTCAGCTTAGCTCTTACCACAGGCAGAGGCTGATACAGTTGTAAAAAAATAGCTTCTGCCATTTAAGGCAAATTTCATTCTCCTTCGATCAGCAGCAAGGGGAATAGTCAGTGTTCATTAGACCTTTGAGTTTTAGAGGTAAAGACCTTTCTCTGGCCTTATGCAGCTTATCTTGGATTCCATATATTAGTACTTAAAAGTCCATTAATCCTAACTGAACGTGCTTTACTCAAAACTTAGAAATAAAAAGGCAGAGTAACTGCTGAACAAAACAGAGGGTATCCACTTCTTACCTGATATTCCCCCTGACATTTCAGTATCCAGCCTCTCTCAAAGAGTGTAGCTGCGGCAGCAGAGATAGGGAGATATAGAGTGACTGAGTAACCTCTGACATTTATTTGAGTCCTGAAAACAGTATTATGCATTTTTCCAAATTACATTCATTGTTGTGGAATTTTCCAGGTTTCTTCTTATCAAGTAACAAGAATGTTCTGAGTTTTCCTCATATATATTTTCTGGTCATGATTCATAACCACTTGAAGGCCGCCCATTCAGGAGGAAGAGTTTTATTAGGGCACATGGACCAGTCTATCTAACCATGCCTGTGATTGGTAGAAAATGGCAGCAAACACTTCAAGTTACTGGTTTTCTGGCCTGGAAATCCATCAGCAAATAATGCTAACATTAATAGTGCATCAAATTTAGCATGGTGCTGAAATAAGTGTGCATATACTATGTGAGAAAATTTCATCTCACTAATAAAAAACTAAATTGTTGTGTTTAATTCCTTCAGATTGTCGGTTGGGTTTCCCACTGAGCAATTTTCCAACAGACACTAACAGCAGCAGGCAACAGATTCATCCAACTAGTGCTTTCCTGCAAATAGTCTGAATTAATTCTGAACATCAATTTACTGCCAAATTTTAAATAAGCAAGAAGATGTCCTAATGGTATGAAATTTTGCACAAAAATGTATGAGTTACACAAAATCCATTCTTTATTATGCATTATATAATACCTGATATATCACAACCACAGAGATAGCAAGATTTCACATGCAAAGAAGCTGTGAAAGTCTTTTTAAACAAATAGATCTTCTGTAGTTACCTTATGTCTTATTGATTTTTAAATTTCCCTGAATGTTTTAAGTCTTACAACAAGATATATTGAATTAGTGATAGGGCAGCTTCTCGAAATTTCCATCTATTTTCTTCCACTACTGTGTTCTAGGACATTTTTCCAATGATTAGGTGTAAATCCACAGCATATCATACACCATCTCTTATAGAAGCTGTGTACTATGAGAAGAGAAAAAATCCCAGTCATCCATGTAAAATTATTCTACCCACTATAGCAGATGCAAATTTCATAGTAAGTGAGGCAAAACTATGTACTATTTGGGATAACATTTTATAAATATTTTTACGCTCTTGTTGTTGTTCATAACCAATAAAGTGAAGGGAGAATATATTTCAAGCCATAGCAAGTATCTGAGAAATACCTTTCACTTGAAGAATATTTCATTGCTTGCACCAAACCCCTATTATTTATGGATTAAAAATGAAGTTTGTCTATATTTGTGTGATTTTCACTGCTTTAATACATTAACAGAATGTCTCATCACTCCTCAAGAAAAAGTCTATCCAGCTCCTCTAACTGAAGAGCAGAATGTGCCCCATATATTTTCTGCATCTAGTCTGGTGTCTTTCTATAAAGTGTTTGTGTAATCAGCTTTGTGCAGTCAGGAAGATCAATCCATTTACAAGCTTTTTCTTACTAAAATGTGTTTATAGCTCCTCATTATAACAAGTATCACAATATTAATATCTTACCTTCGTATAGCATCTTCCATTCCAATTTATTTCACAAGTGTACTCCCAGAAATGTACAGAAATCTGCATGACAGAGCAACAACATTTTTTTGAGAACTGCAGATATTTTAACCCAGAACATTCACTACTGAGGACCATATATAGTTTGTTTAACATAGTGGAGCAAGATGAAACAGAAGAGAGTTAAGTCCACAGTTTACAGGGAGATCAGCAGCTGTGATGTGTCTTAACTCCTATGTGGAAAAGGAAAGGAAGAATCCTCTTCTGATTAGTGAAAGAGAGTAAAGATTTTGTAGCACAGGAATTAGAGCATATATCTAAGAGAAATTACTTTTGAGATATGATTTGTATTGATAGATTTCTGATTATTTAATGCAAAAATCAGAACTGTCTTGTTATAAAGATCATATCCAAAGAATTATTTGTATTAGCTAAATGCCCTAAACATAGCCAAAAGACTTGTATCCATATATATAGAAATCTGACGCTTCAGAACAACACAGCTTTGAAAGTTGGGATGAAGAATGCTCTGGGCTGTAACTGGGTGACCAGAACATGAAGTGACTGTTTGTATTTTGCATTTATCAAACTTAAGAGGAATTGAACCTGGAGAGTAGGTTTTAATTGTTGATCCAAAGAGGCAAAAATTTTTTATGGGCCTTTGGAGTTACCTGAAGCCCAAAGATGAGCAAGTATCACAGAGTAAGGACTGGAGACATGTAACTTACTAAATTAGAACCTGGATGTTCAGGCAGGACACCATGCTGTGGAATGAAGTTAAACAATTGAATCTCACCCTATCTGTGGGCCAAATACTTGAATTTTATTTAAAAACTTTATCTTCGTCACTACTTTCTCCACAAGTGCTTGTTGCAAGGTGCTTCATCTCATACATATTCTGTGCACACCTACCAAAGTATAAGCCTAGATGACTCACAGATATGTGTCCATCTTTATTCCTGGACCACATTTGGGTGCCTTATCTAATATTCCACAAGTTTATGCTGGTTTTTTTTGTTTGTCTGGTTTTTCCTTGGCTTATGAAAGAGGACTTTTTGCTAACTATATTCTCCCAAATATATTCTAAGTAAAAAATAAGCACTCAAAATTTAAATGTTCTAATACAAGGTATTAATAATATACTTTAAAAATGATATAACTTTACACTATTCAGAGGTATCATTGGACTTTTGAACACAAAAAGCACACTATACCAGAAATGAAATTCTATTAACTCCTCTTAGACAGAAATAAAAAGTCTGAGTGCTATGGCTTTGATGGCTAATCTAAAATACAAACAGAACCTCAGATTCTAATTTACAATCAGAAAGCTGCACCTTCTCTTCAAAATACTTTGCCACCATGTGATTTTCCTAAATCTTTTTTATTAGATTGTAGTCCAAATGCCACCATTTTTATTTTTCTTATTGAACTATATGAACATGACCAGTTTCTTAATTTATGTTGTTAAACATTTTGTGAGGAAATTGCCTGTTGTGTTTTGTTGTGGTTTTCATTAATGTAATGTAACTCAGCTTCCTCTAAGATTAAAATCAAAGATGAATAACTTTGTGCTCAGCTAGAGCATACCATTTGCTAATTCATCTGAGATCAATAATGAGTAAATGAATAATTTAGCGAACCACTGTGCACCCTTTTTGACTGTTTTATTTCCTTCCACAAACTACACATGTTATTCACAATAATACACAGCATTTAGAGAGTTAGGAAAAATAAAACATTTTTTCCCCCTTATTTTCCTTTATTTTCTTCTTAGACTTTAGAAAAGGTTGGTCATTTTTTTTTTCAGAATATCTGACTGAAAATCTTTCTGGAATTTAAAATCTCAACATTATTTCTTTCAAAGTTTTCTTTGAAATTTGTTTTTAGCTTTTGAGAATTTCTTCTATGCTGCTTATTAATATGCAATACCAATAAGTGATAATGAGCAGCGTATGTAGGGTTGTCAAACATACAGAATCAGAGAATCACAGAAGGGTAGGGGTTGGAAGGGACCTCTAAAGATCATCTAGTCCAAAAAAAAACAGGTCCACCTAGATCAGGTCACACAGAAACGCATCCAGGTGGGTTTTAAAAACTAGCAGAGAAGGTGACTCCACACACTCACTGGGCAGCCTGTATCAGGGCTCCCTCTCCCTCATGGTAGAGAAATTTTTCCTTAAGTGGAACTTTTTATGTTTCAGTTTTTGTTCGTTACCCCACAGTCCTGTCGCTGGACACTACAGGGGAAAAAAAAAAAAAAAAAAGGTTGACTCATCCCCTTCATATGCACTTTTCAAATACTTGTAAGTATTAATAGGCTCTCCCTCAGTCTCCTCCAGGCTGAACAGTCCTAAATCCCACAGTCTGTCCTCATAAGGAAGATGCTCAAGTCCCTTGATCATCTTGGTGGCCCTGTGTTAGACTCTCTCCTGAGGTTCTCTGTCCCTCTTGAGCTGGAGAGCCTAAAACTGGACACATTAGGGCAGAGCAGAGGGGGAGCAGAATCTTCTTCTACCTCACACTCTTCTTGATGCATCCCAGGATACCACTGGTCTTCCTGGCCATGAGGGCACATTGCTGGCTCATGTTTAGTTTATTATCAACCAGAAGTCCCAGGACCTTCATAAAAAACATACACTGTTTTATATATGCATAATCAGTCTAATAGCACCAGAAAGTTTTCAGGTGAATTGATCTTTTTTAGCAAGTCCAAGGTCTAAATGATTATTTGGACTTGAGTGTGAACACAGCATTTGTCAAAAACAGTTAATGAAGTGACCTAAATTAAGAGGCACAGATCTTTCTAAATATTTGTGTGTGATGCCTCTGTTCAGAGTCAATTAAATCAATAAAGACTAAAAGGGTCAATTACCTCTTACCTAGAGGTATCCAAATGCAATATATAATGTTTCTCAACCAGTCTCATAAGTGATCTGACAGATATTCTCAGGCCACATGTGAAACTCAGCAGCTAAACCAGTTCCTATCACCTCCCTAATCCAGCTATTCTGTTACTATTTTTTATTGAAAATTCCATCAAAGAAGAAAGAGACAGAGATTTTCATTTATACAAAAGTCACTTCATTGGGCCAAATCAGAGATTCAAATAGGAAAGATCTCTTCAGTGAAATCCTCTTACCTGGATATGATTAATTAACTGTTCAGGGAGGATTCTCCCCAGAAAGGTGAATTCACTCAAGGGTGATTTGAAATTATATTCCCATATGTATGTCCCTACATTTTCATCTAACAATTAGTTTGTAGACCAAAAGGGGAAAGGTGGAGGAGGCATTAGGACAGCAGTGGAATAGAAAAGGTCAAAAGCACTATCAACTCTTGATAGAACTTGAGGTAATAGATGAATGAACAATGGGAGATATTCATTCACACAGTGTTTTGGCTGCTCTAAAGCTTGTTCTAAGGCAAATATCTCAGAGGTCTTCCTGAATAAGTAATTTAGTAAGTCTCCTGTTAGTGTCACTTCTTTACTACTTGTCTTCAGTTACTTTGAAGACTTCTGAAGGATATACTTCAGGATTCAAGAGATAATGCAAATTTCCCAACTTTAAAGGGAGAAAAGATATCTTCTAATGCTTATGGATGCAGTTATTCTAATAATTAGAAAATGTTTCTTTGATGCAAGGAAGCAAAACATCTCTTTTTTTATCGCCATGTTTTTAAGAGTAAGCCTTTGGGAAACATGGAAAAGTGACACACCAGGACTGCAATTCGGAATGTTATAGCTTTTTCAGGCCTGCTAAAACATTTGATAAAAAAAGAGAGATTTGTGTCTTTCTGGATCTAAAGGTAGGTGAAGGTTGAGCAATATAACTTAGGACATCTTAGACGGCACTTAGATTCTACCTTTAGGTAAATGAACTGAATACATGACCTAGTGTAATTAAGTTGACAATTTTCTCTGAGCTATTGGATTAACTGAGGCATCAATTTTTCCCTTCATTATAAAAAATTCAGAAATCTGACTGAGGATTTAGTATTTCACTCTGGCAATGGTGTCTATCATCATAATCTCTGTGTTCCTTCTGAAAGTAGACCATAGATATGATACATGAGGGAAAGAATCATCAAGGTGGAAAATAAGCCCATACTGATGCAAATACTTTTTACAATCACTGTGATTTATTCCACCTTAAAATCTGAAAATTTTTCCTTTTCACAGTTCGATAAGAGGATGAATTGGGATCTAGTATCAAATGTTAATGTTATACTTTGTCATTATTAAGTAGAACATTACTTATTTGAACAGTGTTGCATGACATACAATGAATTAAAGCAAACAAAATACCCAGGAAGAGAAAATTATTTTGGTAATACTGCTAGTAGTTGTAATGGTGTGTTTATTACATATTAACAGAATTTAAATATATGTAATAAACAGTGTTTATTACATATTAACAGAAGAAGATACATAGTTACATGTAGTTTATTAATTTCTATATTGACATTCATATATATTTTTCATATTGGGTCTAATTTTACCATTACACTTTCTGTTTTGCATCAAGCTACAGAGACTATCCACCACAAGGGAATTTGGTATAGTTCTTTCTTTCCACATTTTTGCATTTGTTTTCATCTGTATTGCAGAAATGATAGAGCCAAGGTGGCAAAACTTGTACCTGTGAACGAGATTTTTCCCTGGGCTGTTTATGAATATAATGTGACTCAACTGTGTCACTGGCAAATTATGAGCTAGCAACTTCATTTTAAACTTTGCATTACCCTTTTTGTGTCAGTGACATACTCTCTCCTTCGTGTTTACCTATCCATATTAGGGATAGTCAAATGTAAATGTGAAAATACATTTCATTGCAAAACGAAGCTTTGTTATGAAGTGATGATGAAAAGATCCCATGACATGTTTATAGTGGTGATTTTATAGAAGTCATTGACTATGCAGCATTTCTTCAGTGTTCTAAAGACATAATTTCACACGATTCAGCACTGGGTAGTATATTTTTAAGGCATTTTCATGTCTCTCAGCTGGTTCAGGGTTTTTAGTGTCAGATTGTTTTCTGCGTGAGGAATTCCTTTTATAAACTCAGTGTTTTCCTTTCCCCAGTGGCAACACTGTCAACAGCCCTATTTGTCAGCCTGACTGAGGTATTTACAAATAGTTTTAGATTTGTAACATTAACATGATGCAGAATAACCTTTTACATTCAGTATCAAGAGATATATTTTTAATACAAACAACATCTAATAAATGCATCAAAGCACTTCTTATGCAGCCCCTGGCAAAACAGGTGATGCCAGATAGTACAGCTCCATTGGGGTAGCTATAATCTTTTCATCTCTGGTTTAAAAAGCTGTATTTCTCCTGCCTACAAATGTCAGGTATCTAATCAATACTTGCAGATAGATTGATATGGGGAGACATCACAAGTCTCTTGTTTGTTTAGATAAAAATATTAGAAAAATCAGTAGGGAAAGAGCTCTTACATATAGTACTAAAATAATAGACTTTAATGACTGTACGTGAAAGATTTCTAAACTTGTGTTAAACAAACTAGCTTGGATACTAGAAGGAGTTTTTGTGTGCAACATCAAACTAAGAATAAAGCTAATTTACTTGGTCTCTTAGCAATATAAGAGGTATACCAAAAATAATGGTGTGATGTATTACTATTTAGCTCTTTCCCTTAAATGTAAATAGGTCACCCTTGTATCAAACTGAAACTATAGTAAGATATAACTCAGGAAAGGGATATCTTCCTACAGCTACTGTGGGGTTTGATTTTGACTTTTTTTTTTCCAATTCTAGTAGTTCAGAAAGTGACAGTATTTTTCATGTTTGGCCTTCTTATATACTAAGTCAGACATATGGAATGGTTGACTATAAGAAATTTTCTCATGAGTTATCATATCCACAGTAAGAGAAAATTTGTCTATATATAATAACAGTACTCTTTAAGGGGTTTAATTACTATTTGAGGCAGAGGCAAGACTCGTTTATTCGTGGCTGTTTGGCTGATTGAGGTAATCCAGGGGTTCCTATAGCATGGGGAGTGGAAGAGAAGTGAGAAGAGCCGCCAGAAGCAGGCAGCTCTCTCTAAGGGGACAGTCTGCTGGGAGGTGGAGCTTCAGCAACTGTGGGGGATTACAACGTTCCCCAGCGAGCACGAGAGACCAGGAGTCTGGTGAACAGGACTGGCAAATGGGGCCTGGCGAAGCTGCAAGCTGTGGTGCAGGCAGGGCGAGCAAGGAAGACGGGCAGGGAACAAACACCCTGGTGAAGATCGATGCATCTACCCAGGCAGAACCGGTCAGCAATGAGGCTTCAGTCCAGGTGGAGTGCAGGGGGTGTCTAGGATGTTTAGAGACCTATGCTAATGAGGTAACTGTGTGTCATTGGTGTCCTGAAATTCAAGAGCTGCAGCATCAGGTGAAAGAGCTGCAGGAAACTGTTAGCAGACTCTGTAGTATTCAAGGGATGGAGGTGGAGATCAAGAGAGGCTTCCACAATCAAGTACAATCTGACATGCCTTGGACCCTGGTAACCAGAAAAAAGTAGGGCTTGTCTTCATAACCTGCCTTCCAGAGTGTCAATTACAAATATACATGAGGCATTGCGGACGAGGTACTTAGATGAGCAAGCTCCAGAAGAGATCTCTAAAGGTCCCTTCCAATCCCTACTATTCTATGATTCTATGATAAAGAGTGAGGACATTAATAGGAATGTATATGCTGTAGCAGTTTAGTAACAGACTACCTGAATGTTATTTATATAATTTATGCCATAAGTCATGACACTGTCACATATCCTCCATGACAGTTGAGCAAAACTTGAAAGTAGTTGAAAATAGCTTGTTTTCTATAGTTTGGTAAGATGTATTCTGCATACAATAACAAGACCTCAAGCACTACTTTATGAGAGTAATGTCACATTCTATGTAAGAATTACCAAAAGAAAGTTACGTTAAATTTCAGCTCATCTCTGAGAAGTAACTGCAAGTTGACTATAACCTGTAATCTAAAATAATTAATGTCAATAAAATCAGTATGACAAGACAGACAGGAAGTATTTAAATCACATTTAAATCACATTTTATGTGATTTAACTGACTGAAAATTAAATATCTCATCTAAATGTCTTTATGATTAATGGAGATGGCTAGACAGACCAGAAAATGCAGCATAGGTAAGAGGGCTTCCTCACAGATCAAAGTATGACATTTAAGGTAGATAGGATGCATCATCTTGTGGAAATGCCTGTGAAAGAACTCACTGTCTGTGGAAACTGGAAACAAGCATGATTCAATCACATAAATTTTGACATTCAGTGCTGTTTAAAGCATCCTTATACAGATGATATTATGTTACTGGATTTGGAAGTAATCCAGCAGTAGAAAATCTGACAGGACACCTGAGAGCATCTCAAATGTTAGTGTGTGCAAATGAACAACAAACCGAATCAAGACACTCACTTTTGAAAAGCCTAAATTAGAACAAATAGATCCCAAAGGCTAGAATAGATAAGAAAGTATCTATTAACACAGTGCCAGAGTTATGTCAAGATTAGATCTGTTAAAGTGGAAAAGCCACAGTTCTGGATACCCAAATAACAGAGAATTATATGTTTTAAATAAGATATAGTTTTAAATAACTAATGATCGGACAAGCCAATCCACTTCCAATCTGTTTCTTGTTGATTTTTGTGTAGCAAGTTTGTAAAGACCTGTAGATGTTTTATTCCATCTCAGGACTCATTGAGCAGACCTGGACAAATAGTAGTACCACAGGCAGAAATTTCTTAGCGTCATATCAAAACCAAATAAACCAAGCACATGCAAGGTTTTTTCTTTCCCTCTTTCGTGGATTTGTTTCACTTCCTCTCTTCTCCTTCTACTTGGACTCTCACTTTTTCATTTGCTTTCTACTCTAACTGCGAACCATGATAGGAAAAAATAGCTTTTGAATGAAGATTTTGCAGAACATTAAAAGAGTATGATGCACATCTGGAGATGTAGGCTGTTAAGAATCATTCATAGCATTATATTTCATTCAGCCAGTGAGTTAATAAGATTTGGAGACCCTGAAAAATTAAAAATACAGATCCTAAATTACTTGGAGGGGCTGGGAGAGCTGCCCTACTGGATTCATTAAAATCTATTGTTTACAACTCTCATATAAGCTTTGTATTTCTACCACTTTTTAAAATGGCCTTTCTATTCAGGAATAAACTCAGCCAAAACTCAGTCAAAACTTCAAAACAGGCCAGGGAGTAGGAGAATTCAGATGTCTCTCAGTCTCGCCAGGGAATTGACTTTTGCTTGCTAATTGCTTTGGTCTCCTTGATATCGTTCCTGCTGTGCTGCTTATAAGCCTGAATGATATCCTAGAAATGCCTTCTAAATGACTTCCTTATCAGTGACAAATTCTTTTAGCTCCCTGGAGGAGCAAGGAAGAGAGTTGTTTTATCCTCTTTCACTAGGATATGAAGATTACTACTGCTTTTCCAATAATATACACACCAATGGATGCAACTGCAGACATTATGTCAGATGCTCATTTCAGTGCTGTTTTCCATGATGAAAATTGTTCATTGTGGATTCAATATTGTGTCTTACTCAGATTTTTTTTTTTTTTGAGAAAAGTCAAGGGCACAAAATGAAGAAAAAAATGCTGTAAAAATGCCTACAGGGTATAGGTGTTACTAATTTTGTGTTTCTCCATTTTTTGTTTAAGGAAATAAGACAGGAATTAAGTTGAAAAGAAAGGCAATGATGCTAACAGGAGCAGTGAAAGGATGAAAGAGGAAGACAAACAACTTTGAGGAACTTCAGGTCAGAAAAGAGGAGGCAGAGAAGGAAGTGCATTTAAATAAACAGTCATCAAGGTCAAAGCAGAGAAAATTTAAATTATAGAAACCCTCACTAGGAAACTGTAGCTGTTCCTCCTTAATTTTTTCTTCTCCATTACTCTCTTTATAGTGTATTTTGCCTTCTTCATTCTGCCTATTCTTAAAACTGTTTTAAATATTATCCTAGTCTGTTACTAATATAATTATATTTCCTTTACATCTGTTTACTCCATGAAGCTGCTCTGTTCTCCGTCTCCTGGATTCAATCATGCAAAACCTGTTCAGTCTACTACGAGACTGTGTTGTTATTTTTTCCTTTTTTGTTATTGTTGTAGGAACATCCAAGTTTGCATTGTTCATGAATGATAACGGAGTTCCAACTTTAGAATAGTGTATATAATGACACTGCAAAGTACATGTGTCCGGTTTGATAATCACTGGGACTCTCTAAAAAAAACTTGAGATTGCATTGAAGGATCAGATAATGTTTTTAATTTTACTTAAAACTGACGCTGTGTTACAATATGAATAGCAGTTTATACAGATTAATTATGCTTTTTGTATTCACCTGTAAGGAGAGATGCTTGATATTTCTCAGTGATGTATGATGACTACAAGTCATATGTAGAACAGAAGAACGTCTTTACAAATGAGTTTTCAGTGATTTGGTGTTACAGCTAAGCTCAAAGGGAGCAGCTGTGCTGATATTAGGTGGAAACAGGAATAAGAACATAAGACCAGAAGGGATTTACAGAAGCTTTGAACCAAATTTCCTTCACACGTATGTAAAATGTAGTCCTTTAGATGAACTCTAACACTATTCAGTTAGAAATTTTTGGCTGCAACAAAGGAAATATCTTTCCTCTTGCAACATAAAAGTATCCATGACAAATGTGTACCTTAGTGTTTTTACACTGGTGGTGTCCTTTAGTCCAGGTTGTTCTCTCCCATCTGTGGTCTTTACTTACTTGGTCTGATAGATAAAGAGTCTTTCCACTTTCAATCTCCATCCACTGCACCTTGACTTGAAGGATCCCTTATAGTTCTTACTGATAAGGAAGTTTTTAAAAGTGAGCAGTACTGATTATCTTCAGCAGAGGTCAGTGGTGCAGTTTATTATGAAATCAGTTGTCCCAAAAGTGCAATGAGACCCAGCTTTTCAAAACTGCTTACCTTAACCAGGAAGCCTAATGTCTATAACCACTTGGCTTTCAGAGTTATCAGAGATGAACAGACACAAATTCAGCACACTGGGTTTACTGATATAATCTCCCCTCTGTACTTAAAAGCGTTTTGTAATGTTTAGTAACCAAAAAATAGTGGAAATTTCTTCCATGTTCTGTTTTTACGGCACTAGCTGTTTCCAGACTCCCACTGGACATGATATTTACAATTACAGTCTACTTAACTGTGCTTAGCATTAATTTATTTGCTATTGTGAGTTTCTGATATTTCACCTCTTCTTGGTGAATGCAAGCTAGGATTTTTCATGGATTAGTATTAGATTTGCTCCTGATAGTGTGTTGGGGACTAATGTGCACTGGATCACTTCTTTCCAGGTGAGAATCTGAGTGTCAGGCAGAATAACTGTAAGGGGTTTCATCCAGGTGTTTTAGAGGGACTTATCTGTCCAATAAACACAAAGTGATTTTGGGAAGATCATTCCTTTCTAGCCTAAATTACAAATCCAAAGTAAGTGTTGCAAAATCTTCCTCCTCCACTCTAGGCTCTTTGAATTGCAGTTTCTTTCTCAATTATGGTAAAGATGTCAGTGGACAGCTTTAGATAAAATATGCAACTACTTGCATAACACATCCAAAAAAGTAATTAGAATACCAGTTTATATCCTGATTATAGGATAAAGCACAGGAAATTTGAAATAATGTAATACAGGTATTTTTCTCCTATTTTTATTATAGAAATTAAGTCAGGTTACGTAAATCCACTGCACTAAATACAGAAATAATTGGTAACTCATACACAATTTTAATGTCAGTACTTAAATATAAGTATAGGAAATGCAGATCATATCATTTCTTTGATCTAGGCAAGGGGTCAGAAAATATAGGTCTTAACTTTTCCCTGCAACCTTGACAAATGGTGGTGGGCTGGAGACTCCATGCAGAGAAGCATGCAAGCTGCTCTGGGAGGGATGATGGTGAGGCACTTACTATTATGCTGCCTCAATATTCTTTTGGGCAATCTAAATATTTTATGCTTGCTAAGCATAAAATAGTCAAGCTTTGGGAGTCAAACAAGGAGTAATGTCTTTATAGTGCACCAGAGAAGAGCACAAGTGCCAAAATAACTACTTCAGAGCCCAGATTGCCATCTGAACTTGGGCTGTAAATTTGGATTCATCTATCATCTATCATTTCCAATATGATCCAATAAACTACAGCATGACAATAGTGTAACACTTAGTAATTATTACACTTTGGTGGTTTAACCCTGTGTCATGGTTTAGCAAGGACCTGGTTTTGCTTGAGGGGGAATGGGTTGCAGTGAAGACCTGGTAAAGAGTTCTTGGACTCTCCCCCAGTTCTTGGGTTCAGATCTACCAATCTGTCAATCTGGCACCTCTGCAATCACTATTTAAGGATGGGAATTTGAGGTTCTTGGANACACTTAGTAATTATTACACTTTGGTGGTTTAACCCTGTGTCATGGTTTAGCAAGGACCTGGTTTTGCTTGAGGGGGAATGGGTTGCAGTGAAGACCTGGTAAAGAGTTCTTGGACTCTCCCCCAGTTCTTGGGTTCAGATCTACCAATCTGTCAATCTGGCACCTCTGCAATCACTATTTAAGGATGGGAATTTGAGGTTCTTGGAAGGAGATGTAAGAGTGATACAAGATAAAGACAACCACACAGACCTCACAGTCAACGAAGCAGGAAGGAAGGAGGAGCACCAGACCAGAGACTCCTCTGCAACCCATGACAAGAACACAGGCTGTACCCCTGCAACCCATGGAGGGCAATGACAGGACTGAAAACCACCAGCAGCTCCATGTGAGTGCACCCAGATGGGCGAGAGAGTGTGTGAGGAGGCAGTCATGGCGCAAGCCATGCTGGAGAGCCTACAGGCCCCAGAGACACACACACAAGAGGCAGAAAGGAGCTGCAACCTTTGGGATGAACAGACATTGGAACTGCCTGTGCAGGGCTGCTGAGGGGTGGGAGGTTATGAGATGCCCCATGGAGGAGCAGGGAGCCAGCCTGCTCTGAGGAGAGACAAATGTTAGAAGCTATCAGGAGCAGACTAACTGAATCCCCCATACCCTGCCCCCTTGAGCCTTTCAACAGGGGAGGAGATAGAGTCACCGGGATCAGGACTCTGAGCCCGGGAAGAGGCGAGGGGTGGTGAGAAGGTGGTCTTAAAGGGCTGGTTGTGCTCTTCAGCATTGTACCACTCTGTGTTGTTTTGTGTTGGCTGTGTTTTGGGGTTTTATGATTTATGCTTTAGTTGGTGTTGGATTAAATTATTTTCTGTTTTCTTCCCCAAGCAAGTAGCCTGGTCTGTTTTGTCCTGGACCATAAACATCAATTAAGCCCTCATTGCCCTTAGGTAATTCTCAAGTCTTTGGTATTTGGTCTTTAGTCCCTTGATGGGCCTAAACCATGACACCCTGGCTGGGTACTAGGTGACCACCAAGTCATTCTGTCACTCCCCCTCCTAAACTGGACAGGGGAGAGAGAAATATAAGGAAGGGCTTGAAAGTCAAGATGAGGACAAGGCAATCCCTCAGCAATTAGTGTCACAAGCAAAACAGATTGAACTTGGAGAGAAATAAGTTGATTTATTGATGAACAATCAGAACAGAGCAGAGAAAAAGGAAACCTTAAAATACCTTTCCCCCATGCCCCAAACTTCTTCCTGAGTTTCTACCTCTCCAGCATCACAGGTAGATGAAGAATAAGGGTTATGGTCAGCTCATTACAGATTATCTCTCTGCTGTTTCATTTCAGGAAAAGGCTTCCTCACACTTGCCATTGCTACAGCGTAGTGTCCCTCCCATGGGAGGTAGTCCTCCACAAACTTCACTAACATGGGTCCTTCCCATGGGCTACAGTTCTTCACAACCTGCTCCAGCATGAGGCCTTCACACAGAGGCAACTCTTCACACATTGCCCTAACGTAGATCTCATCCACGAATAGAACAGTCCTTCAGGAACAGACTGCTCTAATGTGGGTACCCCATAGGATCACAAGTCTTGACAGCAAAACTGCTCTGGTGTGGACTCCTCTCTCCTCATGGGCTCCCAGATCCTGCCAGGAACTTGCTCCAGCATGGGCTTCCCACAGAGTCACAGCCTCCTGCAGACATTCATCTGCTCCAGTGTGGGGCTGCGATTGGATCTCTGCTCCCATGTGGACCTCCATGGACTTCAGGGTGACAGCCTGCCTCACCATGGTCTTCATCACAAGTCATAGAGGAATTTCTCTTCCGGTGCCTGGGCACTTCCTCTCCCTCCTTCTCCACTGACCCTGGTGTCTCTGCAGAGATGTTGTTCTCACATTCTCGCTCTCTTTTGCTGCTGCTGTTACAGTTTTTTAGCATCTGCACAGCACAGAATCACGGAATGGTAGGGGTTGGAAGAGACCTTTAGAAAGCACCTTCTTCTCCTTCTTAAATATGTTACAGAGGCGTTACCTCAATCATTAATTGGCTCAGCCTTGGTCCGAGGTGCATCTTAGAACTGACTGGCAATGGCCTTATCAGCTACAGGGGAAGCTTCTGGCAGTTAATGTAAATCATTAAGAAGCCTCCTCTGTGGCCTCCCACTACCAAAATCTGGCCACACTAAATAACATACATATACAAATCCAAATAAGAACTGAATTTGTCCCATAAGCCTCTAGTACCAAAGTTCCACAGTTGAAATATTTATTAACTGTACTGAGGACAGTAAATTTACTCCAATGTACAAGTGGTATAAAACAACAGTGAATAATGTCTGCTAGAAAATATGCTGCTTGTTAATAAGGACAGTTCATCAGCAGGCATCTAAGCCCTTAACAGAGGATGCAGGTATTACGTTCTCTGTTTTGCAGGAGGAAAATAAAATGTTTTGTCAAAGTCAAGAAACAAGTCTGTGATATAAATGAGATATATTTGTAAAGTTGACTCATCTGTCCACTCTCTTGCTATATATAATGTCCTATAGGCTATGCCAGCTCTACAAACTTGCTGTTAGAGTAGAAAGCAATGACTGCAAGCACCACAGCCAGCAATTTTTAAGAGAAAAAACTAAATAAAATATATTATAGTAATAAAACAAATTAGCAGCTGTTATCCTGAGGCAGCAGTAATGAAGCCTTCACAAAACAAGTCTTTATTAGAAGTAGCAGCAGTAATCATAAGTTCAAGTTTAACTAAGTGAGCCATTAAAAGTGGGATGCTAAAATGAACTAAACCAAATGACAAAGTAAAACATGCCCGAGGCAATGAACAGGTTTTTAATTTGTTTAACTTCCATCTCTTTGGTGTCTGGCTCTAAGAAAACTATGTGACAAAAGGCTCCTCACTACATTCTAGTCTGAATGCTACATAAATTAGTAATAACAGCAGCATCAGTAGTACATAGTCTGTTCATTTCCCACAATGCTAACATCCCTGGTCCTCTCTGGCTTGGTGCTTTGGCTTTGATTTTCCATTATTGTACAAGAACATAGTCCTTCCAGGCGTAAGCATTCACAGAGATTTTAATACAATAACAAGCTACCAGACCTTGTATTCACTTTCTAGTTGTCATAACAGAGGATTCTAGACTAAAATTTAGCATAAAATCATATTGAAAATGTATTGTACCCACCTTTTACTGAGGAGCACTGTTGCTGTGTGTGTGTAACCCCTCTGCA
Organism: Urocolius indicus; assembly: GCA_013401255.1. Lineage (NCBI taxonomy): Eukaryota > Metazoa > Chordata > Aves > Coliiformes > Coliidae > Urocolius > Urocolius indicus. The sequence continues at coordinate 71,871 of WBNH01010450.1, read as the reverse complement.
AGCACATCCAGGAAGGCAACACACCTCTTGGACACAGTACAGGCACATGTCAATCAAAATAGCATTAGGACTGCTCTAGAACATTCTCAGAAACTGTACCCCCAAGACAGAATGGAAAAGAACACTAAATTATGTTAAAACTGTGGTTTTTAAACTTCTCTAGACCATGACTTCCTATAGAATTTGCATTCTATTTTCCTCTAAGATAAAATAGTATTTTACAGTATAGTCTGCAAAAAAGAAAAATCACCAACCTGTTGTTTTGTTCATATTTACTTCACTGATTTTAATTCAAGACTGAGTTTAGCTCCTACAATCCCATTTTGCTTTTATGAAAATACATTTTCTTGTGTACCAAAATATTAATAAAAAGCAGCACCTGAGAAATAAAGGTAACTATAGTTTTCATGTAGCATTCATAAAACTACTTTAAATGTTGTAAATAACTATTTCCATCACCAGGCATATTGAAGAAAGTTAAAAATACCATAATGACTTTCAAGGATTTACTGAAGCCAAAAAATTGCATTTTATAAATCAAATTCCATAAAAATGCTGACTTAGTCTCAAAATCATTTTTGCTACTTATCTACTGAGTTTCCTCTTGCTGTGCTAGAAATTGTACAGTGAGCTTTATGTGAACTGTGAAAATGGATTTGTGATTTTTAAGCTAGTAAATCTAAACTAAAATAGTAGTTACTATTTCTAAAAAACAAAACCCTTGCATGAACAGCATCTGATGTTAAAACAACTATCACAATTGACCAGTCAAAGCTGATTATTACAAACATAATTACAAGACAGAGATTCATTTTTTAATTTGATTTATGACTAAGTAAGTTCCTCTTTTGAAGAACTGCATGGTACACTAAATGTAAATAGTTGTCATGGTCAATGTATGACCATAGGAACTGCTGTACAATGTGTGATCCAACTACTCTCCTTCATAGAATCATAGAATGGCAGGGTTGGAAGGGACATTTAGAGATCATCTAGTTCAACTACCCTGCAGTAGCAGGTTCACCTAGATCAGGTCATATAGGAACATGTCCAGGCGGGTCTTGAAGACCTTCAAGGAAGGAGACTGCACAACCCCTCAGGGGCAGCCTGTTCCACTGCTCCATCACCCTCACAGTGAAATAGTTTTTTTCTTATATTTAAGTGGAATTTTTTGTGTTCCAGCATCATGTGTTATTAAATACTGGACACACTGGGAAACATGTGAATAAAAGGGCAACTTAGAGATATACCTCCTAGCTTTGGCAAGCAACACCATAAAACTTTCTTGAATCTAATGTTGCATCCAAATTTCCTTGTTGAATAGCTACTACTAGACTTATGATTGTATATTCAACTGTTTTCAAACTATGAATAGCTCTGATCTTTATGACAACTTGTGACAGTCAGTTTCACAATGTAAACATATCAGAGTATTAAAAAGAAGCATGGAAGAAAAATGGAATTTAAAAAATCACTTTTCTTTCTGTTTTACATTTGCAGTGAAGTAATTTCGATGGTAGTGCATGGTTTTATAGTGGTAGCCAATAGTGAGTAATCACAGTTGTTGCCAGTAATGACTAACCATAGTCCATTCACTTTCCCTGAAGCATTTATAGTTCACAGAGAGATTTTAATAAATAGGAATAAATAGGAAGACTAACATGAAACCTAAAGAATCCTACATACTACATTCATAATTCAAAATTCATCCATCGCAGTTTGGTCAGGATAGCTTCTATCTCTCCTTCATCCAGTCATGCTCACCCTCCCTTAAGCAGATTGGCCATATGTATACTACACAATATTTGATTCTGGATGTCATTTTGACCCCATATTTTACTCCTGTGATTCTAAGAAATAAATTTTTTATTTATGTGTAGAGGGTTTTTTTTTTTCAGTTTCAAGTACCTCAAATAGTAAATGTACAAATCCTGAGATAGAGTTGGAATGTACTGAAGGAGTGTGAATACAGCCAAATGACGTGTAGACTCACCCATGCTACCTCACGCGAGCTGTTTCTAGAGTGAACTATATCCACAACCTCATTTTATTTTTTTTTTTCTTTTTATCAGAGCAAACAGATTCTTCACAGAACGGAAGTTGGGCATGAAGTAACATTTGTGCTCAATGGACACACTAGGGCATTAGACTTGAAAAAGTGCTGAGGATATATTATTTGCCAATGCAGTTATACTCGTAAAGAATATTTCATTGCTCTTTGTTGTTGAGTCTTCTGAGATTTTATGCTATTCAGAGACTGAATTAACATGAAAATATCCTACATGTCAAACTGTGAGCTAAAGATGTCATGCAATGGCCCTCACAAGTCAGGTCTTGTGCTTTAAATGATGGCAAAACACACAAGAAAACACGAATTTGTGAAGCATGATGTCTTCTCTGTATTCAAGGAAATCAGTGTTATTGTCAGCATTGAAAATTTCCTTGCAGGAAAATAATTCTTAAGGTGATAAGGACTTAAAAGTTTTTAAGAAAAGTTTATTGTTTTACTACTGGAAATGACCTTTAAGCTGGAAGAGGAGATTTCATTCAATTTGATTGCTTATGGGACTCCTATTTGTGTCATCAAATATTGAAAATATTTGAATATGGATTCTTTTGGAGCTTTTTTTGTTGTTGTTTTTTAAACATTATTAATAGCAAGTGAAGACGAGATATGGATCTTGTAGTTACAGCCTTTGTAAGAGTAACACATCTGAATAACCACAGTGTGTACATGGCAAAGCGATAGAGTTAGAAGCTTCTCCACATACTTCATTCACCAAATATTTGAACTGTATAATGTATTCCAGAGTATGTAATTTGTACACATTAGAAACTACAGGGAAATATAATTAAAATTTTGATATAATAAGTTCTGCTTTTGATATGTGCCTACAACATTTTTAAATTTAGGTCTAAGTGTTTAGACAAGGAGTGAATGTAAATGAGCTAGCCAGCAGATGCAAGTCAGACGATGAAAAGGCTAATGAGATTTTGATCTTTTTTCTTTCAGTTAAATCAAATTTAATTTTCAATGGCTCTGAACATACACTTCTATTTACTTCTATTTGATTTCAGGAAATTCTGTGATATCTGATTATACTAATAGAAAGGAGATGAACATATATGCCAATATTCAAACTGCTATAGTAAAATGTATTTCACAAGCATGATTTAAGAATAGAAACTAGCAAAATTAAATTGATTTATAATTCTTCTACAATGTTTTTCTATTTCCAGTGACATCTTCTAAAAGTTTCTTCAAAGTAAGTTACAAATTGGACAATAATTTTTCTACAGATGAAGTTTCTTCCTAACTTCCAAAGTTAATGATTTACTTATGCCTGAAGGAATGTCTGTATTTCTTTTCTAAAAATATATATTATATCCTATCTAAAGTAACTATGGATGTTCTTATTGTCCTTATAAAGGTTTAATCCTTTTTTAATTCCTGCTAAGCTCTTGGTCTCAATGCTATATTGTGACAATGGGTTATAGTAGTGTATTATTGTGTCTTTGACTATTAAAAATCCCTTTAGTACATTTCACCTACCTTTTTTCACTGCAGGATTTAATAAAAAAGAAACAGTCATCTCTTTGAAAGCCAAGTTCAGCTAACCTCTTGAGTGTTGCCCATTTAGATATGTGTTTTCCTCTTTCCTACTATTAAATTTTATTTTATTACTATGTAAGATTGTTAAAGATAGGCAGGTTCAGTGGTTAAAATATTAACTTGACCAGTATTTCTTTGCTGTGGTTTCTTCATGATTTCTTTGTTGTCTGATAAGAACTCAATGCTTCAATGAACTGCTTGCTGAGTTTTGTTTGAACATGAGCTAGATTAGCTTTTTTAATTGAAATTTTGACAGAAAATATAGTTGTCAGATGACCACTTCAAAAAGCATTAACATGGTGATATATATTAATACGTAATACCATTCAAATTTTAAAATAAAGGAATTATCAAGACGAGGACAACTTGACACATCTTCTCATAACAACTTCTGTTCATGTGAACAAATCAGTAATTCTAAGAATTCTATGAGTAATTTTATGTATAAATTTCATTTTTTTCATATTAAGATTTATATGAAGAAAAACTATGGTCTTTGTTCCCCTAGGTAAAGTCAAACAGGACATACTTCTCATTTGGCCTTTTTTAGTTACAGTGATTTAGTGAAATCAGTATTTTAGTAAAAAATTCCTATTAAATAATGCATTTATATTGCAAGGATGGCTCCTATCTACACCTTTAAGCAGTTTCATTACACTGTTAGTTCTGCTTTGTCAGTACTTCTGTGTTAAACTGTTCAAATGACTAATTAAAATGTGATTCTAAATTCTATTTGTTATTACTTCTATTATCTTTCTTATAACACACCGACATAACATGTTTATGAGTTCTGTAAGCTAATCTAATTTAATATTTGGCTTGTAAGTGAAATGTCCTGAATAACAACAGCCACCCTTGGAATGCTGATTTAAATACACACACACACACACATACACTCATATATATATTAGTTAGACTGCTATTTTTTATCTTGTTCTAACCATGTATCCTTGCTGTCACTCCAGAGATTCAAATATTTCCATGGTTGACATACTCAAATGGAGACGTTAATTTGCGTTCAATTAAAGGAAAGAGAATTGGATGCATGAAAATCATATCCATACTATGTATAATTCAAGGACAAAAGGAAAACAAGCATATAAAGGAAATGTATTTTGCTATATCATGTTGCTCAGGTTGTGGAAAAGCAGATAGAGTCTTCATTCTTCCAGGAGAATGTTAAATATATTAAACGTATCCTATTTCTTGGTTGCATGGCCTTTAGTGTTTGGATTTTGCATCTCCATCACCTTTAATTCTTTCTACCAGGCAGTGCTGAGTTCCCTTGTCATTTTTCACCGTCTTGTTTGTATTTCTTCTCTCTTTATAGGCATCATAGAAGCCATAGATTTGAAATTGATATGACAAAATTCAATGTTCATTTAGGCTAAAAAGTACCTTGCTTTTGTTCCTGTAATACATAGTTTCTTCAAATTATGATCCTTCTGACTATTCCTAACTTAGATATTTAGAAACATGTGTAGCTTGCCCAAAGAGGCTTGTGGATTGGTATGTCAAAGAGCAACTCATCTCTGAAAAGCAGATTGTCTTCAATTTTAGGTGATAAAGTTTCTGCTTTGTAAGCCAAAACAGTACAAATATGATTAAAAGTTCTGGAATTGGCTGAAAAGCAGTGATTGTGCAGATCCTTGTAAAAATATTTTGGATGCCTAAGAAATTATTTCATTTTGTCTTCACTTGAACTGAAACATCAGAATTCTCAAAGTCAGTATAAATCTTTGCACCAATGTTCACTAAATGTGAACATAATAAAAACAATAACTGTTACAGTTATAACTGTTACAAACAGTTATTTTATTAAAATCACACACAATAAAAAACCCCAAAAGGAAAACAATAAATCAGTTACATTGAAAGATACAGAAAACTGACTTTTCATGAAGTTTGTACATAATTTAGATATATATTACAAAGAAGAATCTCATCAACGATTATGTTTCTTTTATATGGAGAACTTTATTCTGTTCCATTGAAGTAAAAAAAAAAAAATCAACACCAGTTTTCAAGATTATATGAATGTGTGTGGCTTAATTTGCATATAATAATGTATATATGTAATAATTGGAAAGAAAAGCTCATTAATGTTGTCCAAATATAATTCAAAATGTAAAATAAATGGAAATATTTTTTAAAACCCCCAAACACCTAACTAATTTCATCAGCCTAACGCCTAAAGAAGCATGAGTGTGTTAGAAGATGCTTTCTCTCAAAAGATAAATACATTTTATGGTATGTATTTTCCTGTTCTTTGCTTTCCACAACAGAGCTACAAATGCCAAAGACAAGATCTTTACAAAAACAGGCTGAAGAAATAAGAAGCTGATAAATGGTTAATTTTGGATGTGGTTACCCACCTGGATATGTGGTTACCTAATGAAAAAACATTTTGTGGGGAGGGAAGTTTAATGCAGATATTATCAACCCACAACTCTAAGAAGTAAAAATCTGCAGTTAACAGAACACTACATAGTTCTTGTAATTAGAAGCTTGACTTGAGACTCCAATGTCACAAGGAAAAGAAATCCTCTAATTAGCCAGGATTTGAAAAGCAAAGAGAAAATTGAAATGTGGACATTAAGAAAGGGATAAGCAACATTGTAACATTATATTGTGGGAAAAATGACAAGACTTAGACAACCTTCAATAGCCCATATGTCTATGTATGTGACAGTCTCCACTGGGAATTTTGTCCCAAGTTTATCTGTAACAGCGATGACAGCAATAATAACAATAACGCTTTTGGAAGACAATTTATTGTCAGTCCTACACAGGTAAAGTCTGAATGGTTAACTTTGAGTCTGGTAGCAACAAAGTTCTTAAATAACATTCTTAGAATTTTGCATCAGGAAAAGGAGGTAAATTTATACTGGTTTAGACTCGGCGTAACAAGGATCATTTTATTACTTCTTTCTTGGAGATCCCATCACTTGATATGTGATATGTTTTGCCTTTATAATAAAGTCATTTTTTTAAATGCAATGAAATTTGGTTTTCCTTCAAAGGACTGTATAAATAAATGCAGCAGTAGAGGAAGAGACAGAATATAGACATTTTCACTATTAAATTTAGCTGATATTTTCCACTAAGATGCATAGAAGAACTCATTAATTTATAGAAAATGTATTCAAAATGTTGTTCACTAACAGATGTATAACACATAAAAACATAAGCCAGTGTAATTTCTGCGTAGCTATCTAAAAAGTTTTATCAAATACACTATACAAATACATTGCATGAAGGAATTACTGCAGTATAGTTGATGGACAAATGATTTTTGAATTTCTACTTAATCAGGACCAATTTCTTTTATTTAAACTTCTAATTGAACCAAATAATCATGACATGATATTCTTCAAAACTAATATAACTACATACAAATGTTAAAATTTAATCTGCTGTACAAAATACTGTATCAGTCATGTTCATAAGAGAAATATCTGTGATTTCAGAGGGCCAAGATTACCACTTTTGTTCACAGAAATACAGATAACTTTTGCAATATACACAAGAAAGCAGAAGTCTATAGTCCTGATACCTGTCTTAAAAGGGGTAGCTCTTGTCACAGCTTGGGATTTTAGATCTAGACTTTTAGCTGGAATATATCATTTGATTTATTAAAGAAGCACTAGCAATGTTTTGTTCAGTTTCTTATGGGGACAAAAGATATTCAATGAAATATAGATATGGAATGAAGAAACTACTCAAATGAGAAAAGGCTTGCAACTTCAGGCCATATTACTCTGTAGATATCGTTAACTTGTCCTGGATTTGTTGAGCCACGGTATCTTACAATCATAGAATCATTTCAGCTGGAAGATACCTTTAAGATCATTGAGTCTAGCCTTTGTCCCAGCCCTATCAACCACTAGACCATTTGCCTAAGTCCAATATCTACCCACCTCTTCAACACCTCCAGGGACGGTCACTCCACTACCCACTTGGGCAGCCCATTTCAGTGCCTGATAACCATTTTAGTAAAGTAATTGTAAACAGTGATAAAGTCTTCCCTTAGCCTTCTTTCTCCAGGCTAATTAGCCCCAGATCCCTCAGCCATTCCTTACAAGAGACGTTCTCCAAACCACTTACTAGCTTGATAGCCCGTCTCTGGATCCTCTCCAGCACCTCAATGTCCTTCTCGTAGAGAGGGGCCCAAAACTGGACGCGGTGGCCTGCTCTGGCAGGGAAGTTGGACTAGCCAATCTCTCGAGGTGCCTTCCAATCCTTAATATTCTGTGATTCTGTATTCGACATGCAGCCTCACCAAAGCCAAGTACAAGGCAATGATCACCTCCCTTCTCCTGCTGACAACACCGTGCCTGATACAGGCCAGGATGCCATTGGCCTTCTTGGCCACTTGGGCACATTGGTGGCTCATGTTCAGCTGCTGTCAATCAACACTCTCAGGTCCTTCTCTGCCTGGCAGCTTCCTAGTCACTTCTCTCCAAGCCTCTAGTGCTGCTGGGGGTTGTTTTGGCACAAGGGCAGGACCCGGCACTTGACCTTATTGAACTCTGGCAACTAGGGATGCACTCTATCTCCTCATCCAGATTATTAATAAGTATGTTAACCAGGAGTGGCCCCAGTACTGTGCCCTGGGGGACACCACTCGTGATGGGCTGCTACCTGGATTTAACTCCATTGACCGTGACTCTTTGGACCTGACCATCTAACCAGTTTTTCACCCAGGAAAGCGATCTTCATCTGACAGGTTCTATACATCCAATAGTCTTTGTTACAAATACTTACACATATTTCTATACATTCCAGAACATTTCTTAAGCGAGATTTTTCCTGGTCTGAGTAAAACATTCTATTTTATCCAAATAAAATAGTTGTCTGAATGAGAGACTATTGTTATCTTTAATAGCATACCTAAGTGGCTCTGAAAAAAAGTCCTCATTAATTTGTAGCTCGGGCTCATTTTGCACTGAAATATTCATACAACATCTTAAGGTGTTGTCAGTAAAACATCTGGCTTGAAAATAAAAATAACCATTCACTATGCCGAGTGGTTGCTTATTCCTGTCTCCCATGTGATTCTTTACATGCTCAGCTTGGCTTGATTATACTCTTCTTCTGCTTCATTTCTGTGACATAGATGCATTGGCAATGATTATGAAGATTTTCAGAGCAAAGTAGCTCTTGTAGTGCTATAGGCCAACTTGTTTAGCCTGCAGCATGTTTGGAATGCTCAGGTTGATTATCGCTTCTAACAAAACAGTCTCTAGTGACTCTCAGTAGCATTTGCATATATTTCAGACTGGTGTATGTGCTGAAATAAGTCGTAAGTAACCTTAAGGAGAAATTATCTTAATTGGTCTGCTACTGCAGTGCCTACCACTGTTATCCACCTTTAGCTGGAATTATGTATCTTCTGATACTGAAAGAGAAAACATATCCAGCTCTCAGTTACCTGTGTCTGCATTGCCTGAGTTATGTCATGAGACTTTTATCATCATGATATGCCTGTGTTATGCAGGCCGTACTTGAGTAAAGAGATGCTCAGACAGATACATATTTGTATCTGAAGCAGCCAAAACGGACTTACTACCTCAATGTAACATTAGCTGGTAAAGTCAGTAATGCTGCCATCCTTTCTTTATAGTCTGTGCTCTGCATTAGTGTACGATCTTAAAGCCAAAATTAGGTAAAAAGTAGCCAAAATCTTCCCCTCTGCTTTCACCGAGCTGTTATAGCACTTCTTTTCACATACACATATGTCTATACTTTGTCCCAGTGTGAAGTATTGCAGTGCCCAGAAGTGTTTAAGATGAACAAAAGGTGCACCAGAGACAGCAGAGCTGTTGACGTTTGATCTAGTTTCCCAGACTCTGCTTTTATTGCATGGAGAAAAGTAGAGTTCATTTACCTCATCTTAAAATAGATGACCACTTTATCTTGTTTGCATACAATAACTCAATTAATGATTAAACTAGGGTGATTATTTATTAATTTTAAGTTAGGTGCATCCATGACCTCAAAGTCAGAAAAGTGCTAGATATTAAATGGAAGTCACTGGAAAGGCCAGGTAAAATGACACTTCACTTAGAATGTAATTTTGACAAAACTTTCCACTCTAATAGAAACTAAATTTGTTCTGTGTAGTTTGGGGATTTCTTGGGATTTTTCTGTTTTTTAGTGGGCTTTGTGTGTGTGTGCGTGCACATTTACAGACTTGTATGTGTGATTTTACTATTTACACTGAATATTTCTGTTACAGCTGGTCTCACTAGAATCTTTTTTTTTTTTCTTGAATATGGCCTTAATGTTTCCTTGACTCAGGTTCTTTTAACTGTGATACATTATTTTATAAAAATAGCTGGAAAATATTTGGGATTCTACATCATTTATTGTAAAAGTATAATTTTTAAAATTGCATTTCATTTTACTTTTTTCTGTTAAATATTCTGAGATTTTGTAAAATTATTGAACATTGATGTACTTTAATCTAAAATTAACAGTGGTTTTCCCCAAACAATAATATATTAAAGAGATATCAAGCCTCATGATGTTTTTTTAAAATTCTAATTACAGGCTTCTCCTTACCACCATTTTCACCTACTTTGGTCTTGAACCATGATACATAATATCCCACGTCAAGGTGGAATACTTAAATCTGATCAGAACAAAGTATTTTCCATGGTACTCTGTTTTTTTCTATGTTTCTTTTATCTCTATTGCTTGGATGCTGATCTTCAATAAAAGAGGCAAAAAATTCATTTTGATAGCATCACTTTTTATAAAAACATACAGATATTTTAGATTATCTTGGCAGAATGGAAAGTCTTTTCTCCTCTATCTAGACATCCACCACGGAATTATCATCTATGAACTAAGGAAATGACACTTTGAATCCAAACGACTTTTCCACAGGAAGATGTGTTTTTTTCAATTCTTTATGAAACTCTCTGATTGTATGTAACATGAAGGGTAATCCTTTGTCCTTTATTGAAAGGACTCTTTTCGTCTATTCTGTGGAACATCCCCTAATCCATTTATTTCTCTCACGTATAAAGGAGAGAATGAACCAATCAAACCTTTGGAGAGAAAAATTTTGCAATCTAAACATCAAATTGAAGTATTTTTTTAAAAAAAGTATTTTTTTTTTCTGTGGTTGTCAACAGCTCATATAATGCATATAGTAATAAATAGGCCATGTAGGTGTTGGTTTCTACATGCCTGAAACAGAAATTATTCATTGTTGTCTCCCTGAACATTTTTAGACAAAAGAGAAATTACATTAGGAAAACCTGAAAAATAAAAAGTGATTGAAATAAGTTGTCCTGAAGTTTGAAAATGTATTATTATTTGTAAAAGCTAAATCCAAGGTTAAGATTGAGAGGTACCATTTAGTCTGCATAAAAAAGAACACATTTGCTTCCAGCTATTTGTCTACCTTATTTTCTCATAATATTGCAAAGCAAGCTATAGATGGGTCTTCATCTGATTTTGTAGTCTGCATGACAAAAGCTTTCAATTACCTTTCCTCAAAAAGCTTCAAAACTGCAGGACGTGGTTCATTTTGCCAATTCTGAAAACAGAAAAATATAGATGTGTTCCCAAAGGATGTTTATCTTGAAAACATGCAGTTGAAATTATCTTAAAAAGCTTTCTAGGTATTAGAACTTACTCTTGTATAACTTGAAAGGCCTTCCCAGTTGCAATTTTTCATTTCTTACTGATTTGATAAAGAAGTCAATGTGAAATATTATTTTTCTCCATTTCAAAGTGTACTAAATTTGTTTAAAGCACTATTAAGGTTTTAAACATTGCTTTTAAAATTAGAACAGCCTGCTTCTATGTGTGCAGAAGTTTGGAAAGAAATACATTCATGGAAGTGTAAGATAAAATGCTTGACAATGTAGTCTTTGATCATAAATATAAATAACTTATCCAAAAATCATGTTGAGTCAAACCAGAAGAAACTAGAAAAGGCTTTATTTTTGGTGATGCTTAGGAGATCTCAAGTTGCTTTCTTTATACTTTGATTCCAGCAGAAAAACTAGTTTTAACTTTATTGGGCCTCTTTCTCTAGGGGAAAAACTTACCTAAATCCCCCTCCCCCCTTAAAAGACCCCAAACAACAAAATAATTTTTAAAAGCTCCAAACCCAAATTAAAATACAATCAAANAAAAAAAAAAAAATCTACCTAAATCCCCCTCCCCCCTTAAAAGACCCCAAACAACAAAATAATTTTTAAAAGCTCCAAACCCAAATTAAAATACAATCAAAGGTAAATATTTCACGTGGTCTAAGTTTTTAGGAAGGATATCTTCTAATGAGAGGCTCATATATGCTACGTGAATTTGACTCTGGAGAAATTTTAGCATTCATTGTTAAAATCCTACTTAATTCACTGAACTGCCATATAGACTATATTATTTCATTGACAAATATATAAGTGAAAATGATATGTACTTTGTCTATATTTTATTTTTAGACACACTTGAGAAATCTAAGAATTATGGATTCTACAGGCAGACTGTCATGTTTTCATAATTTTCACTTGTTCATATAAAATATTTTATGTATTGGTGAAAAAGCTGAATATATGATAATGTATTACATAATAATAAAATGTGTTCTATACAAAAATATATATTTGAAACTGATAAATAGATTGATGCTATGATAACTCAATTTTATTTTGTTATTTGAAAAGAAAAATATTTAGATAATACACAGAAGGAAATAATGCTTTTTCTTACCTTCAATGTAGTTCATTCATCAGACCTATTTACCTTACCTGTCTTTAGCAATCACAAATTACTGGAGCAAAATAATTGGCTAAGCTTCCTCTTTTATCTGCTTTTATGTGAAGGATTGATTGCAACAACTTCCTGGATATGTGACTCTTGGGGAATGCAATGAACTTATGAAATACTTGTGAATGTGCCAACAATCTGTACAGGTGCAGGTGTTGCTGCCCTAAAAGATCACCAAATCAGAATAGACACGTTATATAGTTAAATTACAAAACTGAGCTTTAAATATATAACAGTGTTTGAAAAGGAGAATGTCCTAGAAAGGAGAATGCAGGAGGAACTGAAAATAGACCTAGTGTAAGTGATGTGTCACGGGATGAATTCTACTGCCAGTAACAAAGCAACTTGGCAATAAATTCTAAGATGTTTCAACTTGCACAACAGAAGTGAGCAAAGCAGATCCATCAAAATGTGCCTGCTGAGTAAGTGAGAAAACTTAACGGTGAATAGATCTCAACTATGGGAAAATCTACCTAACAAGGCATATAGTGACAGGCTGTTGAATCCGCAATCAGCCTTTACCACTTTATCTGTGGATAATGAACATCAGGGTCATTGGAGCCATGAGCATGGTCATCTCAGAGCACTGTTCCCAGCTCAAATTTGCACTCTTTTCCATCTCCATTCCCAACAGGGCTTTCAATTAAGATGCACCCTAGATCCAGAATTTAGCACGAACAAAAGTTCTCTTTTTTTGTTTCCACCAAAGCATGATGCATTGATGGTGTGCATTATTTAAGAGTAGACAGCCATTTCACTTTTTAAACTTCTCTCAGACGTACTCAAGCACTGATCTACAGTGCAACAGTACATCTGTATTGATGAATCAAATTAGATTCTCTGACCTCTAGCTTCTCATCTGAATTTTCTTACAACTGATTTAAACACATAGGTTTTGCCTTTTTATTTTGTCATACAAGAAGTTACTTCTGTTTGGTCTTTCAGTTACGAATTATAGCCAAGGTTTTGACATTTAGGTCAAGCACTCCTTTAAAGGCTTGACAAGGAAGAAGAGATAAATGTATGCTAGAAGTACATTTGTTGCATTTCAGTTCCTTGTGACAAAAAAAAAAAAAAAAGAGGAGGCAGAGGAAAAAACTTCACTACATCTTTTATGTCTTCTAATGCCCGAGGCTAATAAAATCAAATGCTTTCTTTAAAGTATAAAGCTATTTCTTAATTCATGCATTTGCAATGTTTTCAACATCATTAGGAACAGATTTCTAAGTCTGCCCTAAGTCACTTAGCATTTTCTTTGCGTGACAAGGAATCTTGTAGAATAAAATAAATTAATTTATACTGTTCAATAAGTAATGATATCAGATTTAAATTTCTGGAAAATTTTCAGTCCTTCCTTTCAATACTTACAGGTTTTTTTTTCACAGATCTTCTATGCTTGACTGTATCAGGCCTGCTAATAGCAACAGCAAGCATATGTTTATTTTTTGCTTTGGAAATAGAAAATCTTTCAAGTGAAGAACAAAGACGTAGGTGTTAATGCTTGATCTTTTCAGGGAGAAGGAAGGAATAGCCCACTGAGGCTCACAAAGATTGGAAAATTGGCACTGGAAATAAAAATATTTGACAGAGGGCAAAATCAGACTACCTAAGAGGTAGTCTGGTCTTAGGCAGGTAGATGTAACCAGATATAAGTGAAACGTGGGCCTCATCCCTCTTCTCTTATCTATGCACTGAATATCTTGGACTCTACCTATGCTAGTTTAGTGACCTATGTGAAGGGTGTATCAGCAGCTGTCATATTTGCAGAGATGGCTGTTGAGAGGAACATGTAACTTGAGGCCATCTGTTTAAAAATAAAGCCTTTTCTGCTGTGTATCCCAGGAGAGGAGAGGAAATCATCCTTTCCAGTGTACTTGCTGACTTTTCCTCAGTTTCCAGAAAGGAAATCATTGTGCCATTGTGCTCTAGTGCTAGACTTAGGAAGTGAGGGAGAGGGCTGGTGGCAATCTGTGCTGCTGACACAGTGTCATGGGGTAATGAGGCATGTTGTACCATCTCAGTGATGCGTCAAGCCTGGGAAGTTTCAAATGGTTTGGTTAAAATGCCCTAAAGAATTTAACTGCATGCAAAAGAGTTTTATAGTTTTCTTTTGTTGTTAGTGTTTAGAATTGGGTTGCACAAGCAAAGCCACATTGTCAGAAGGGGCTCTGGTACACCACTGTGGTACACAGCATGTCCCAAAAAAAGTCAGTAGGTTAGAGTTTAGTCTATTAGAATGTCTCACACCAACACAAGTGTTTGATTGTTTTATTAGAGAAGGGTGGATTTCTGTCACTTTCCCAATTTGTTTCATCTTCAGCTTGTCCTCCTGAAAAAAAGGGGACAAGATTCGAGTCCTAAATGTAGTAAAGTTTGTTAACTCAAAAGGGGTTCATGAAGATCCCCCTTTATTTTGCTTTGACATGCAAGGGAGACACTGCTGTTTTTTTTTAAATGTTAACGCGCTTAAAGACACTTAGTCCTATAAGACTTGACACATGGAACTTATATGAGGCTTTATCTATGAAATACATAAAATACTTCAAGAACATCAGATATTAGACAAAATAAGAATTATTAATTTTTCCTTTACAAGGGTACCTGGAAGAGTACTTTCTGTTCTTATATTTGTTAAAATAGCTTTAAAAATGAAAGGTATTATGTAGGAAATATGAATTATTGTCCTTATACTTTGGGACTTTTCAAATTTTTAATTTTTAAATTTAATTTAATTTTAAATTTAATCAGGAATTTAACCAGGTTGGATGGCACAGTGTAAAGCATTCTGCTCTTACATGTGGCTCCTTTGAGTTTCGTATGCCCAGGAGAAAGCACCAACTGCTTATGCAAGCATAATTACATTTCTACAAATTGATTTACACATCCACAGGCAGCAAAAGGTATGTCATTTTTATCAGGCAGCAGCACAACTGGGCTGATCTGCAAGGGCGAAAGTGGAGATGACAGCAACAGTGGCCTTGCCAACCAGGGATACTATCACAGAGTGCCCCAGCAAAAGGAGCAAAGCACATCCAGCAATGTTGATTGGATCTAGATAGCACACCTCATCACTAGAGAAGTCCACAGTGATAAGGGAGAAGGCTGAGTCAGCAAAGCAAGAGATAGATGAGCAAAGTACAAGGCAACCTCTTCACCTTGCTCTTTTGTCAGTGGTCTGCAAGATTACACCTGAAACTGCAGTATAAGGTATGTTTCACTTATGCTGGATAATCGCTGTTATTGCTAGTGCTAGTTTTGCCAGTCTCCCAGGTCTGCATTCCTTTGGGAACCAGTGCTTCATTCCAGGGGATTCATATTGTACAGAAAAAGCATTTGCTCTTAGTTTCTATTAGCTACAGATATATGTAAAACAGTGAGTGTTATACCACAAAAAGTTGTACAAAGCTAAGCAAAGCTGACCCGAAATAGTTAATAGTCAGCTAGCTGTTAGACAATTGAAGCTAAACTAGCTGAAACAAAGCTGCAGGTAGTCCAAAACAGATCCAAAGGAAACTTGACAAGCTCTGGAACTCGGGTTTTTAGTTTACTGCAAAGGCTATGGCCTGTTGCTAGCAATGGCAACATGTGTTTACTAGGTCACAAGGCTAGACAGTATACTTGAAAGAATAACACCTTCAGCCAATCTATCCATTTCTATTTGAAATAGAACACATTTTTAAACTTTTCCTGAATGTAACAAACATACTGTGTTTTGTCTTCTAAAGAATGTCAATATTGCCACAAATCCAAAGAGACTCCATTTAAATAGAAGCAAACCAGTACTATATTTTTCAAATTGTTAATCTATTAAATATGTGTTCAAATACATATGCATGTACAAAGTCAGTAGCATCATTTACATGAATAAATGTAAAATTAGTGAATTACCAGATCTGGGAACATAAAAGTTTCCATTCAATCTTTCCTCAAGTACTAGAATTTATTTTTCTTTATACTGACCCAAAAGAATCAACAATTTGCTTTTGATATCAATAGAAGGAAGAATTGTTTTTTTTAAGGTGCAATAATAATTTAAAATAATAATAACAATAATCTCACATAATAAGAGTAATTCTGTTAATGTAATTTTACATAAGGTTTTACTGATTGCTGTCTGTCTAACTTCATCACTGTCCACCGTCCTGCCAGCACTACAGTACATATGTGAATAATAGTGATACTGGCTTCCTCTCTTTTTCTGTAAATGCTGAAATTGTTACACAAACGGTTAGAGATGCTTTTCATACACACTCAGTAATTATTTTTATGCTATTTTATCAAAATGTGAAGCATTTCTTACATTACTAATGCATGTAATATTCATTTATTGATTTCTTTGCATAGACATTAACAGTCCTAATACTTACACTTCCTTTTTATATCCAGATGAAAACGATTATAGAGTTAACAATCTCAACAGGAAGGATGTTGAACTTCCTATCACAGAATTGAGAGATACTATTTGGAAGATCCTCAAAGAGAAAGAATCTCTGTGTTCTAGGAATCTTTGCATCACCTGACACTGAAAGTGCTGCCCACCAAAAATAAGAATTTGACCTGAATGTTTAGATTACCTTTATTTCAAGTTTTTACAGTTTTTTTTTCTCTCTTATTCTGAATATGCTTATACTCAAACATAAGCGGCAATATCAACAGGCAAGTCTTTCTAATAAAAACATAGATCAGATCCTTCTGCTTTGATCACAACACTTTCTCTTCACTTTTAAAGTTGTTCTGTGGAAAGAAAGGACCACTGCATTACTTGCACTTCTGATTTATGTGTTCTGTATGCAATTGAGAAGGTTAACTTGTAATGACAAGGCAGCAAATACATCTTTTTTAACACTTGACCATTGACAGTTCTGGATATCAATGCTGAAATTCAATCTACAAATTAATTTTGCACTTTAACACTTTACAGGTTATTATTATGAAGCTCATTGGTGTTAGCCATATGTATTTCAGTCATTTTTTAATACTTTTTTATGACTAAGTGCTCAAACATAGACTCACAAACGTAGATTTATCTATAAGACCTCATTTGTCCCAAGTGTGTTAATGTAGTAACTAATAACTTCCCGATTACTTGTTACCATCTTGCTTGATTTCCACTGGTAGTTATTACTGTCATTATACATATAGCCATTTCTTTTAGTTCAAAGGGATCCCTAAATGACTGACAAAAGTTATTGCTAAAGAAGCAGACTCCTGTGCCTCACGTTTCTGTCTGGCTAAGCAGCATTTTCTATTCAATTATGCTTTAATTACATTTGCTGTTTCCTTACTTTGTAAGATATATATTTAATAGTGGAAACTATATCCTTTATCAGCATCAGCTATGTTTAAATTTTTACTTGATATTAAAATTCCATCTGCCTGAAGCAGTAAATTGGTTTGGTACAATGTACAAAACAATTAGGTATTTATTTCTGTGCTTTCGATGAAGGACAGACAAGTCAGAGTGGGAGAAAGAGGGCAGTTTGTACTTAGGCTGCAAAACATACAGGAATTAGCCCTATGGCTGTAGTTCAAGCAAACAATAATATTTTTTTAAGTATAACTTTCAGAAATGTGCTGCTTGTAAACTACCCATTCATACCTTTTACCTGTGAAACACCCCCTGAAAAACTTTGCTTTTGTTTTGTTTAACAGTGCATAGATATCATCATAGAATATGTGAATGAAGGCAGAAAACTAAAATGCATGAGTTGCAAACAGAATAGTAATTTCCTCCATTTATAGCTAATAAATCTCCATCACTAGGCTTCTGTCCCCATCCCCAAGTACTCATTTCTCTGTGTAATGGAGATCTCACCCCTCCCAGTTATGAGAAATGTTGAATTAATTGTATGTGCAGCTGCTTTCTAATGGAGGGATAAAAGCACCTCTGGGGAGAAGGACTGGGAATGATAATTTATCTTTTGTTCATTGGGTTTTTTGCATTCTTTATTGGTTGTGGGAACAAGTGAAAATAAGAACCTTCTCGAAATCGGGGCCCACTTCATTAATGGATATGTTGATCCTAATTCAGTTCCAGAACTAGAACTGCAAATGTTCTGTAGAAATTCACATCTGTGTGAAACGAGGATAATACTACCATCTTAGAGATGGATAATTAGGTGATAAAAGTTGCTAAGGAAAAGAAAAATGATAAATAATTTCACTGGGGTGCCTGATGAATACATTTCTAAATCTGTGGATTGGCAAGTCCTATTCTTAACAGAAGAAAGATATAAGTCCTCTAAAGTTTTGGATTTGGTTATTGTGGGGAGGATTGTTGTGGTGTTGTTTTTTTTTTTTCCTTTTGTTTTGGTGTTTGTTTTTTTTCTTGCTTAAAAAATTACTATTAAAGAGAGAAAGTTCTATGTGATGATTTTCTTGGGTTTATTTCTGCATTTAAATCTGGGTGCAGAACCTACAGCAATTAATATTAATGTGAATTTGATTATTTAGCTCTTCAGCCTTTCATTGGATTATGTTGACTTTGTAATTTGATTGCTACACAGATGTAAGCTGTGCTGATTGCATTAAAGTACGCAAAGGAAATGAAAAATATTACCAAGCAATATTCGGAAAACAGTTCTTCCTTTCTAGCTGTGAAGATTTCCTTTTGGGAAGACAAAAACAAAGGATATTAATGATTATACCCTAATGCCAGCCATCAAGTTAGAAATAATCAGTCTGTATGGACAATAATACTATAATACTTTGTTTCTGCATTAATAGGTGTTATATAACTAATAGATGTGAGAGATATATTGAAGTATGCTATTAAAAAGGTCCAATCTATAAGGGAAGCTCATGCATTAGGCTACTGCTTCCACAGAATTTCTAACTTCACTGCTATTTTGTAACTGAAGAGTGTAGTAAGTAATAACTGGTGTATAATGGTTCAGTCAGAAACAGCTCAGTCAGTACTGGGGCGATTCCAAGCAGTGAGTTCTGGGGCCATTATCTATTACATATTCCTCTTAGGTTGAGCAATGTTAATCTCAGGGGAACTGAGTAACAATGAGGTTCTTCTTATTCCTACTTTTGTGGCCTTTAAAGACTGCTCTCAACTCTCTACTGATTGCAGCAGTCACTGAGTCTGTTTCTGATATACATAAATTCTTTCTGTGATGGGATACACAGTGGCCTTTGTGTTCCTTCTGCAAGTAGCTTCATCTAGAGCTATTTCGAAGGCATTTTCTGTTACTAAGTGAACATGATAGCGGTGTCCTGGTTTTGCCCAGCCAGAAATGAAGTACCACAACAGTCTTTTGCTCCGTGTCCCCAATTCACTCCCACTCTTGTTAGGATGGCAGAGACTCCAGCGAGATGGAAGAAAAAGATAAGCATGGTTGTGGACTGAGACAAGTGCAGGGAGGGCTCGCTGCCAGTTATGGTTCCGGGCAAAACAGACTCCAGCATTTGACTGAGAGAGGAAAGTAGGAAAGTTTATTCTACAAGAAACAGAACAGAACAAAAAGCAAGAAGAGAGTAGGATGATGAGAAGATTACAGCACCCTCCTCCATTCCTCCTTTCTTCCTGGGCTCAGCTCACTGCTCCTGATATCTCCACCTCCTCCCCCTTGAACAGCTCAGGGGGGCAGGGAATGGAGGATGTGGTCAGTCTCTCACAGGTGGGCTCTGCTGCTTCTCTCAGAGGAGGGTGACTCCTGCCATTCTTCCCCTGCTCCGATATGGGGTCCCTTCTCCAAGGCACCGGCCTTAATGAACTTCTCTGGTGTGGGTTGTTCCCAGCAGCTGCAGCTCCTGCCAATACAGGGTATCTCACACAGGACATAATCCTTAGTGAATATCCCTGGTGTGGGTTCTTCCCCACAGTTGTAGCTTCTGCAGATACAGGGTCCCTCCCTCAAGACATGGTCTCTTCTGGGCATGATGTTAATGAAGTTCTTTGGTGTGGATTACAGTTACAGCTTCTGTGAATGTGGGGTCTCACCCATGGGACATGGCTTCCTCCAGCCATAATCACTGCCACTGGCATGGGGTCTTTAAAAAGTGAGTCACTGTCCCTGATGCGGGGTCTTTAACAAAATGCAAATAAATCACTGCTTCACCAGTCCTCCCCACAGGATGCAGTGGAGTCTCTGCTCCAGCACACCTCCTCCTCTCTTCCCTCACTGACTTTGGGGTTCACATGGTTGATTCTTTCTCTCTTCCAACTCCTTGCACCACCACCAACCAGAAAAGAAGAAGTGGCAGAAGAAGGAAGGAAAAGAAAGAACTCTTTTCTTCCAGCTTCTTCTTAAAAAGTAACTGTGGAGGCATCTAATTGGCTTAGCCCTCGAAGTGGGTCTTGCTCAGAGCTGGGGAGAATTTAGAGCAACTTCTTACAGGAGCCATCTTGACAGCCCCTTCCCCATTACCATAAACAGCTTCATGTCAAACCATGACAGGAGCAAATTTAAATAATTGTTTTCCAACTTTGGATCTAGAGTAATTTTTCACACATACAAAATAATTATAAGTGCCTCAAAAGAGGGAGAACAGAGTGGAAATTTAAAACTTTTCATTGTGGTTTTGTGTTTTTTTTGAAAAAATGAGAAAAAAAACCCCGCCACAATAACAATAATAAAAAGACCAACCTATAATTATTCAGAAAACCTGTCTATGACTGGATTTGGAAAGGAAAATAAAGCTCTAGTTGGAAGATTGAGTCTGCCAGGTTTGCATTCAAATGCTCCTGTTGATTTCAGAAAGGCTGCTCATTGAAGGCTGTATTCCCCATCTAAAATACAGCTCTCAATAAGAAAACAAGTACAAAATGCATTAAGATATCCAAAAAGATGATTCTGGTTTGGAAATAGTTTATATTTCATCTCCACTGGGCATAGCCCTTCCCCTGCATCTGGGGGAGCTGCCTTGCCAGTCCTCCTGACCAATTGTCCTGCAGATAGATATGCTCATCCCTTCCCTAGGAGAATAAAAGTAAAAATGCACCTTGGGACTTGTTTTCACTGAATCTTATATGTCAACTGAAGTGACTGTGATAGCAATTAGTCCACAGTTAGGACATATAAAACTCTGCCAGTGAAACTAACAGCTTTAATATTCTTTTTTTTAGCTCAAGAAAACTCTTAAGACCATTTTGTAATAACTCAATAACGAGATACATGCATAGACTTTCTGCAAATTCCTTTGGTCCCTAATATTGTATTAAACCATGGTAGTAGGATTTCAGTTACTTATGCAAAAATCACATCTGCAATAGATAGAAATATTTATCAGTGTATTCACTAAAATGAAAAAGCATTGAAGCAAGTAATAACATTTAAAACAAATAGGAAAGCACAAATGAAAATGAAGCATCTGAATAATTACACAATATGTAGCACAGAATAAATGATATCAAAATTCCACTTCTGTTTGAAATCAATAACACTGAAATGTGACAGTAACTTGATGATGGTATGTAACTAAAAATTTAATCCAGTCAAAATATCTTTGCATCATACTCATAGACAACTGAATCTTTGCAATTGTTTCTTAATGAAAAGCAATTGGTTTCTGGAAATTATTAACTTATTTTCTAGCCACAATCAAAGAACATATGGAACTAGACAAGAGACCTGTTCCGAAGTTAAACATTTCAATTTACAGGGTAAGGAGAAATAGTGTAATATTTTGCAATCACTTCTTAGTCAGGTTTCATTTAGTGTGAATGTGTGGTGATATAAACGTAAAGAATATTTGATAAAAGCCCAGAAAAAATAACGTAGTATGAAATACTGTAGACCTGTAATGACCAATGCACAGCAACATAATCGAAAAACAGGAAGAATAATTACTGAGAGCAATCCTAAAAGAGAGATGTTCTGTTTCAAAAATACTGTACCAAAAATGAATTTTAATACCTGAGTCAAACTAAAACACGCTGAAATGTGCTTCTGTGTTGAATGCTTCATAGTTCATGGATAACATAGAAAGTCATCACCTGACACATGATGTCCTGATTTATAAAACTATATTTTCTCCTGACAATTATTATGACAATTCCTCTAAATTCAGTATAAACCCCCAGAGGGAAAACTTGCAATTAGTTTACTAGAAATACAGACTACTTTGCTGTCTTGTCTTTTTTCTTTCTCTTTTTAAAATTTTGGTTTTGTTAAATTTTACCTTGTTCAGAAAGATGTGGAAAGGAGAGTAGAAGGAGAGAGAAACTTCAGAGGCAAATAATTTTTCTCTTTGAGAAAGAAGTAGAAAAACATTAAAAGGAGAACAAATTTAGGTTAGATACTGAGATGCAGCATTTAATTTCTGTGAGCATGCTGGAAATCAGCTTCTCTAGATAATTTAAGATTCACATAAGCCCAAGCATAAGTAGGTCTTACAGACACTGTTTATCCAGTCATATCTGAGATAAAGGAACTGCAACATGCAGCTACAGCACCATATGACTGTATGAAATAAGCAACTCTTGAATGTTTAGCTGGGATATTTTTCTAAATCATTTTAAAAATTGTGACTGGAAACAAGATAATGAGTAAATACAATGAATGCATATTTCAGAATTAACTGCAACAAATATTTCCCTCAGTGACAATAATGAACCCATGCCATTGCTGAGAGTTTATGAATATATAGGCTGTAGACATAGGGAAATTACAGGTACAGTTTCCCTAGAGAAGAGGCAGCATTTTTGATTATTTATGGCTGACTTGTTTTCTTGAATTCATCTTTAATTCTATTTTGAAGCCATACCCTGCAATTATGATTACTTTTGCTGTCCCCATCAAGTTGAAACTCACTCAACTGGAAAAAAAACAAATGAAAAAAAACAAAAAGAAAAAGAAAATCTTAAAAATACTGTATCTTAACTTCAAATCTCACTCCAACTCTCATGATTTATTTTCTTACTTCTTCATGAAAAAATATCAAAGCACATGACTGGTAGAATCTGAGATGAGGTTACAGAATCCACACACTCACATAGTTGCTCAAAAGGCTGAAATGAAGGATTGTGTTCTGGAACATGACATACCAAAGACTTTTTTTATACTAGTAATACAAATAATATTGTCAGGCTAGTATAACTTCACAGCTACTGAAGGATGCACATCCCCTAAAGGATGGCAGCTATCCATAGGCATACTTTCATTCCTTTGTAACATGAACTAACTAACAGGTAGAATTTATTTATTTCCAGTCTATGTTGAATTACTTCGTTTTTACTGTGGACTACAAATGTTCATTTTGAAATTTACTTTGAATCAGTTAATGCAAGATAAGTTGTTATGCATCAAAACTTAACAATATCACTTATTCCAAAAGGCAACACTTTCAGAATGAACGCTCAAGTGTCTTCCAGGTGAATCAACTTGAGCCTCTCTACTAATAAATTACTGGTTTTACTGAGGCATCAGCAAAGTACCAGAAATTCAGGGGTTTCCCTGAAACTCTTTTGCAATGATCTTTTAAAATGTGTAACTGGCTGATCATGCCTCCTCTCCAAAAAAGACAAATATGGCAACACAGTGGCAATATAGTGATTAGTTATACCTTTCTATTTTACATTAATGAATTATGAAGGGCATTTATTTAACAAGCGCCTTTTCAGGCTCTTGTGCATGATTGCAAATGACATGTGTGACGTCCAGCAGTCCTTTCTTTTGCATAATGGTCACAGATTACACTTAGAAACAGTAAAGTGACAGCTCAAGTCACTTAATGAGAAGTTTATTAAGAAACTAGGACTGATTATCAGTTGCAAATTAACCATAATGTGAGTAATCAGCAAGATGTCACATTGGTGCAAGAAAAATGATCAACAGAAGAATGTTCAACATTATGCTAATCAAAAAGTACCTACAGCTCATTATAGAATATAATTTGCAGGAACCAAGGGATGCAGGGTTTGAGAAATTTATTTTTGGAAAATATATTTGGAGATATCACAATACATACCTTTAGGTTCTACTTAATATCCCAATATTTTATAGAGATTCAGTGAATTATCTACATGATAAAAGCTATACTTATCATATATAAAAGTTTGGTTAGATTTTTGGACCTTTAGACTAGACAGTGTTTTTGAAGCAACAGGAAAACAAATTGTGTTGTTTTAAATGTATCATTTTGCCAGTTGCCTGAAAACAATTGTAAAATGTATGCAAAATTGAAGTCACAGTAATCAGTTACATTTGTCCTATCAAGGACTATATTGTTATTTTTAATTATGAAGTAGTATGACTAAATTTTACAGTTTTGTGTCATTCAAAATGTAGCAATTGATACCAATATGGAAGAGAGGGAAAAGGAATTGCAATAGTAATTTTGACATAACCATCTTATTTCTTTTCATTGGTCCTCAAGTGCTCTTTGTTCTACAACAGACAATTTCATTCCTTTAAGCCCAGACTTCCAGACCTTCTACTTTATAATACTCTGATTCTCCTTTGCCCTGGCAGTGCCCACATAGTCCTAAAACATCAGTGATACCATATATTCATAAAAGTAAGGAAAAGGTAAATTTTTTTCTTACCAGGAGTGGTATTTTATATGACTCAAAAAGGATTTCAGTTTGTAATATAAACTTTTAAAGTTGTTAAGAAACTTAACAGTCTGCCATTGTGTCCAGAATCACAGAATAGTGGGGTTGGAAGTAACTTCTAGATACCATCTAGTTCAACTCCCCTCCTAAAGCAGGTCTACCTTGATCAGATTACACAAGAACACATCCAGGCAGGTTTTGGAACCTCCAGAGAAAGAGACTCTACACTCACTCTGGGCAGTCTGTGCTTGGACTCCATCACCCTCATCTCAAAGATATTTCTCCTCATGTCCAAATGTAAATTCCTGTGTTCCAGTTTGTTGTTTTTACCCTTTGTCCTGTCACTGGGTACTACGGAAAAAAGACTCATCCCGTCCTCTTGATAGCCTTTAGATATTTATAAATGTCAATAAGGTCCTCTCTCAGTCTTCTGCAGGCTAAACAGTCCCAGACCTTTCAGTCTCTCCTCGTAAGAGCAATGTTCCAGTATCTTAAACATCTCAGTGGTCCTCCACTGGACTCTCTGCAGAAGTTTCCCATTTCTCTTGAACCAGAGAGCTCAGAACTGGACACATTACTCCAGATGTGGCCTTACCAGAGCAGAATACAGAGGAAGATTAATGTTTCTCCACCTTCTGGCTACACTCTTCTTGATGCATACCAGGATGCTATTGGACTTCTTGGTCACAAGGACACAGTGTTAGCTCATGTTTAGTTTGTTATCAACCAGAACTCCCAGATCTCTCTCTGCAGACCTGCTCTCCAGCAGGCCACCCCCAGCCTGTACTGGTGCATGGGGTTGTTCCTTCCCAGGTGAAGGACACTGCACCTGTCCTTGTTGAACCTCATGAAGTTCCTCTCCACCAGCTCTCAAGCCAGTCAAGGTCTTGCTGATGGCAGCAGAGTCTTTGAGTGAATCAGCCACTTGTCCCGGTTTCATATGATCAGTGAACTTGTTGACTNACTGGACTCTCTGCAGAAGTTTCCCATTTCTCTTGAACCAGAGAGCTCAGAACTGGACACATTACTCCAGATGTGGCCTTACCAGAGCAGAATACAGAGGAAGATTAATGTTTCTCCACCTTCTGGCTACACTCTTCTTGATGCATACCAGGATGCTATTGGACTTCTTGGTCACAAGGACACAGTGTTAGCTCATGTTTAGTTTGTTATCAACCAGAACTCCCAGATCTCTCTCTGCAGACCTGCTCTCCAGCAGGCCACCCCCAGCCTGTACTGGTGCATGGGGTTGTTCCTTCCCAGGTGAAGGACACTGCACCTGTCCTTGTTGAACCTCATGAAGTTCCTCTCCACCAGCTCTCAAGCCAGTCAAGGTCTTGCTGATGGCAGCAGAGTCTTTGAGTGAATCAGCCACTTGTCCCGGTTTCATATGATCAGTGAACTTGTTGACTCCTTCTTTTCCTTCATGTGCTTAGAGATGATGAGCTGTTCCATCACCTTTCCAGAGAAGGAGATGAGGCTGACAGACGGGTAATTTCCCAGATCTTCCTTCTTGCCCATTTTGAAGACTGGAGTGACATTGGCCTTCCTCCAGTCCTCAGGCACCTCACCTGTATTCCATGATCTTTCAAAAATGATGGAGAGCATCTTAGCAATAACATCAGCCAGCTCTCTCAGCACTCAGATTTAACTCATTATAACAATATTCTGCTGAACAAAACTGTTTAACTAACTGATTAACTAACATATTTTTCCTGTGAACAGACCCACTGAGTGTTTTTTGTCAGGGTTTTTTTGGTGGAGAGGATGTTGGTTTTTTGAAGTTTACCTACTTCCTATCTCTTTTATTTAATCACTGAAGAAATAGTGAAGCATGATACAACCTATCTATTACATCTATCTCATTCTCTTCTTCTCTCTGTAGCAATGTCTTTATCTGTCTTTCAATCTTTATTCTAAAGACAAAATCAGTGACTGAATTCTGGCTTTAGAATTTGAATTCTTTGCTCTAGAAATATCTCAGATTTTTTTCCCATGTAGATATTATGTTGTTTGGAAATGTTTTTCACTTTCTAAATTTCATAATTTAATAGGGAATAATTGACTATGTGTCCAGTATCCTTATACAAGCCTCTTTGTAGGTACTATCCAAAATCCAATAATAAACAGATTTCTTGAGTTTTCTTGTAAGCTTGGCATCAATAAATCATCTCAATAAATTTTCAGACAGATGAGCTTGGTAGAACTATTTCAGCATTGGTCTATTTCAAATATAATAATTGTTTCAAAACCTGTCTGGTGTTTCCATTGCTATCTTTGTTAACAAGGCAAGTCAATTTTACAGGGCTATACTATTTTCTTTAAAATCAAAAGGATTTTGGATTTTTTTGTTTGACTGAAATGAAATTGAGATGAGGCTTTTAAACCTTTCTTCTTAGAATTTTTTGTGTGGAATTTAAAAAAAAAAACCAAACAAAAACTAAAAAACACAAACCCAAAAGTTTTCATACTTTGATTTTAAAAATTTGTTTCCTTCAGACTATAAAATGGTCATGTTGCAGCTATCAGAGGAACCAAGGTGCAGTGTTTCTGAGACTATACAAAAGACATGGTGGTTCTAAGTGTTCTGAATACATCTTGCGAGTATAAGCAGCTGTAAGGTACTAGTAATATGCCTCAACATTGCTGGCAGCACAGTTCACCACCACCACCAAGGATTGTGCCTGTTGAAGGCACCGTTACCTTGCACAGCAAGTCCCACTGTCTTAGGATACACCGCCTCTGTGCATGCGCCCAGGCCCAAGGTCAAGGGGCTGTGACCCTCACAGACTTTTAGGGACTTACCAAGACCCTCCAGGACCCTTGAGAACTTTCCAGGACCCTCCAGAGATGGTACTGGGTATGCACCAACAAGAGGAGTTTATGTAAGAACAGGATGAGTGAAGGCGAGCTTCTTTTCGTCTTCCCCGCCCTGGACTGGATGGAGCCGTGGAGCTCTCAGACAAAGGGACTGCCAAGACCCTCCACGTGGACTAACGGTGGTGACTGTTGTGGCCTTCTCTCTCCCTCTTTCTCTCTTTCTCTTTCTCCTTTCTTTTTCCTTCTTTCCTTTCTGTTTTCATTGTGGATTGTTGTGGGTAAAATAAAGTAGTTTAGCACTTGACTCCATTTTGAGTCTTAATTCTGTTCCTGAGAATATATGAAACCTGAGCACGATAACTTCTTTGATTGAACATCACTCAGGAGTTAAGCCCAGCTTCCCCCAGCCACCCAGAATTGTCTGAGGTCAGTTTGAAAGCAAGGGGGTTTAACTTCTGACAAATTAAAACTCAACAAGGGATAGTGACAGCAGCAAAAGAAATACTACTAAAAAAATTAACCTTTCTTTTAAAATAACAGCTGTTGGTTGACCAATAAAAGAAAAAAAAAATCCCAGTTGAGGCCAGATGTTTCGGTAAAACACTTATAAAATAAATTTTTAATCTAGGAAACAATTTGTTCATCTGTATTTTATCCCATTCTAGCCCCAAATCTGCTCACTTTAATCAGCATTCATCTTTATGATGCTTAACAGCATTCAGTAGACTCAATAGGTGACTTGTATGTGGGACAGCTCATTCTTGCAAAATAGATGTGAGTCTCCAGTAAGTGGAGACCTGATAAGCAGAAATGGTGCAGTTGATCCTAGGCACCAAAACTAGCCAAGTACATAAAATATTTAACGTTTCTAGTTTTATGATGTCTTACTGAAGTAAGAAGATTTTAATTGTTGCACAGTTTTCACTTCACAATTCTCTTTCACGCTGGAGATTGTCATTTTTTCTTAGCTGCTTTGGCACTTCTGTAAGTGTCATCAACTCACAGACACCCTTGGTGAAGCAACAAGAAAGCAAGAAAGTAGAAGACTGAAGCTGGGGCATATTATCTATAAAGAGATCATAAACTATAGACAAAACTGGAAACCATTGATAAACTGAAAAGGCTAATGGAGTAAAGTGAGAACAGCACTGGGAATACAAGATATTGGACAATTTCAATAACTGTTTTAATGAGAAAAAAGAAATATTGGTTTACAAATTCTAGTATCAATTCTGTGGTGATAAAATGGCCTAACACAGCATAGATTTATGTGTACCAAAAGCCAGGGAGAAATTGGAAAATGGTTTCCCTTTAAAGCCTTTTATAACATATTATTTCTACTATCCATAAATAAACTAGTTCTTGTATGTAAGCGTGAGGGAAACGGAATTCTCATTTTCTCTGGCACCAATTATTTCAGAGGTTGGTCCAAGCTACAGAAATGAGATCCTATGTGCTCTCTCCTATCCCTATGAACATTTTCAAAAGATAAAGTGAATATGAGCATTATGAACAAGGTTAGAAGCCAATATTTTCTCCATGGCATACAGGGATAGACACTGTCCCAGTTGGAATGGTAGTTCAGTGAAGACAAAAAATACCATCTGATGCAGAGGGTGATGCCACATTAGTAAGAACTAATAATATTTGTGGCAAATTCCTTCTAAGTCTCCTAGTATTTTTCCACACTGACATAATCTGGATGGTGTGCCACGAGAAAACAGAATTGTCCTATTCAGTGACCTTAATGAGATGTCAAAGGGTTAATAAGAAAATTAATTTATCCTTTTAAGCACAAGAAGTAATTAAAGTCTAAGGGAAATCTGTATCATAATTGAAAATGAGTAATGAGCAAGTAGGATGTGAACAGAAAATGAGTTTGGTAATTAAGACAGGAAGTTCATTGTAACAAGAAGGAATAATATATTTGTCACCTGTGGTACAATTGTATCATGCTGATATTAAGTGGAAAAGCTTAAACTGGAACAGAACAATAGAGCTGGTGACTGAGAAGGTGTTAGATAGTGACACTGCATCCTCAGCTTGCAAGAAAACCTGCTTTGGAGACAGTAATAGGTAGGCTTCTGATAGCATCAGGGCTCTCGAATTAATGAAACTGAAATACATTAAAAAGGATTAAATAGTAATTGTGCTAGCATTTCTATATTAAAGCTTCTGAAGATATTAGTTTTTTGAACTTAAAGAAAAGGTTCCTGAATTACACACCACAAACACCTGGGTTACTATTTTAATAGGATGGGCCAAATTTGCTCTTGATATCTTTCTCCCAAAGTCAGTAGAGTTACTCCAGTGATGATTCTGTGTTATTACTTCATATTTATTATCTGAATTTTTATTCTGAAAGTTTGAAGCACAGGAAGTTCTTGTATCTCTAGAGACATCCAAGAGTTTACAGCAATTCAGAAGGCTCAAAAAAGCTTATGGATCATGACCTTCCTTTCCCATGGCAGTTGGTACCAGTGATGTTTAGATGCAATAAAGACATGAAAGACATGAGTAAGATTGAATTCTGAAGGTGACTTGCATTCCCAAATCCCAATATAATTTACTGTGTTGCTTAGGAAGTTACCCTTAAGGCTGATAACAGCAGACGTAAAATTAGCTCCTCAAGCACTCTTTCTTTACTGTGCAAATGCATGACATACTTTCCTTCTACCTTTTCTTCTAAATATGTTTTCTTTTATAGGCAAGATAGTGTTAATGAATAAAAGTACAAAAGCATACATAAAAGCAAAGATCCCATTGTCAGTCATCAGCTTTCTTTCAAACATGAAACCTGTTGTCCTTTCAGAAATGAGATGATGATAAGCAGCACTGAAGATGAACAACATGACAAAGTCTTTGCATATATCCAAGTACTATATTTTGATCCCTTCACCACTCTGTTTTGACCTTATTTTAGAAAATCAAGACTATAAATAATTGAATATAAAATATAATATTAGAAATAGATTCTAATTAGTTAAATTATACCCACCATTTGACATAATCTAACTACTATTCCCAAAAATAAAATTCATTCACACTGCAAGAAAAAAAATAAAGGCAGAGACCTGAGTGACTATGGACATTTATGTTGACTCAGGTGGTACCGGAAGAGAATAGTGACTTTTGCTGAAGGAAATGAGATCTAGTTTTCCAATCACCTATTACTCTTTGCTGAAACCGAAAAAAATACTCATCTTTTCTCATCATAGCTAATCAATGAAGGAAATGAATTTTAGTAAACACAAATCTATGACGAAGAATTGTTCAGCACAACAGTATCTTCTCTCAAACTGATAGGAAAAGCAGGATTGTTTTACCTAAATGCATTCACGAAAAGAGTCTAAACAGTGAAACTCATATTCTATTAAACCCATAAAATTAGAGGTTGTTTTATCAAAACCATGAGACAAAATAAATATTCCAAAGCAAAACCAAAGCAACAATACATATGAGTAATTATAAATTATTTTCCTACTCCTCTGTGGTCCATCATTTGAATTAATAAAATATTAAGTTTATGATGAAGTGCTGAAAAAAATAAGGTCAAAGGCACCCTGACAAAAGAAGAGTACAAGCTATGCTGCTTTTCTCCATAGCATGTAGGAGAGCTAAAGAACTGATTGCTCACTGACTGGAGAGAATATTCCTAGGCTAGCCTCGATTAGCCTATCCTCCTAGCCATAGATCATACATCTTGTATGTTCAACCTCCGCCGTCTCAAGCATCATAAAAGCCATACTCTCTAAACTTGGCATTGTCACTCAGCTCACATTATTGGTATTCCTAAAGTGTTATGTGATCATGATATCCCATGTTGCAGGGGCACATATTATGACATATATAAGCTATCCATGTTATAACCATGCTTTTCAGAAGCTTTGAAAAACAGTTGAAACAAAATTTATAGAGGCGGAAAATTTTATTTACTCACTAAATTACCCTGCAATTGAAGTTGATAGCTTTCATAGAAACATAGAATCACTCATCATAGAATCATTCATCACAGAATCATTTGGGTTAGGAAAGGCCTTTAAGATCAAGTCCAACCACGAACCTCACACTGCCAAACCCACCCCTAAATCATGTACCTCAGCACTTTTTCTAGTCATCTTTTAAGTATCTCCAGAGAAGGCCACCTGACCACCTCCCTGGGCAGCCTGTTCTGGTGTTCAACAATTCTCAGTGAAAAAGTTCCTCCTAACCTCCAATCTAACCCTTTGGCACAACTTGATTCCATTTCCTCCTGTCTCGTCATTTATTACTTGGGAGAAGAGACTGACCTCCATGTCACTACAACCTCCTTTCAGGTAATTGTAGATCGTGTCTCCCCTCAGCCTCCTCCAGACTAAACAACCTCAGTTCTACCAGCTGCTCCTCATAAGATTTGTTTTCCAGACCCTTCACCAGCTTTGGTGCCTGTCTCTGATGACACTCCAGCACCTCAATGTCCTTCTTGTAATGAGAGGCTCAAAACTGAATACAGTACTCAAGGTGTACTCGATTCAATAGTGTCAAGTGTCCTAGTCCTGGTCACACTCTTTCTCATAAAAGCCAGCATGCCAATGGCCTTCTTGGCCACGTGGACACACTGCTCACTCATGTTCAACCAATTAACACCTCCAGGTCCTTTTCCTTCAAGACAACTTTCCAATCAGTCATTCCCAATCCTGTAGCATTGCCTGCGGTTGTTGTGGCCCAAGTGGCACTTCACCTGTTGAACCTCATATGATTGGCCTCAACCCATCACTCTAGCCTGTACAGGTCTCTCTGAAAAGCTACCTTGTCCTCAAGTAGGTTTACGCACCTGCCCAGCTTGGTTTTGTCAGCAAACTTACTGAGAGTGTACTCGATTCCTTCACCTAGATCACTGATAAAGGTGTTAAACAAGACAGGCCCCAACACTGAGGCCTAGGGAACAACACTTGTGACCAGCTGCCAACTGGGTTTAACTCCATTCACCATGACTCTCTGGACCTGATCATCCAGACAGTTTTTTACTCAACTTTAGAACACGAGAACATTTAGAATATGTAGAACACCTTCCCCTCTATGAAATATACTACTATCATTTCTTAACACTGCATATTCTGCATATATATCTCTTATGTCCTTCTCAGCTCTGGTCAAGGAACGTATGCAGTTGAATTGCCTCCAAGTTTAGTTATAACATGTATTCTGGCTGGGAATCTCAAACATCATCTTTCACAAGAGCTGACGAGCAATTTAGGGACATGATTTAGTGGTGGGCTTGGCAGTGTTAGATTAGTGATTGAACTCGATGATCTTAAAGGTTTATTCCAACCAAAACAATTATATGAGTCTATAGTGTTCCTGATTCTTCTCTATCCTAATTCTGAGAAAGGGAAGAGAATCATTCAAGAAGGAGCTATCTGCTTCACATTTAGAACAAATACAAGGATGAAAAAAATAAGAGATGGATGTCAGCTGCTGTGCTTGAAAGCTATCATGGGCACATAAATTAAATACTTCCTGTGTCTACTGAAAGCAAAGGCAACATTGCCACCCACCTTGACACACACTGAGCATGATCACTATCGTCTTTCTTAAAGTATGCACATAGTAAGCCCAACTGCACTGCTAATGAGCACCAAATTGAGAGAGAAAGACTGAGGATGTTATTCTGCAGTTGTATCCAGCAATGTTTTTTCTGAGAATAAAAGCTTGATTTCTTCACAGCCTGATTCTGTGACTATTTGTCGGAAACATACAAAGAAAATCCCATTCATTTCTCAGTCAGACATCTAATCCTGAAACAAAACACTGGCATCTTTCAATTTTGTTTCTTAAATTATCCACCCAGCACTGAGTACGGAGTGCTTCTCTGACTCTAATGAAAATAATTTTGAACTGGCAAGGGTAAAATTATTGCAGTGATACAAAACTGAACATTTTACCACACTTCACTGTCCCATATATTGTCACAGAGCAACACGAGAATATATTCTTGGGCATCCTTATCCCCTTTCCTGGCCTTAGATCTAAAGTGCTTTTCTTGCCAAAGGCACTCCAGTCACACGTTCCTGTAGTGTTGACAAAACCCTACATGATGCTGAATTGAATTATATCGATGAAAAAAAAAGGCTGAGATTGTCCCTGGGGAAAAAAAATAAAAATCAAATCCAATCATGTGCTTGAGCACAGAAAATAAAGATAGTAAAATCCATCTTTTGGAGTATCTAGTATCCTAAAGTAACCCAGATAATGGTTCTTTTGACTGCATGGAAGAAAATGGAAAATATCTGAGATTAATGCCTATGGTATTGTCAGTGTTAAATTCATGGTTTGCTGACTGCCTAAATTACCTGGCACACTGCTAACCCTGATCTTAGCTTTGTCTAGGAAAGCACCTGTCATTAAAGGGGCAATTAATCTACTATTCTAATTTAAAATGAGGAAATGACAGAAAAGAAAATTAAATGTGTCAATTAAGTGCTTTCACATTCAAAACCAGGCATATGTCATGATTCAAAATAACATAAATGGAGAAACTCTTAGCAGGCAAACCTTCATATTAAACACACATTGTCAAATAAAGGAAGAAGAAAGGTTTTAAAAGTTGCTCACAAATTAAACTAGTTCCACTAACTTTTAAAGTAATGCACAACCTACTTATTGCTTCACGCATTAAAGCTAAGAAAATGGTGTTCAAACAGAAAATGCTGACAATTCGGAGAAGAAATACTTGGTTTTCTTTATGGTGCAGAAAAATAATAATTGGATTCAAATCATGCAGTAGTTAACTTGAGTTTTACTAGGGAAATACGTATTCTCAATTTACTAATGATTAATGTGTGCTACAGAGACAGATATATATATATATATCACAGAGGAAACTTCTTGACAGTTTTTTCCAATTTTTTTAAATTTTTGTTACGCTATCAGGAATTAATAGTGTTCAAATGCAGCTGAGGTTTAGTGAGGATAAGGAAATTTGGAATTTCGTACCCAGTCCTAAAGGCACTCAGCCAGAGCAAGGAAATAATTTCCTCTATATCAGTACATTTTAGTGAATAAAACAAAAAAGAGATATCAAAAAAACATTATTCCTTTCAAAAAGTGCTGATTTGTGCTTTAAGCACCACAGATTTTCAATGAATAAGAATACAATTTGATATTATTCCTAATAAAGATTGTTTAACATTTAGTGAAAGGAAGCAAATCCTAAGGCTTTCTGCAGTGATAAATTTACAAGTGATCTTTACTGCCAACAACAAATTACACCTATAAAACAACTGTAGAAAGCTAGAGTGGTAGTGTCTCAGTGTGATACAATGACCTATCCTGGGACCCTGGGACTGCTGCAAATAGCCACAGAGCAATGGCTGCTGAGAAACCTCTGGAGATCATCCTAATCCCCTACTTCTTCTCCTCAGGTCTATGATCCTTTTCCTCTTGCTCTCCATTTCATCCATAGAAGTCTCAGAATAGCCACAGAGGGTACTTCTCTGAAAAGTTATATAGCAACATGATTACGTTTTCCCAATGTGCCACTTCCAAATTTAGAAAGTAACTACAGAAAGCATACTAAGTTTCCATGAAACTATTCTCTTCTCTGCATTGCTTTGAAATCTACACGAAAATGAAGAAAATTTATTTCAGTTTTTAAATGCATCAATGTGTTTTTAAGGTTGTGTCAAGGGAGGTGAAGACATGGCTGCTGTAATCTGGATCATGTGAGCGGTATCAAAGGTTAGCCATGCACAGTTATAAAGAGCAGAGTTTATGTCCAGAGAAACTTCTAAGCATTAAAAAATATTTAACATAGCACAAAAGCTCTGTTTTAGAGAGAATCCAGATCTTTTACCAAGAACCTCACAGAGTCTGTAACACCCGAGTCCATATAAAAGAAAACCTCCACTACAAAGACATCTTTTAAGTCATACATTGGAGTGAATTATGACTCTGAAGTTTTCTAATGACAATGTAGGCATGGTATTTGTGTGTAAGAGAAAGACAGCTAGTCAGCATGTGGTGCTCTCATGCATTAACTGCAAGAACATAGAAAAATCATCTACAACCTAAAAAAAAAAATATATGGGTGAGAAATTG
Organism: Urocolius indicus; assembly: GCA_013401255.1. Classification (NCBI taxonomy): domain Eukaryota; kingdom Metazoa; phylum Chordata; class Aves; order Coliiformes; family Coliidae; genus Urocolius; species Urocolius indicus. The sequence continues at coordinate 36,070 of WBNH01010450.1, read as the reverse complement.
AAAGAAAGCTAGAATACTGCTGTATTTTACCACTTAAACTCAATTAATTGTAATGGAAAATTCAATGTGACTTCTGCCCTTAACTCATTTTGTCCTTTTAAATTTTCTGTCCTAGGAAAAAAAGGTTGTTGTTCAAGACACCATTAGGAATAATAATTAAAAACACAAATATAGATTTAATTTAATATCTTTAAAAAGATGTCTAGCTAAAGCAAATCCTCCTTTTCAAGTAGATTAACACATTGATTTCATACCCTACCTTAAAGGGAAGAGAGAGTAATCCTTCTGTAGGGCATTATATTTGGCAAATCTTCATTTGATCTGTATTTTTTTGTTTAAACAAAATGCGTTATGTGCATATAAATTGCTCAGTTTCAGATGTTGTTTATTCAAAAATATGGAAGTCTATGTAATTTGTTCTTATTTAGTAAATGGTCAATTTTGCTATCTAAACAGTAGTTGATAACATCTAGAAAGTCTGTAGGAACTCTGAAGATTGATGCACAAATACAGATTAAGCAAAACTCTGGTGGTTTTGCCTGGGCCAGGTTTTCAGTGGTGGTGGGGACTACAGGGGTAAACAGCTGCCAGAAACTTCCCCTGTAGCTGATAGGGCTAATGCAAATCAATTCTAATATGAACCCCACAGCTGACCCAGGCCTGGACAAGATTGAGGTAACGCCTCTGTGAATAACATATTTGTGAAGCAGCAGTTTCTGCACCATTGCTAAACTGCAGCAGCAACAGAGAGTGAGAATGTGAAAACATCTTTGCAGACACCAAGGTCAGTGGAGAAGGAGGGGCAAGGAGGGTGCTTAGGCCTGAAAGAAAGACTCCCTTGTGACTTGTGATGAAGACCATAATGAGGCAGCTGTGCCCCTACAGTCCATGGAGGACCACTGAGGAGCAAAAATCACAGGCCTGGAGGATCCCACACTGGAGCACGTGGATGCCTGAAGGAGGCTGTGACTGTGGTAAGCTCACTCTGGAGCAAGTTCCTGGCAGGACCTGGGAGCCCATGGGGAGAGAGGAGCCCATGCCAGAGCAGGTTTGCTGTCAGGACTTGTGATCCTGTGATGGACCCAGGCTGGAGCAGTCTGTACCTGAAGGACTGTTTTCCTGGTGAGTGACCTACGTTGGTGCAGGGTGTGAGGAGCTGCTCCTGTGACAGTCTCCATGGTGGAGCAGTTCGTAATGAACTGTAGCCCATGGGAAGGACCCACATTGGAGAAGTTCATGGAGGACTGTCTCCCATGGGGATGGACCCCACACTGTAGCAGTGGGAAGTGTGAAGAGGCCGCTCCCTGAGAAGATGCAGCAGCAATGTCCACCTGTAATGAACTGACCATAACTCATCCCCTGTGCCACTGGAGGGGAGAGAAGGAGAGTCTGGGGAAAAGGGAGGGGTGGAGTGAGGTGTTTTAAGAGTCTATTTGTCATCTTCCTGTTGTTATAGTTTACTAATTAATCAAATATTTTTCTATCCAAGATGAATCTGTTCTGCCAGTGATACTAATTGCTGAGCAATCTTCCTGTCCTTATATGGACTCACAAAATTCTTTTTATATTTCTCTCTCATCTGTCCAGTTTGGGAGGCGGAGTGATATCACGACTTGATGAGCACCTGGCACCCAGTCAGGGCTAAACCACCACACACCCCCCATTATTAAAATAACAGCAAATTAGCAAAAAGTTGAAACAACAGTTTTGAAGGAGGTGGACCTACATTCATGTTTCAAGGCTGTGTGGCATTGAATTATTGGCAACAGCAGGGGTCAAGGCAGGGGATCCATCCATATGAAGATATTTGATAGGTAAAAATCTGAAATGATGGCACATTTTGTGTATATTCCCTTCTGTGTGTATATACATCCATATATATGTATCTATGTAAACATATGTATGTATGTGTATAAGCAAAAAGGCATAGATACATGCATGTAAATACACATATACATAGATGCATGCATCTATATATGCATGTATACACAGACATGCTGTGATTGTTTAGCCCTGGCTGAGTGCCAGATGTCCACCAAGTCCTTCTATCATTCCCTTTCCTGAACTGGACAGAGAAGAGAGAAATAATAAAGAAGGATTTTTGAACTGAGATAGGAACAGGGAGATCACTCAGTAATTAGCGTCACAGGCAAAACAGACTCAACTTGGGGAGAAATTATTTGACTTATTAATGAACAATCAGAACAGAGTAGGAAAATGAGAAATAAAACTAATTATGAAAACACCTCCCTCCACCTCTCTTTCTTCTGAGGACTCTCCCACCTCCCCCCTCATCCACACAGGGGGATGGGGAATTTGGGTTACAATCAGTTCATTACAGATGGACTTTGCCACTGCTGCTTCAAAGGGAGAGGCCTCCTTACACTTCCCACTGCTACAGTGTGGGGTCCTTCCCATGGGAGACAGTCCTTCATGAACAGTCCTTCAGGAAGAGACTGATGGGTCTCCTATGGGGTCACAAGTCCTGAGAGCAAACCTGGTCCGGTATGGACTCCTCTCTCTATGAGTTCCCAGGTTCTACCAGGAACTTACTACAGCATGGGCTTCCCATGGAGTCACAGACTGCTTCAGGCATCCACTCGCTCTGGTGTAAGATCCTCCATGGGCTGCGAGTCGGTCTCTGCTCCCTGGTGGCCTCCATGGTCTGCAGGGGCACAGCTGCCTCACCATGTTCTTCACCACAGGTCATAGGACAATCTCTCTTTCAGTGCCTGAGCATCTCCTCCCCCTCCTTCTCCACTGATCTTGATGTCTGCAGAGATGTTTTCACATTCTCACTCCCTTCTGCTGCTTCTGCAGTTTACCAACTGTACAGCAACTTCTTTTATATATATACATACATGTGTGTATATATGCACATATATACCTATAGCCATGTAAGTATATATACAGGCACATATATACTAGTTGTATGGTTTTTATAGATGTATATTTCGTATTGGAAATTCTATTTAACCGTTATAGAACAAAAATTGATTTTCTTTCCCCTGGAACTTGTAAGAAAGATATATAAGGCATGCATTTTCCTTTATATTATTCCAGCCTTCCCTCACTACCACCTCCAATTTCTGTATCTGAGGGGGAAAAATTATGGGTGTGAGGAAACAGCAAATAGCAAATGTAAAACCTCAATTTTCTTCTAGAAAATGGGCAAAAGTGACTGTAAATAAAGCAATGTATATACTTAGGTATGTAACCGTACTCAAAAAGTGATCTTCCTAAATTTATTATTTCTGTGAGAAAATATGACAGCAAGAAGCCTGATAGAAGCAGATAATGGGCTATCTTCGAAGGGGATCCTTTCATTCCTTACATAGCATTAGATGATAAATGTTTCTAATGTCAGTCCTTGCTATTTTCTTCTTGTTTTGGTTTTTTTTTCCTTGCAATATATATTAAATCAGAGACTAATAGCCCCCCAAAATAAGATACCCTGCTACAGCTTCTTTCCATGTCCAATAGTTGCAGCTACACAAACATCTGTCTCCAACATGAAGTAGGGAAGGATGTAAATATTTTACTCCTTGACAAGTGAGTGTTTTTTTTCATATTGTTAAAGAAAAGACATTTTTATAATGACATTTTTCTCACAAATCTGTATTTGTTTTGGACTCTTGCTTACAAGATGCTTTCCTTGCTAGTTCTGAAGCTGTTCTACTGAACCTCAGAAGATCAGAATAGGCACAGATCCTCAATAGATTTTGATGAAAGATGAACAGCCAGAGTATTGTATTTTTGATTCCAGAGATGCCTAGTGATCAACTGTCATCCCGAAATTTCACTTGAAATTAGTAATTAATGTGTCATTTTGCTGCCATCCCATTTTTATGAGAACTTTTAAGCATCGGCAATACCTCTTTTCAACAAACAGGAGGGCATCTACTTTAAAGACCTGATTATTCTTCACTCACTGTTCAAAGTCTGAGCTGTCTTGGATGATTCAGATAGATAGGAAGGATGTGGTGTAGAAAGCAAAACTTGGATTCAGTGCAGAATTCAACTACTATGTGTCTGCAGGCAAAATGTATTTGCATATTTTCCTTTGTTCCCTGTTTGTTAGATGTAAGTAGCTTTTGCTTGTTTTTTAGCATTTTTGAGAAGAAAAAATTTATGACTTTGATGTTCACGATGCCATATTCTGATGCTCCATTGTTTAGACGAGTAAGTAAAAATAGCCATAGTAGGTAGATTTTACTTTTTTTTAAATATGAATGAATTTAAATAACTGTATTCTGTTTCAAAATTAAACAAGTGAAAACTGCCATGTAAGTGAGCAAGGAACTAGTAAAGAAAAAATAAATGGATATATTGTATTCCTTTGGAGACTATTGAGCAGTTGATGGAAAATGTATGCAAAAGGAAGAGAATCAGGTGGACCTGCTTCTGCAGGGGCGTTGGACTAGATGATCTCTAAAGGTCCCTTCCAATCCCCGCCATTCTATGATTCCATGATTCTTTGACTATATTAAATCTGAAGTCAAATATTCTCACTAGATTTGGGACTGATTTGATAGAAATGAATGGTTAGTTAGGAACTCATTTCCACAGATCAATCTATGATATTGCTTTAGGTTGCATGTGGGACAATTTTGGATTGGCAGATTACACCCCAGTAAAATGCACATAGAAAAATTAAGCATATATTTTTATTTCCTAATTTACAACACCTCCTATAAATCTCAGGAACTTTCACTCAACTATTAGAACAATTTCAATTGGAAAGGATGATTTTCCTGTAGTTGAGACTGAAGTTTCAAAGTTAACCCAGCTCAAATTCCTGAAAAATTAGAAACTGGACTGCAAGCAATGATTAACAAAGACATTCACATATTAATCACTGAATAGAAGTTCATCGAATTTTAAAAATATTGAAAAAAATCTTCTTACATATGTTTTTGGCCAATCATGTTTCCCATAATGCAAGAGAGCTACATTTATCCTTCTGTGGATTTCTCACCATCCTGGAAATCTGTGATTTTGCACTTTACTGCATGAACACAGGTGACTGCCAGCTTCTAAATCAAGAGGAGACTGGATGGCTCAAAGTGTTTCAACTAGTTACAATTCATTTAGCAAGCTATAGAATGCTATCATGATTCTCTGATCACACTACCTTCAACTTCTTCCTTCTAACTGTCTCTAGCTGCTGCTTCTCTCTCCTCCTGGCGAAACTTCTTTTACAGATAAATTACTAGCTTATTAAGGCCTTTTATGTCTTAGGCTACTGACATTGGTGGTGAATAATACCCAGAACTGAAAACATTTTTCATACAGCAGATCTCTAGTTACACATAGAATGGAAGGAAGAAGAAAAAGAATGGTGTATCTAAGAAAATCACACTGAGCTGAAGAAAAACACTGAAAAATTGAATTATTGATAACTTTCAAAATATTTTAAAATATTATATTCTTAATGACTATTATTTATGATTTATGATTCACTATGGCAAGCTCAGTTGCTACTAAGAGTATTTTAACAGTGACTGAGATCTTCTGGAAGACTGAAGACGGGGATTTCAAAGGTTTCACAGACTTACTGTTTTAAAGGATAAATTAAACCTATTTTCCTTTTCATAACACAAGCCACAAAATTTCAACAATTAGCCACAGTTATTTGAGCTCTGAAATACTTTTTCAGAGGGTGATCTAAAATGAATGCCTTTATATCTAGTTTGACAAACCATTTGAACTAAGTATCTGGGAAAGGTTTGCTGTTCTTGAAGTTTTCATGAAATATTCTCTACTAATTATTTGCTAACTATACTCTGATTGGACCAGTAAGTGATTTAATATGTCATGTGTTGCTTTCAATCTCAGAATAAAAGATATTTTACTTCACAACAGGAAAAGATAGTGTCTGAATTCTTATGGGAAGGTAGGAAGTGTGAATGTAAAATTGAGTTACATTCACTTAATCAGTTGTGATGTTTTGAATAGAAAGAAAGAAGTTGCTTCCACAAACTTGAGCTTCTGCTGGAAGTTGTGTTCCTTGATATCTGCTTTCAGATAGCTGTTTTCCTCTCCAGAAATATTTTAATGCATTTCTTTCTTCTGACAAAGTTTACCTCTCCTATTCTCTAAATAGATTTAAAAAAAAATCTTCCTGTTCAAGCGACAAAAGTTCGTCATGTAGCGGTTGATTTTTGTAACCAAGTGAAAATCAGCCTATGTGAATAAAAGCTTTCAGAACTTCTGAAGGAAATACATAGTTATAAATAAAGTCCATTATATCTCTTATGAAAGTGGTCTTTCCTCTTTAGCTTCATCCACAAGATTGTCATGAAAGATGGACAAACACCATTTATTTTTCCAGATCTCAGTAAGGAAAGTGTTCTCTGTAATTTTGATGCTATACCTTAGCCATACAAAGAGGTTAGTGAATCATAAGCCTCAAACCAGGTCTTAAATTTCTATACATACAGGTCAAAGGGTAATTCTGGCAGCATTTGATACATTAGTAGTTACAAACATGTAAGGCAGCCATGTTCTGTGCTCTGATTCAGATCTTTAAGAATATATAGTCTTTTTAACTATTTTTAAACTAAAAACTTCATAGTAGGTTTTATATAATCCATTTAAAAAATGTTTTACAATTTATAATGATAACAGGGAGATTTTATTTTATTTCTTTTCTTTTTTTTTTTTTTTTTTTTTTTACAATGGGTAAGAGTTTTCTAAGTTTTTTTTTTTTTTTTTTTTTTGCAATGAGTAAGAGTTTCCTAAGATTGTTTTTACTTCTTTTATTCTTTGGCATCTTCATGAAGCTGCTTGTCAATGAAATATTTCATGAAATAGCAAGGAAATTTTGGTCCTGAGAAGCCTGAGCATTTTTTTTTAATCAGTGAATAGCAACAACAAAGTCTGTGCACATCTTTACTGCTGGGACTATCAGCTTCTCTGTTTACACTTGTGCCCAGGAACTGCAGCTTGGTGATGCATACTTCTCAGAAAGAGACACATTGTGTTGTTTTTATCGACAGCACTCGAGTACTTTTTCACTTCCATATGGATGAAACACACCACAGATTGCCAAATCCTGCTGTGTGCACTAGGTTGTAGACCTAGCTCTGATATTGTTTTCCTCATGTCTAAAGTAACTCAGGCACATTCTCCACATGAATCACAATGTCCGTGTTGCTTCACTGGTTTGAAGTGTGACACAGTATATAGATCAAATGAAATTTAGACAGTGTATTTTGATATTTCATTGGCACAGGAGCTAAGAATAATAGAATTGCCATAACAAAACAGAACCAATGGCCCAGCTAGTCCAGCGTCCTGCCTGAGGCAATGGCTGCATGCATCAGAGGAAAGCACGAAGGCCTTGGCATGCACACAAAATTTAACCATGGAAGGAAATTGCTTTTTGATTCTGTCTGTTGCTCAACTAATGCTACAAAGCATGAGCATTACTTGTCCCTGTAATTGTTATCCTAGTCAGTGGAACTGTGCATGATAGTCTAATTTATAAATGTCTGATCCTTTTTCTAAATGTGTCATGCAATGTTGTGAGGGTTACTGTGAACATGCAGTGTTGCTGAGATTATTATTTTTCTTTCCATTTATTATTTTTTATATGAATAAAAGATCTATCAACAGCCAGTGCTGTTACAGAGACCTGTGTTACTCAACACGTGGGTAATTAATTCTTTAAAGGATGGTTTATTGACAGATGTAATGCAGTGCCTTTTGGTTTATTTAAGCGAATATCAGAAAAGTTGACTCTCCATCATAAAAATGACTAATTTATACAGTTTTATTTCTTAGTTTCAGTTGCAGTTCATATTTGGCACCTATGAGCTAGCAAATGTTACCAGTGAAAATGTGAAGTTATGGATAAGTCATGTGGCAATGATTTTCCTATCTCAAGCTGAATTAATAGAAAATTTGTGGATTATCCCAATATTTTCCTACATCACAGAAATGAGCAATGGAACTTTCAACATAAAGATTTATTCATCAACATGTGCTTTCTACCCCATTCCTGGGATGGATAAATTAAAAATCATTTAATACCACATATCATGTAAAATGTTTTTGCTGTTATGGATTTCTAGGTCCACTGTTCTCAGACTTGAGAAACAAAAGGACAGAAGAGGAAAAAGTGGCAATGGCAGACAGATTAGATGAGGTCAAGGGCATAGAAATTCATCAGAAGTTCTTGTTAAGCCAAAATAATGATGAAGAAAATTACTATCGGGCATTACTGAAGATCTGGTAAGCATGTACTTTGACAGAATTCCTCTAGGTTGTAGCTATTCTCATTTGCTTGCTCTGTTCCTCTAGAAGAGGCTGATCCTCTCATTCTGCTGTGTCCTTGTCATGGGATTGTGTGGACCTGTTTCTGGTAATGGAGAAGTGGCTGTAAAGACGACTCCTGTAAGAAGTTGCTCAAAACTTTCTCCAGCTCTGAGTCAGACCCACTTCTCAGGCTGAGCCAAATGGGCACCTAAACTATCACTTTTTAAGAAGAAGAATCTGGAAGAGAAGGGTTCTTCCTGTTCTTTATGGCTTTTCCTTCTTCCTTCTTTTCCTGGCTGGTGGTGGTGGAAGGAGTTGGAGGAGAGAGAAGCAACCATGCAGACCCCAAGATCAGTGAGGGAAGAGTAGGAAGTGTGCTGGAGCAGAGACTCTCCTGCATCCTGTGGCGAGTGGTGAAGCTGAGATTTGTTGGTAGTTCATGGAGGACCCTATGTCAGGCGTAGTGACTGTGCCTAGAGGTGGCCGTGAATTTGTTGGAGAGTGACATTGCATCAGAAGGTGCCCAGAATTCTGCTGGCTGCAGAGGAGTCCCATGCTGGAGGAGCTTCTGAGCAGAAGCTGTAGCCCTTGGGAATAACTCATGCCAGAGAGGTTCATTAAGGACTATGTCTGACGGGAGGGACGCTGTATTGAAGCGGGGTAAAAATGTGAGGAGTCCTCCTCCTGTGAGAAGAGAGAAGCAGCAGAGACTATCTGTGAGAGACTGACCATATTTCCCATTCCCTAGCCTCCCGTGCTGTTGAGGGGGGAGGAAATAGAGAGCAATGAGCTGAGCCTAGGAAGAAAAGAGAGGTGGGGGAAGGAGATCTTAAAATGCTGGTTGTATTTTTATCATCCTGATCAAGTTTTGCTTTCTGTCTGTCTGCTTTCTGCTTTGTCTATCTAGTAGGTAGTAGAATAAATTGTTCTTACTTTCCTCGCTGAGTAGTGGAGTCTGTTTCACCCAGAATCGTAATTAGCAATGAGCCCTCCCTATCCTTGGTTATCTTTTTCCTTCCACCTCACTGGGGCCTCTGCCATCCTAAGGAAAGTGGGGGTGGATGGGGGCCACCACGAAAGGACACTGTTGTGCTGCTTCATTGCTGACTGGTCAAAATCCCGACAGTCCTCCTCCCTCTACAGCTGCACAAGAGAATGTCAGTGTCTCTCCACTTCCCTTCCTCAATTCAGTAAATGATCAAAAATCACCATTTGATTGATTTGAAATGAGTTCCTGGAATAAAAATGTCATTCCTTTCTGTTGATACCATTAAGTAATAACTTAGGTGAGAGATCTGGGGAGGTTAATGCCTTCTGCAATCTCACAAACTGTTCTTGCAGCATACAGCAAAACTCATGTCCTGGGACGTGCTATATTATTTCAAGATGAACACTTGCTTGGTGAAATGGGAGAAAAATCCAACTAAAAGGATACAATTTAAGTTATAAATCCAAAGTATCTGTGATCAATCGTCTTTCTACAATCAAAGACTTACAATGCTAAATTAGCACTTTATACCAAGTAGAAAGATGGGAAAGAAAAAAAAAAGCTATTTACTAATCAACTATTGCCAGCAGTTACATAGACACAGATTAATAAAATAAACAACATGTAAAAATTACTGTAAAAACAGCAGTCAATCTGCTTTAATTCATTTAAGCCACAACTGTGAAAATAATGGTTATCAAATTCTCTATACATATAGAATTTAATTTTTCTAGATGATCTAGAATAGAAGAATCAGAGTAATTAAACCCTGTGAAAAAAAAAATCTAATCTTATATAACAGACACAGTATGTGTGAATTTTATGATTTTCAATTACAGATGCCAGACAGCAAGTGAATTCATTTTTTTCTGTCACTGTCTAAATAAAAATTTTGTCCAAGGAATATTCAATGAAGTCTAGAAAATCTTCATTAGTAACAGATTCTCCCAAAATGTTAATTTTGTGTCATATTAAACAGATAGTTTTGCAGAATAGAATTAATGAGGGGAGACAAATGATTTATAGATCTGGTCTCCAAAAGATTCTGTTAGGTCTATTTGGTTTGCACATCTGGCAAGAAAAAATGTTATTGTGACCACAGATTACTGGTCATAGTTGAGAGCTCTTTGGTTGCATTGTGAGTTCTATTGCTCTTTTTCCCATAAACAAAGTAAACTTTGAGTTTTATTCTTAACAATATGGGAGATACAGTAATGTAAATGTCTTTTCCTTTCTAATATTAAAAAAAAAGTTTGGGATATGTATATGACATTATAGGCCTGCAGTCCTCTAATTTTCATTTGAAATCTTAATACATGAGCAGATTCATATCTACGTTTCAGATCACTTGTGTAAATCATGGTACATGTATTTCTTTATTCCCCTGACAACTGCTTGTGGTGGTTTAGCCTTAACTGAACAATAACCAAACCACCCAGTTACTCCTCCCCAACTCAGCAGGATGGGGAGGAGAATCAAGAGAGAGTTGTAGAACTTTCTAGGTTGAGATAAGGACGGTTTAATAGAACCCCACAATGAGTAGGCAGTTACAATGATGGTCAAAGGACAAAGAAAAAGAAGCAATGTCCAATGTAACTGCTCACCGCACTCAGCCCTGGCGCTTCAGCCTGACAGCAGAACTGCAGTTCCCACACTGACCACAGCACTGCCTCAGGCCAGCTGCTGCCCTTATATCCCAAGCATGATGTCACGTGGGATTGAACAGCCTGGCCACGGCCGCCAGCGGCAGCTGGGGAGAGTTAATGCTATCCTGGCCAAACCCAGGACACCTGGCCAAACCCAGGACATTATGGCAGCATTCTTCCATGAGGAGTCCTTTTCAGTTTTTGCTCATAGTTCCCGGACTCTTCCCACAGTAGAAGGGTCCTCTGAGAGGCCAGGCTACGCTGGAAAAGGGTGGGGCCCCCGAACACCTACAAATTTTTTGCTAAATTTGTTATATCTGTAATAATTTTCATTTTCTTTCTCTTTTTCCTCTGGTTCTCCCCACAAAATACACAAGGTAAGGATTGTACTTTGTTTGATCCTATAAATATTAGTATACATCCCAAAAAAATTATACTCAGGTTTTTTAAGGACACTTTTTTAGACAGAATAAAAATTTTCCTAGGGATATTAAGTTTAGGAAAAAAATAACTCCGATACTTTTTTTCTGCACATTTTCCCTTCCTCTAGTAAATAGAAAAGATATTATCTCTTCAGATGTAAACTCTCTCCTATATATGGCTGAATTTTCTAGGGTATCTGGAGTGATTAGAGTAAATCTAGGGTGTGGATGCTTCGTGACTTTAGATTATTTGGAAAATAATACTTCAGACTGATATGAAATACAGTTCAGTTTAAATGACAATATTCTGATCTTTACAGAGATCACAGAATGACAGAATGATAGATTGGTAAGGGTTGAAAGGGACGTCTAAAGATTATCTAGTCCAAGTCCCTGCTAAAGCATGTCCACCTAGATCAGGTCACACAGGAACACATCAAGGCATGTGGATAGAAGATTGTTATTCCCTAGGGCATCACTGATTAAATTGAATACATAGTAGTTTTTTATTAGCTTACTCAGTGTATAACATTATTTTTACAGGAAAATTCTTTGTACATCTGAAGCTAGGTAGTCTCTTGGCTTCAGGCAATTTTGACAATAGTCCTATGCTTATTATATAAAAATAATGTAACCATCATATGTTTATTATCATTTCATTACTGACCCCATTCTTTTAAACTATATGGAATATCTGTTTCACAGTCAAGATTCCAGAGCTGGCAATTTTATTGCATCTTTGTCATATCAAATTTAACTTACGACTTAACATTGTGGGTTTAACGTGGTATTTATGGAAAGACCAAGCCTGTTGCAGTGGATAAATTCCAGAGGGATCTGCTTTTAACAGCTTTCAGACAGCGAAATCTAGCTTTTATAGCAATGTTCAAGTAGCTTTGGTGCTTCAATTGAGGCAACTTTAAAGTTTTTGCTAAGATTAAATGAGCTTCACTGCAAACTTCCTTTGTAGACATTGCACATTCCCTCATAGCAGAAATACTGAACCTGACCCTCACCATTCATTTGTTCAATAGCTGAGATATTTTATCGACACAACTGTTTCATTTCAATATATATAAGCAGTTATTGTCCATCTCCTTCATCTCCTTTCCTTCAACTCTCAGAAGATAAATTTTCTGACCACTGTTAGGATCCAGATTACATCATACCAAAGCACCTTCCTCATCATATTTTCTCCATCTGTTTGAAAGCTCTCGAAGCTCACAGCTAGTTTTCAAGAAAAAAAAGGGTGAATACTATATTTTGTGTAATAGCAGCATGCATGACACAACTTTAAATGATCAAACTCTCCCCATATGGCAATAATTTATACTCACAACAATCTATAGTGATTTCTTTATTTCCAGAGCTACATCCTTCCATATAATGTTTTGAAATACATCAAGGAAAATTCTGTCTTCTATGAGTCAAGGAATACAGAGCTTTATCTCTTACTCTTCTTCTAATTGGAGTCACTACATTATCTGTCAGGATACATCTTTAGAATACATCATGTAAGTTACACATAGCAACATTTTTTCCATCTTGAGGACTCATTTTCATTTATTCTATTACCACATTTTTCTCCAGGATAAGAGATTTATTCTCCCTACCCTCTGCTTCAGACTGGTATATCTCTGAATTTAATGAAAGACATTTTAATGCCTTAAGGAAATATTTTCTGATTCCAGTTTGTAATGGTTTTGTCTGGGCCAGGTTCTGGTAGTGGGGGGGCTACAGGGGGTGGCTTCTTTAAACAAAGAGCTGCCAGAAGTTTCCCCTGTAGCTGATTGGGCCAATGCCAAGCAGTTCTAAGATGGATCCCACAGCTGACCAAGGCATTTCCAAATAGTGACTGACTCTGTACTTAACATATTTGAGAAGAAGAAGTTGGTGCACAGCTGCTAAACTGCAGCAGCAGTAAAAGGGAGTGAGAATGTGAGAACAACATCTCTGCATACATCAAGATCGGTGGAGAAGGAATGGAAGAAAGTGTTCAAGTACTAGAGGAGAGGTTCCCTTATGACCTGTGGTGAAGACCATAGTGAGGCAGCTGTCCCCTTGCATGGAGGACCATGGTAGAGGAGATATCCACTCACAGCCCACAGAGGACTCCAAGCAGGAGCGAGTGGATGCTCAAAGGAGGTTGTGATTCCATGGGAGACCCACACTGGAGCAAGTTTTTGGAAGGACCTAGGAATCCATGAAGAGAGAAGACCACACCAGAGCAGGTTTGCTGTCAGGACTTGTGATCCTGAGAGGGACTATTTCCCTTGTGGATGACGCACAGTGAGGCAATGAATGTGTGAAGAGCTGCCCCCATGGGAGGCCCCATACTGGAGCAGATTTTAAAGAAATGTAGCCCATGGGAAGGACTTACACTGGAGAAATTTGTGGAAGACAAATGGGGAGGGACCCACACTGTAGCAGTGGGAAGTGTGAGGAGGCCTCCCTCTGAGAAGAAGCAGCAGCAAAGTCTATCTGTAATGAACTGATCATAACCCAAATTCCCCACTCCCTGTGCAGCTGAGGGGGGAGGAAGGAGAGTCCTGAGAAGATGGAGAGTGGGGGAGGTGTTTTCATATTTGGTTTTATTTCTCATTTTCCCTGCTCAGTTCTGATTGTTCATTAATAAATCAAACCATTTCTCCCCAAGTTGAGTCTGTTTTGCCCATGATGCAAATTGCAGAGTGATCTCGACTCATGTATCCTTCATTAATATTTCTCTCTCCCCTGTCCAAATGAGGAGGGGGAGCAATAGAAGGACTTGATGGGCACCTGGCACCCAGCCAGGGCTAAACCACCACACTTTTATATTCAGATAAATTATTTGGAATATTTTTATTTCTTCCATGGTTGAAACAGAAGCATTTCACAGGTCCTCTTTGGTATTGTCCTTTGTTGAATTCAGCCATATGTCCACATGCAGTCACATAGCTGTTCTCTCTTTAAACTTCAAGTTTATATCAAGTTATGCATCAGTATAACAAAGAAGACTAAAAGCATCTAGAAGAGAATAGTAAAGAATTTCTTTGCTGGAAAATTTGAAATGAGGCAGCTGTAGGTCCCAAGGATGTGTCATTTGCTTTTGCAGCTATTAAAAAGACGCTTAATAAGAAGAGGAGAGGAACAGAGCATCGGTATTTACAAAAGTATACAGCCAGCAGGATCCAGATCTTGCAATTCTACACTGACATTTTATATTACCTACCTATTTACTGTTGTCTACTGTAACCTTTATAGCAATAAACTTTATATTTTTAACAGGTCTATATCAGAAAAGATCTCATCTTTGTGTTTTAAATGCAGATGTCTTCTAGGTTTCTCAGGAGTTGTATTGAGAATCATATAGTTTAAAAATACTAACACAACGGCCTCAGTTGAGCAACCCTAGTTTTAGAGCTGTCTTGAATAGGGAATCCATAAACAAGCCTGATTTGCTTTCAGATCTTTAGGGTAGTTTTTTTCACTCACATGTTTCTGGTCTTTCTTAATAATGGGGCATATCTTGGGTAACTTTTATGAAAACTGTATTCACAAACAAAATGTGAGTTTCCTGTCACTTTGTATTGTGTTGAATACTTGCTGTAAAATGCCTCTACTACACAAAGTCTTAGTTTATAACCAAGTGACCTTCAGGGGACTCATATGCAAACAATGGATTTGTTGCAAGACAGGTGTTTAAGATAGCCAATTATTATCCTTGAGCAATGGTTATCTCAGCCAAATGAAAAACTGTGTATTTTTATCGGTTAATTATGCATATACAGCTATGATTACACTTTGGTGTATAGCAAGAAATCCTATAAATATGATAAAATGAATATGTTATTCAAATGAATAAATACATTTTTTTGCAATAGCAAGCTAACCTGTTACTGGAGACAATTTATAAATACACTAAGGAGTAGGTAAGGTTGAATTTAAAGGGAAAGTCACACAGAAAAGCTCAAGAAAACATTTTTTCTTAATTTGAGATGCCCAGTATCTGCTGCTCATTTCATATATTATTGAATCATTTTCTGTACTGAGTAAATTTTAGGGTACGCTGAAGGTCAAATCTTATGTCTTTAATGATATTATTAACAAGGAAAATATTAATATGTTCTCCTTTTTCATGTGTTTCTGAATACACCATGTTAAAGAGCAGAGTGAAGCTTCATTAAATGTTTCTAATGATTTTTTTATTTATATACTCCAGAAATATAGTCAACTCATTGATGTAAATGCAAGCAAGCTTCTTTCAACACTGTAGTTTTCTAAGCAGTAGATGGAATGAAAGTAACACAATTTCTTCAGCTGGAATAGCAGAATATTCAGAAGGGAAAGGGAAAAGGGCTTTTCTATAACTCCAGCATAAGCAAGAACATGTTTGTAAGCAGAATTTCCTATTCCTCTTTAAAATAACTTGTGTGCATGCCATTAAACACCTCCATGTCTTATTTGAGAACGTCTGAAGAGGACAGATGATGATAAAAAGGTAAGTAAGAATTCGTCAAGGAGTTGGCAGGGAAATACTGTGGGATTTCTGACAATATAGACTTCTTGTGCCTGATGTCAGCCCTTCACTTACTGCTATTCATAAGCACTTCTGGGTGCATAGTGCAGATAAGTTTACTGCTCTGCAGAGAGGAGAATATTAAGTGAATATAAAGAAAGCATGTTTCATGGGAGAAAGATTTCATGTTTTGTACAATTAAGTTACATAATAAAGCAGACATAGAAATGGCCAAATTTAAGATTTTAAGAACTAAGTTCTGAGCTGTATAAAATAGGTTCTCTTCTAGTCAAGACTTAAAGGGGCTTTATCATCCTCAGGCTCTGAGTTACATGCATCAGAGACTGCTGTGTTAACACAAACTGAAATCAATGGTATTTTAACTTAAGGTGTCAGATTGCAACCTGTGATGGCTAAGGAATGGACAAACTGCCATTTGTGGTGTTTCTGTGAGAGGATGGGACCCTCTGGTCTATGAGTGGAATGGATGGGTGAAGACAATCACTGTCAGTACCTATAACAGGTAGGACCATTAGCTTGAAACTGTAGAGTGAATGAAAAGATATACTTGACCTAGGCTATCAAGACCTTTCTTTGAATTTTGCTGAATATAGTGTTGTATGAGAAAAAGAGAAAGCATACATCCCATAATGCTCCTTATATGTTTTTTTTTTTTTTTTGCTCTGTAAATCATTAACTTAAGCTTTCAACCAGGTGAGATTTCATATCAAGACTCTTTGTAATGAAATATAAAAGAGACTATGACTTGTAATACGTTACTTACAGAGGAAGAGTGTAGTTACTGATCATTAAAGGCTTCTAATGAATTTTGTATTTGTATGTTCCAAAAATACAGCCAACTCGTTGTACATCCAAGCAAGCTGCTTTCAACACCATTGTTGTCTAAGCAGTATATGGAACGAAAATAACACAATTTCTTCAGCTGGAATAGTAGAATAGTCAAAGAATCTTTTCTGGAGCTTTCAGGACTCTAACAGAAAGAAAAACACTATCAGGTGGTTATAATTTGTCATTAACTAAGGCACTTGCATGTTTGAAAAGAGAATTACCCATACAGAGGTATGATTTAAATAAGTAGAGGAGACCATGTTTCACTTTTATTTTCCAATAAAACCTGTTGTCTAATCTATAATATATGTCTCTCTATATATATCTTTACATAATAGAAAACAGTATTTCAGAGACTAACAAAGTCACTGTAGTCAAGGAATAAATATTTATTTTACTTAGTATTTACACAACAATACTATATAGATAAAAATGTTTTATTATGGCAGGTAAATATTACTACTCTATTGCTGTGAAATAAAACAAAATACTGATTTGTTCACTACAATAAGAGAAGTAAATATTGGAGATCAGGTCATCTGATTTCCCATCGAATCTCTGTACACTGAAGGCTTTAGCTATTTCTATATGATATTAAAGTCTTTATTGCAGTCTTTATTCACCAGAGGTTTGTGTCCCAGTCTGGCTTCAGTAGAAATGCATAAGAGGTTACTCTCCAATGAACACTAGGTGTTCAAAAGCAAATACTTCTGTAGTTGTTCATAGCTTTGATCAAGCTTGCAGCAGTAGCAGTAATATAATTTTTGTGGAACATAGTACTATTTTTTAGATTATAAAGGAAAAAAATACATTTCAATGAAAGCACTGAAACACAATGAAATTTTATGCATATCCACACATTAGAAAACGTATTTTACCAGACATATCTCTGTAAAAACTAACTTGATTGCAACAGCTTGAACCATGTTTCACATATTCCACAATAGGCCTTTTTCTCTGGTTTTGATCCAAGTGAAATAATACTGTTTAAGCCTGTAAAATATTTTCAAATATACTCTCATTTTTCAAAAATGGAAAGATGTAGAGATGATGAGATCAGAAAGTGTGCTTAAATTTAGAGGCAATATCTGTAAGGGTCTCAAATTGATAAAATCCAAAATGTATTAAAACTGAAATCACCAAGCTCATATTTACAGATACTGTTGAGTGGTACTAGTTAAGTCATTCTACACTGAACACGGTAAAAAGCATACTAATACAAAATTTGTATATGCATGTAAACTTTACACATTGACAAGGCTAAAATGAACCATATCTTGGTATGCTGATTGCAAATTTCAGAGAAGAAATAATGTTTTCAAAGGTGAAAATAGCCCATTACAGAGAACCAGATCACTAATTTGAAATTTACAGTGATAAAGATTTAACTACTAGAAAGCATATGCTATATTTTGTAATTTTTTGTAAATCATGCTTCATTCTGTCTTGTGATGAAGAGCTATTACTTTTCATTTTCACCCTTTCTTCTATTAGCTGTTGACATCAAACCACATGAGGCAGTAAGTATTGGTGATAAAAGAAAAATGGAGCAAACTAACCTCAAATCCAGAAGTGATGAACCACAAGAGCCATCATTTAAACAGACTCCAGAATTAGATTCAGTTCTGATATCACTATGTTGCTCTCAGTGTTATGCTACTAAACATTCTGTTCTAAATAGACAGTCCAAAACTTATGTAGAATTTTATACTAGGACATCAGTAGAATAAATAGCAAACTGAAGTAATTTTATTGTTTATTAAATTAAAGCTGGAATAAAGAAGTAAAAAAGAAAAAGTCATAAGTAAGTAAACAAAAAAAGAAAGCATGAGAACAAAAAATGCATTGCACACAGAACAGTATTTAAGTTGGATTTCAAATGAAATATAGATTTAAACTGTTAGGAAGGCATAGATGTCTTGGAAGGATGTAACTCCCTTTTGACAAATAAATGAATGAAAGCAGTGAAATATGACATACCTATACCCAAACTGGGAGATTTGTCAAATACCAAACACCTCTTCCATCTGTCTTTCCAACTTATCTGCATTTTGGCTTTTTAAAGTTCTCCCAACATTTCTTCCGCTTTCCTTTTTTGTTTGCTTCCTCACACGTTTCTTTATGGTATGTCACAATATTGACCTATCACACTTCTTAGCTCTCTTATAAAGCTTCCAGGTTCTTCAACCTTGAGGTGAAAAAAAGTCAAAAAAAAAAAAAAACCAAGGTGGAAACAAGAAACTCGTTTTGTTCACAGGTATTTTTCCAGAAGCAATACTTGCACTACCCATCTTAGGGGACTTCCTTACTTTGTCAAAGGAAAAAACAAAAAATATGGAAAAGATTAATGCTAACAATGTCTCTAAAATAATCTTGTGTTTTGAGATGTTGTTAAGAATTTGACAGTTTTCATGTTCTGTGAATATTTCTCATATCTGAGGCTGGTCTTTTGTGACTGTATTTGTTTAAAGACCTGTTATAGCAAGCCTTGGCTGCTTAGGGCAAAGTGCTTCCATTCACATGGGTCCGTAGCCATGTTTTCAGAACAATAATCAGCCTTTAACAGGTACTCATAAGGAAAAGCCCATGTGCTGAGAAAAAAAAACAGATATTCACTTATAATTTCAGGGAAGAGAGGAGAGGAATCAGATTGTAGCAGAACGGTAATTCAGGATTCAAGAGCATAAACCCATGTTACATCAATGCCATTGCAACATTTGTACAGTCATAAGACTTGTTTTACCTGCACACTGTATTTGTTGCCTATGTGAGGAATTTCACTAGGAACATTTCTAAGCTCCTAAACAAAGCTCTGTGTTTTAGTTCTGTATCCCAATTTTTCCACAATATCAATGTGATTCTATCTCAAAAATTTGTATCTCCGCACACCTGAGCCTCACAGAGCTAAAAGTCCTAGGCCTCAAAGGCATTCTCCTTATGCCAGCATGATACTCCTCCCAAACTGATTATCACTCTCTTTTGATAGGACCAACAATTTTGTTACAATGTAACATTGACATATGCATACTGTTCCTGTTCTTGGACTAACTTAGTATTATTTTCAAGATATTTAGCCAAAGCAGACATGTCAAGGTCCCTTCCAACCCCTACCATTCTATAACTCTATGATTCTATGTCATGGATGACTTTAAGCAGATTGCATAGATAGTACAGCAGGAATATCAAAGCCCTGGGAAAAAACTTCTATGTAATGTCAGTCTTTACTACAGATACTGTAACATGTATATGAAAGCTGCATTGGATGCAATACAAACCATGTTGAATATTTTAAATTATCTTCTGTTTATCATCATATTGATCACTTTTTCATATGTGATATATGACATTAATAAGCATAAAAGGAGAAAAAGTGAGTCGATGCTACCAGTGCCCCTTCTTTCTCTGTATAGGGGACTAGAAGACTTCTCCTCTAGGGCAAATTATACCGAGGAATAAACACTACACTAGCAGGGACCGTTGGTCGGGTATATCTATGAAAGATGGAGCCAGTATCTGTCACTGAGTATCCTACCTCACAGTAAGGGCATGCTGGGCCATGGAAGTACATGCTTACACATTGAAACCATGGCATTTATGTATGCAGGGAGAAAAATCTCTTTTCACGCACATCTTTCCTGAGGAAATATCAAGCACTGAACTGAGTCCTTATTCCCTTGTACTGAACAAATTAAAGTAACAAGATGATTCCAGCAGAAATGATTCATAATGC
This sequence comes from Urocolius indicus, assembly GCA_013401255.1. Lineage (NCBI taxonomy): Eukaryota > Metazoa > Chordata > Aves > Coliiformes > Coliidae > Urocolius > Urocolius indicus. The sequence continues at coordinate 15,675 of WBNH01010450.1, read as the reverse complement.
TTCAGTGAGGGAAACCTATCATAATGTTAAACTTTCAGTAGAGTGTGGAAGGAATCTGTTATCATTTTCCTGGCTGCCTGACATCTCCTGTTCTTGTAAAGCAATTCAGGGTCACCGTTTCTAGCAGAAATATCAACAACTGGAAACAAGACCTCGAGTGAACTTACTACAGCTGGGCTGTAGAGGCTGTTATGGCATATTCTCTTTATTCCTTACACCACAATGCCACAGAGATGAATCCTACTCATTATGTGCCAATGAACCCACTTGTAAAGTGTTAGGGGAAAAAAAAAAAAGTGTGAGACAGGTGTATTCATAAATCATATTTTTTTATCAAAACATTGTTGATCCCAAAAGAATAGCAAAGGAGAGTCTAAAGACCTTCTTGCTCTCTAACATGTACATACTTATTCCTAAAAAAGATATTCAGCATTTAAGTAATCTTGTGTATTAAGGTTGTCAGCATCTGTGAGTTTCTTGGAATTTGTCTATCCTGTACATTATGGTCATTAGTGTAAATTTTATTTACGTGGGAATATGCATTGTTAAGAAGGCAATAAAAATTGGTTTTGATTTGTGCATGTCTTCTTGTAAAGTGATATACTTAACTATAATTTTCTTCTGATATTATTTGTCACAGCAGCTAGGAACGAGTTATTTACTCCTAGACTATGGTCTACAGGTTTGATTTTTTTTTTTCAGACATTCTGTGATATAAAGGATGGAACACATTGGGCATTGCTCATCAATGATGTTACTAATTCAGAAGATTTACTAATTTTTTTAAAAGATAGCTAATTAAAACTTAGGTTTCCCCTCATAATTTCCTCATTTACGTTTAAAAATCAATACATCAAAATCTGTTCCATTTGGACAAAATGTTCTGCTCTATCTATCTGTCTACTTACCTTCCTATCATCTGTCTATCTCTTTGGTTATTTATCTATCCATGCATCAGTTTATTTATGTTCAGAACCATATAAAGAACAACATAATTACACTAGAAACATTATTATTTTATCCGATTGTCAGAGTACTTGGCAAGGGTGCAGGAGTATTCAGTCTAGTACTTTCTTTAGTCTGAAGCAAGTTAAATCTTCATCATTCATTTTAATTCCCTGAGAGGTACCCGAGTGGATTTCCTTCAGCCTCTTTCACTGAAGATGTTTCAGTTTGGAGATATATTCATCTTGTAATTCTTTAACTTGAAAGTTGATACATACATTTTTTTTTAATACAGCTGTGATTTACAGTAGTAGATTAGGAAACTACTGGGACACAGGCATTGTACCATGATTCTTTGCTGTTAAAGTGTTAATGTGACCCCTAGCACAACATGGGCCTGTGATGAATGGTGTCCTCCAGAAAATTTCCAGGCATAGCTGTGATCAGCAATCCTTCCCACTAAGCAGACTGGATCTTGCAACCATTCTTTGGACCATATGGGTACAAATTGTAAAGCTACTTTTGGTCAAGATCTTCTTTGACTACTAGAATACTTCTAACCTCGAAGAATCATGACAGATCTGTGTTGAAGAAGGGAGGAAAAGGACCTGCTGTAAGGAATCATCAGCCTAACATGCCCCAAACTTTAGAAACCTTAGCTCAGTCTGATTTTTTTTTTTTTTTTTTTTTTGCAAAGAGGGAACAGAGGACACCTTAACTGAATTCTGTGAAGGGATAAAATAAACACACATAGGAGCTGACATGATGCCCCAAACTTATACATTTATTTGTGGGCAGATCTACTCATGAAGGCTTTATCAGCCTTCCCTAATTGTGTCTGAGCACAAGAATGCAGAGTGTACCTTATTAGATACTCTACACACTTGGTATCCTTGTAAACACAGAATTTGAAAGCAATGGCCATGAATCACTCATGAGAGCTGTTACCCTGTGTGACAAGATCATAGATATACTTGTTTGACAATACATGTAACCTTTCAGTTCCCAAAGCATATCAATAAAATCTGCCTCTAACCTTGTAAGCCAATGTTCACAGTGAAAAAAATGCTGAAAAGCATCAGAACAGTGGAACCAAAAGGCCAATGAGAATCTGTGAAGCATCCACAGATACTTTTGCTTGTTATTGTTTTGACTTAACAGTGATAATTTGTTCCCAACAAATACTTTTCCTGACTCTTGCCATAAACTTCCAGATAAAGTAGAAAAGTATGCCGGAAAACACCCTCACAAACAAGACAGCCCTTTAGGATGCACAAACCATTGACTGTGTTGTGTTTTCATTATTTTGACACTGATCAGAACAAGTTCTGTATGAAGTTTGGCGATACCTACACATTTAGATACCAAACAGTGCAGAATTCCTGCCAAGGTACGTATTCTAGGTATCAAAGCAGACTTTGTAAGGACAACATTTGTTATAATGGAAGATTTTTTAAGATTCTAGATTGCTTTATTTTTTATTTGCTTAAAACCAATATTTTAACTGATAAAATAATTCTACACAATATTTAGTCATTCTTTTTTCTTCAAGAGTTTCTTACTGCAAAAGTCTTGGTGCCTATTTGTATTATAAATAGGAAAAATTGTTTTGTGAAAGACAATCATTAACTAGTTTCATGACCTCCAGTTAAAATTAAAATGAGTTTTATAGTAAGATTTCAATCCTTGGAAATATTGCATCTTTTAGCAACAGTATGTGATACTGGAGAAAAGCACGTAGTTTCTTACAGGACATTATAAGAGGTATGGTGCTAAAGTCTTCTTGATATCTGGACTCTACTGTTCAGTGAATACATGTATGACATACTTGTTCTCAGGAGGAGAAACTGAAGCATCTGATGGTTGAGCACATTCCTTCCACTTTCTGAAACACAGAAATTTCACTGCATTCTCTTGCTTGTGATATGTCCAACAACAATTGCTTGTCCTGTCCCTTGCAATCACTGGTATTAACGAACAACCTTCTATACGTCAGAAGCATCTCCCTTCTTACAGAGCACACAGCTGTGTGACAAAAATGCTAATATTTAACACGTTAATGTGGAGTGAAGGGAAGCATGGTTTAATTCTAAACCACTAATGTCCAATTTTAATCTGATTTAGAGTATTAGATGTGATTAAAACTGATTATAAATGAGAAGCTTCTGCTTCATGCAACCTACTTAATGTTTTAACCTCAGTTATACAGGATTTATACTTTTGAACAATTCCTCATTTTAAGTTTTAGAAAAAGACTTCCATAAATCATCTTGCATACATTTGATTGTGTCAACAAGAAAAGAAATGACATGCCACCTTAGGTTTGGAGATTACATTTGTTCATTTTACATATAGCCCAGACATAATTTTGTGTGACTTAATCTTTCTCTTTTATTTGCCCTTTGTCACAGGAAAAAAAATAAAAGCCAAGGATAAAAGGGATCAAACTGCCAGCAATTTTTGATGGTTCAGAAATTGTTTAGAATCAGGTTATCCTATCTGTGCTCAGGGCCATAGTGATAAAGGGTAATACATCTGTTTTTGTCTCACTTGTTCCAAGGACTGCCCTATGCAGAATGTGAGCTGACTACACCTTAGTGGAAGATCAGAAAGACAGAAGAGGAGTCTAGCTTGGCTTTTCCTGCCTTTATTTTCTTTCATCAGGACTATTAAAAGCCCAGTGGCAAAACACTGAATCCCTCAACTGCAGATCATCAAAGACTTCTTATCTTTAATGAAGGAATTCTCAAGCCACTCAGACTCTTCTTTTGCTCTTCAGCAAATAGCAAACATAACCATTGGCCTCCATAAAATACATAATGTCCTAAAAGAATCTTGCTCAAACTTCAGAATGTAAGACTTTTGTTAGAGCAAGCATGACATTTATTTTGTGTTTTCTGCCATTTCCACCTTCATAAGTTAATCCTCTGACTTTATCCTCTGTGTCCTGGCAGCAGCAGACTCTTACATCTCTGCTATCTACTATCAGTATTCTCAAAGCAAAAATCAGACTTTGATCTAGAATAATTTTTACTGTAGATAATACAGTTTGTACTCTGTAATTCAGTGCTTTCATTTTTTTTTCTCAGATTCTTGGCTTTTGACTAGGATCCAGATCCTTCTGAAGACTTGGAAACATCTTTGTTCCAGCTTTGAAGTTGGTAAAACCTTTCACTAGTATCATCATACAATCTTTAAAACTTCAAAGGACAAAGGATTAACAAAATAAAAGGAATTATCTGTTTTTCTAGATAAGAAAAATAACACCTATATATATCCACTAGTATCATTTTAATACACGTGAAAGTATAGCAAATAAAATTTATGTTTTGGGAAACACAATGGGTAAATCAGTCATGTGAGTGTGCAGGTGCCTGGTATGTCCAGAGGGCACAGTTTTAAAAATTATCTCCAATAATTGCCTTAGACCCCCCATAAGGGGCTTATTCTTTGTATGTGTTGTGCCTCAGAGATTCACATGCTCATATCTGTTGGAATTTGAAGTCATCATCCATGGCTGACTACTTCTCAGGTATACTAAATATCTGTTACATTTTCAGTGCTTGAAAAACAGGTGCTTCTCAGCTACTACATCTGTTTAGAGGCAGAAGAATCAATAAGACAGTGCCTCTTGGGCAGGTAACTATTCTGACCTGCTTTAAAAGGAGGCCACTGTCAAGAGTGCCTCCAAGGCACGGTCTGTTCAGCCAGCATGCACACTAACTTCAGAAGCTGGTGGCATGGCAGGTTTGTTTTCAAATGTGTGGCTAGACATGTAACTGGACTCAGAACTGCAGGGTGGAAACTTGTTTAGGCAACCAGACAAGTCAGTCTGTTTTAAAGGTCACATAGACTCTATAATAACAAAGACTCCATTGCTAGACTATATAATTCTTTTCCATTTTACTCTCTTATTTATTTTACTTGATTTGCCCTTCCTTTTCCCTGCTTTACAATCTTTTCCTTGTGGTGTATCACAGTCTGGACTTAGAAAACCTGCAGAAGATTGCCTGTGAGGAATTTGCAGTTTTCTACAGTCTAAATGTAGAAAGTACAACACGCAGAAAGGGTCCAAGCCCTAGTAACACTGGGAAAACCTTAGGACTGATTTCTTAGTGCTGGTAATCTCTGCCATCTATGTCACTAGCAGAGGAAAAGAGCCCATCAAAACTCAGACCATTTCTCTCTCTCCTCTGTATGGTTAAGCAGTATGTCAGCAGACAGTGGGTTAACAGAGGACTATCAAAATTAGCACTTGACCGTAAGATTACCTTATGTCTGACTTTAATCCTGCATTTTCCCACTGAACTATCAAAAGTAGAATACAGAAACTGGGGTAAGAGTAGTGTTACAGTCTATTCTTGGCAAAAACAGGGCAGAGAAGCATGAGGTGCACTGTAGCTCTTTTTAGATGGAAAGCTGACATTTTACATTAGAGAATCAGTAACCACATTGCATTAAACTTCATTTTCTTGTGAAAAAGTTACCATGTCTGTACTCAGTGAAATGCAAAGCAGAGACCTGTATAACCACACTCAGAAGTTTACAATAATTTAGAACTCCATATTTATGTTTTGATTACTTTATGATACATGTAGTGTGGTGCCTTTTATTCACTCCTGGTTAACAATCAAGAGTGAATGACCCTCTGCAGCTGAATTCTCCTTGGTTATAGACCAGATCAACAGAACACTTAAAGCATCCTAACTGTAATTTCTCAAAAAACTTCAAATTTTGTGTGGCAAAAGTGTCAGACAAGTACAAATTCAAAAATATTCCTTATGATGAAAATAATATTAAAGTGGATATTGTCAAAGAAAAAATTCCTGTTCACATAAAATCAAAGAAAAGTAAATTTTAGGGGTATTGATTTTCTATTTCAAACTGGTTTTAATCTAAAATTACACATCTTATATTTTGAATTTATAATAAAATGTCCTTACATTTTAATAGACGACGAAAGTATTTTGAAATTATTCTGCTAAATGTTTAGAATATTTCAATCTGGAATTTTGTGTTAAATGGCTTATTCGTGTAAATTGAAAGAAAAGCAAAATGGCAAAACTTGGATGCTGATCAAAGACAGAAAATCCATCTCTTTTGCAGCTCTCATGTTTGCTTTTTCCAAATTTCTTCCATGAGTTATCATAGTTACCATTCAACAGAAGAAATTACTTGAGAGGCAGGTGAGCAGCATGCTGTTCTATCTATCCTTCATGTATTGATGTGTCTGCTCTGCTGGTGTCAGGCCATCTTCAAGTTCTGCGCTCTGGTCTCCCTACAATGTCAGTTCATCTGTTTGTTAGTCCAGAACTGGTTATGCCTTAGGTATTTTCCACATGATAGGTTTATTTTGATAAATTGATGCTTCACAGAAAATATACTATGGTAAGATGATGGAATATAGAGTAGACTTTCATATGCAGAAGTATAGGTACCAAAGCTTATAAGTGTGCTATGTTATTGTTGGTGGTTGTTCATTAATTTTTCTGATGCTTTCAGTCATTCTCCTTCCAAATATTGTCCTGAATATAAACACATTATTCATTTCTGGTATAAAGATTCACAAAGGCCAGCAACTCCCAATTCTCATGGTATACTGCCTTGAAAATGTTAAGACACCATTGTCTGGCTAGAAATTATTTGGACTGATTCCTTGCCATGTATGGTTAAGTCATGCTTGTTTGTTTTATAACCAAGGAACTTGGCTTTAAAAGTTCACTCTTTCCATATAAAGGAAGCTATATATGTATTTATTTTCATCTCTTTCTACCTCTAGAAACTAGTAAACAGAATATATGCATTACACAGATAATAGGAAAGGTATCCAATCAGCTGCTTAGTAGAGAATTCTTTAATACAAAAAAATCATTTGAATAAAATTCTGATACAAATTAAATTCAGCACTCTTATGATTTTATTCAGACACATTATGGTCACATTCAGTCACATGCCATTTGTCAGAAGCAGTTTAGAGCTTTAAGAACAGACTACACATGCCACTTTTTGACCTTAGCTGCAAAAACTTTGTATATAATTCTCCTACATGCTTGTATTCTGCATGACTGGACTAATGAATACAAGAATAATAGGCCTCCAAGGTGATTTACATGCATTGATTAAATGTCAGCATTGAAATGCAGTAACTTCTATTGTTACAGACTCTGAGAACAAAGACAGGGAGAATGTAACCATTGGTTAAACAAGTACTTATCAATTCTTTTTGGCACATAATTCCATTTTCTTGTTTTACCAAAAGGATGCTCAAATAATAAAACATTTGGAAAGTTGTACATAAAGTTATTTGATTTTGCAGTTCCAAGACATAATTAATTCTTTTGCTGTATGCCAGTGTGTACAATACAGTAAAGCTGCGGAAAACAACTTTTGCAAAGAGAGAATTCAAAATATTAACGATTAAACCTTTGCCTCAGTATATCATAATAGACATAATGTAGAAGTGGATTAGAGTTTTACCTCTTCAGAATATTTTAAAAATGTTATTATGGCATGGAGAGATTGCTCAATTAAATCCAATTTTCTATCCTTAACAGTATACATTAAACAACCATGCTAACCGCCATGACAAGGCATCTAACAGCAAAGTCTTCCAGGAGACTATATAACCCATGTGTGACAAAGTTCCCTTCACAACAGATAATAAAAAAATATTAAATCAATGACCCAAAATATCAAAACTACTGTGTGTTTCAATATGATGCTGCCTTCAAGTTTCAGTCCCAATGAAGAATGCATCATACATCATGTCAGACTTGTGACGTTAAATACAGCTTAGATAGGTCCACACTGTTAAAGCCAGACAAAAACTGTTTTGACTAGTAATAGCAATTAATAGTTATGTGCCACTATTCTGTTCATCTGAGTTATGCATGCAAATCCACAGTGATAATTGTTTTGAGCATATTTGACAGGATGAAACTTTGGAATATATATCTTTCTCTATAAATCTATATATAGAGATGTAATATGTATAAATACTCTAAATAGATTTTTCCCTGATTGGTACAATTTAGCATATTCCAACTCAGAAAGATATTTTTTCCCATCTAACATCTGACTAAATCAGAGATTAAGAAACTTGAATAGATTATTATTTAATAGATTATTTCTGTTACTACAGCTACCTTATTTTGATCAAAGACCAAAAGACAATGTGTCAAATCGCAAGTAGTAATAAAGAATAATGAACTGCTAAAAATCTGTTTCCTTGTAGGTAGGAAAAATAGTACATTTGCCCTGAAAAGATTAATTCAATCAGGATTTGATTGATATAGCAGATATGCACATTAAAATAAAAGAGAGTACACAGCATAATTTAAAAATCAAATTAAAAAACCAAACAGAAGTAAAGTTATATTGTTAAGAATTAGTGCATTATTAAAGGTTTTATGTCCAGCTTGATATCTGGTTAATTAGGCCCTTCAGTGACTTATGATGTGGATGTATGTATATACAACTGCGTAAGATGTCAGTCCTTGTGAGGTGTGGAGGGGTGATCTGAAAAATATTTTCATGTATACAAGTTACTCCTGACTCACTTCAAAAATTGTTCTCTCCCACATTCTTTCTATCTCCTAATGTTTATGAAAAAACAACAGACCGAGTAGTTGCATCTCCTGTCTGATCTTTAGCTCTTTCAGGGCTGGGATTCCCAGTTATGACAGAATATTTGGAAGAAGAAATATTGCCAAACCATACACTTATTTTCAGTTTCATAAAAATTATTTGTGGGGATGATGGGAAAAAAACAGTTTGCTTATAAAGACATCAAACAGTTAATTTCCAGTTATTCAGAAAAGAAAGAGGCTGCCTGAGGCTTATACTTCTTCTTGGTATTTATTGAACTTTAAGCTACAACCAACAGGCTAGTTAATAACAATTCTTGCAGCTGTCAATCTTTTTGACCAATGTCATCAATATTTTACACTGCCAAATAGCAACAATTTAAAACCAGGACTGGAAGAAGCACTCAGAGCAAAAATGTCTCTAAAACTATAGTGAAAGAGGCAGTGTAGGATAGACATTTCCAATGGACATTCAGAGAAAGGCTTTCCTGTGGTTTTCTTTTCAAAACAGTGTGAATCACTAGACAGAATTCATAATCTTAACTCATAAAACTCAAATAAGTGAATCATTGGACAGAATTCATAATCTTAAATCATAAAACTTAAATAAGTGTATTTTTTAGAATGCACACCAGTTAGGTAAAGTAGAATTTTAATCTGAAAGCAACACCTTGATTTTTTTAAAAGAACACAATTTTTCAAGTGTCAACTGAGCATTTACATTTTGGTAAATATTTAAATTCAGCATGAGGTTAGACAACTGCCTGCCAGCCTAGATTACTAAAACCAATCAATTCTATATTTCTATTTTAAAAACTTCATTGAAATGTTCGTATTTCACAATAAATATGTCATACCAGCAGCTCTGTTTCCAATCCTATACAAAATTGTAGGCATAAAAACTTTTAATGGGAATCCGCAATGTCTCAAAAAAACTACAAAGGAAAAAAATGAATGAAGTCTTTAAGACATCATTTTAATCATATTCAAGTCTAGATATATAAAAATCTAAGTGTTTTTAAAAGGATATTATCAAAGGCTATTTTTGTATATGCATGTTCTAACTCTAGGCAGATAAGACCACGCTCATAATTAAACCTACCCAGGATAAGTAAGCATCAGCAGTTTTGTTTTAAAGTTATACTAGTCTACAAAGATTTTAAAACTGTGTTAATTTATGTGTTTTTTCAATCCCACACTTTGCAGGTCTTAAATGTCTCATATGTCAAATGCGCAGTTCTGTATTTCTTCTGAGGTTTAACTTGAAGTTACAAAAATTTCAAGATTGAAACAGTAACCATAATATTTGTTCTGGTATTGGTTTCTTTTTGCACAGTTTTAAACTCAAATGTTATTTATTTGATGCCATCAAAGAAAAATGAAGGTAAAGACTCTAAGTAGATGTCAAAGTCCATGCCAGTAGACAAATCCCCAGCATTGTAAACAACTTTGCAGCTTCATTGTGCTTTAAAAGTTGCAATATACATCTATATGTCATACAGGCTTATAGTATAATCTGCAATAGTTTTCTTACATGATCCAAGGGCTATTAATATTTTGGCCTATTGAAAATAATGGAACATTTAAAAAAAATATTAATTAGAACACAGGACATTATACATATATTATGAGGCCAAAAAAAACAACAAGCAAGCAGAAGAATGATGAAGAACTCCACAAGTACCTGAGAACATCATGTAATGAGAAGAAATAAAAAGTGAGATCAACATTTTAAAGATATCAACTTGCATGACCATTACTCTTTCAGCTGAAAATATGTAGATTTCATATTTTGATTGATTTTAGGTCAATTTTAAAACAGATTAATGTTACGTACAAACAAAAAAGTCAATACAAACCTAAAGAGCCTTTGTGGATTCCAAGTAGAAAAATTGTAACTGAGACAATGTGGATAGGTGTCTGTCCTGTATTGATCATTCTGATAATATAAGTAGTGTAGCAGTAGCACTAATACCTATAATTCTAATGATTATATGCATTACACTGAAGTATTATGTGGCTGTTAACAAACAGGTCAAATAGATCAGAGTTCTAAATGGAAAACTAACAGTAGGAGATAACGAATGTCAATTTACAAGATTTCCAGTAATGATTGAGGATTGAAGATTCAAAACTTATCCTAGGTGCTGTCTCTAGGTATATAAAGAATAAGAGGGTCTTTAGGAGTGATAAACATGGTTTTACCAAAGGGAAGACATGTTTGACCAACCTGATAGCCTTCTATGAAGACATAACCAGGTGAATAGATGGTGGACAAGTAAATCTCAGTATTAAAATTCAAGTTGAGAATGGAAGCTTTGAAGCTTTAAGGAGCTGAGCTGTCTTGTAGAAACCTCTTCTGTTAAACAGAATAGCTGGGATGGACTAGAAATTTTTAAGGAAAAAGTGTTGCATTCAGGAATGCCATTCTTACTTTATGTTCTGTTTCCAAGGTTTGAGTGTATTGTGGCAAATTGGAAACTGCACACAAGCAGAACAAAATTGATAATTAATTCACAATTTCCATCAGCAGGCAGGTGTTTATTCATTTCCAGGAAAGCAGGGCTCCATCTCACACAACGGTAACAAGAGAAGACATGCTATAGCTCCAAGCATCTCCTCTTTCTTCTTCTTCCCTCAGCTTTTATCGCCCCTTCGGCAACTACGGCCAGTTGTCCTATCTGTATCCCTTCCTAACCTCTTGTGCCCTTCCAGTCCACTTGATGGTGATGCAGCATGAGAAACAGAGAAGGTCATGATGCTGTGTAAGCACTGCTCAGCAACAATTAAAACATCCCTGTGTTTTCAACACTGCTTCGGCATCAGCACCCAGAAAGCTACTACAAAGAAAATTAATTGTATCCCAGCCAAAACTTGGACAGCATAGAAAATTTACTGGCAATGAAAGTGTGGGTTCTGACTGCTGAAAAGTTTCTCTCTTCTCACATCTTTCAACTCTGAACTACAAAAAAAAAAAAAAAAGAGGTTGCCTTATTATTTTCCGTCTGTCTTTTTGTGTTATTGCATGCAGATAATGCAATATTTTCAAATATTTTGTTAAGCATCCAGACAATAAATACTTGTTAGCTGATTTTCTCTCTTAGGAAAGTAAAACATCAAAAAGGTATTAGGTGCCCTGGTGTGATCATTGATAATGAATCCCTGTGTTCATGTTGAAATGAGTTCAGACAACTCAATGTGGCCAAGGACGGATATATTCTGAGTTTATTACACTGGATATTTTAGCTTTTACAAGCAAGTAGAGAAAGAACGTGAAAATTGGTAGGCTAGAATGCAGTTTAGTCTACAAAGCACAGCTTTTTCACAAATAACACTATGAACATCAGTAAGTGTGTTATTTATATTTCTTCTTTCTCTACTTGAAATACCAACATTTCAGGAGCTCTTTTGGACTACCTTGCGTCAAGAAAAGGCACATTGCATGGTGCATTAAACTAAACTGTTAATGCATTGGGTCAGCAAAGTAAATTATTTCCTCTTGGAAGCTAGAGCTTAACATCTAAAACATACCAACCAGCACTCCATAGAACACATTTCTTACTCAGTATTCTGTTATTGGTTGTGTGGCAGAAGGTTTCTTTGTGTGTGCAGCTTCTCTTAGAAGATTAAAGGTAATTTGTCTGCCCACATAGACTCTGGATTCAATAGAAATTACATTTTATCTTCCCATTGTGGAGAAGCCAGAGCCAAAGGAAGGGAAACCCAACAAATCAGTTTTCTGTTATAGTAGAAAGAGAATGAGCTCAGCACCTGCAGAGAAGATTTTTAAAATATATATTATTTCTATACTTTAGGTTTCAAAAGGTTTGAAATGCATTAGGTTTGAAAAGCCTTCATTAAGGAATGTTCAGGGTCTAAACAATATATATCTTTGCGAACAGAATATTTGCAAAAATAAAACCACTGGTTTATAATTATAAAAAAAGGAACTGAGATTTTTCATCTCTATTGCCTTTTCAACTAATGATCTCCTGGTGTTTTATGAAAGCAATCTGGAAAAGATTATTTCCTTGCCACATTTTAAGTAAAGGTTGGTTTATATGTGCTTGGATTGGTTCAAATTTAAAAATCATGCCAATAGCAAAGTCATCTATAGAAGCTAAGATGGCAATTCCTGGAAGAATAAGTGAAAACAAAACCATTTTCTTTTTAACATAGCTTGTTAATCCCTTTACATGTTAATTGGTCATCCCCAACACTTTTCTGATCAATATGCAATTCTGCTCTCCTTGAAAAGTTTAGAAAACAGACACTAGTTATGCAGATTTTCAAGTGCTAAACGCTTCTGTGATTAGTATCTGAAACTGCCAGATATTACTGAAGTGATATTACATTTGGTAGCAGTTTGATTATATCAGGAATTGTGTAGGTTCTTTTGGGGCTTTTTTGAGTTTGTATAAGCATTAGGAATTAACTGATGGATCTTCACTTTCTGCATTTCACAGCATTGTTGAGTCCTATCTCAGTGCTGGATAAGTGGCAAGAAAGTTCTTACAATTAAAAATAAAGACATAGACTGTTTCTGGAATGTGCAATTTGCAATATGATAGCCCCAGATTATGGGAACGTAGCGAGACTGGCAAATTGTACAGCATAATGTACAGTTCAGTACAAAGTCTCTAATTAAAAAACAACTGAAAGGTACAAGGTAAGGTGCAGAAGAAACTTTTGCCTCTCCCCAGTCACCAAACTTAAGATGATTCAGCTCTGAACCATAAATTCTCCTCTGTTAACTTCATATCATCTGGATCCAGATTCTCTGAAATCAGTGGTTAACATCCTATTGATACCAGCATGCCTGAGATTTCATTTGTGTCTGTATAATGCACTCAGGAATGATAATTTGTCTTCCTTCTTAGAGTCTTTAACTCACCTGGAGAAAGACCATGCATTAACCTGTGTGATTCAGTCTTCCCAGAGAAAAACTCTGTTAAATACTCATCAAACAAATGACTCTTACAGGATTATAAGAATGCATCGTTTCATGAACAAGAAGCTATCTGCATGGACCTAGATACCTTTACCAATTCTATTTTGATGTAAAGACATCAAATTGCTCTGAATAGTTGCTGCTATTCTGATAGATTTGTTGAATGACATAGCTGTATTTCATATGTTCAGCTTTTCAGGTCTGTTGAGCATATTTAACTTTCAGGTAACAGATTCTGATGAAAAGATTCTTTAATATTTATGTTACTACAGTTTTCCTGCACATATTTTGTGCTATTTTCTTCTACATCTTCCTATGTCTTCGTCTGAGCCACAACTTGGACACGGACAGGCTGTTAGAGCTAAAGAATGGTCTGAAACCTTGATATCATGTGGAAATATTTTTTCAGCAGTTGTTTCTTATTCAGCTGATGTAAGCAATATTTTCATGTGCCCGTGTACCTGACAAACATAAAGCAAAAATGGTTCTTTTCCTAGAACAGACATTATCATAATAAACCAATTCTTGCTAATTTGTATTTTTACAAAGGCATCTCTTCTGGATGACCTTTTGGCTGCTGAAGATTACAGTTAAGTTGGTACATGCTGTTAAAGATATTGCTCTATTTTGCCTTTAGCAATCATGCTGCAAAATATTGCTCAGCATGAAAACGAAATGATAAAGATAAGGCAGTTAATAATTGCAAGATATGCTACTGTATCTCCTGTTGTTAAAATGAGTAACATGAGAGGATTTGGAATACATATTCTTAATTATTTTTGTCTGTCTATTGAGGAAATAGCGAATCAAAGTAAAACAAAACAAAACAAAAAACCTCACCAAACCCACAAACTCAGTTATCATTTTATGGGATTAAAATACTTGTATTTTCATTTGTTTTTTTTTCCCCTGCACTAAGGATCTGTAATTCTAATTCCAACTTTTATCAATTATATAGACACAATTAGCATATACCACTGCAAATATTGGGAGGGTTAATGTCATTAGAACTAGGGTTTTTTATATCCCCTAAAATATGACTCTTCCTAGATGTAAGAACTTCATTAATTGTATCCTGAATGTAATATCAACACAGTTGTGTTCCCATGTCACAGCTTCTGTTCCCACGATATCTTGAGATGGGGTAAAGAAAATAGGCAAACAAGAGATAAAATAGAACCCCTTAGAAAATAAGTACTTGATTTCAAGAATAAGATTATTCCAACTACTCATTTACTACAGGTAACCCAGTTCAGTGGTCAAGAATTAGGCAATATATGAAGAATTTAAGAATAAAACTGAAAAGCCCGTCTACATTCCTCATTTAGTTATGAAAAAATCTATACAAAAATTTACCATGTTTCTCAATGAGAAATTATAGCTTTGCCTACTGAATGCATATTAGAAGACTCTTCCAGAAAATTACTTCTGTAAATTCTCCTATTTAACCATATCAAAAGAAAAAAAATCTTTCAGTGTGCTTAATTTCAGTGGAACTTTCTGTGTTTCAGCATATTTCCATTACACTTTTTCCTGTCACTGGACACTACAGAAAAAAGTGTCACCCCATCCTTCTGACATCCACCCTTTAGGTACTTACAAGTGTTGATGAAATCCCCTGTGTTTTCTGGGTAAACATCTCCAGATTCTCTAGCCTTTCCTCATAAAAAATAGTCCAGTTCCTTCATCATCTTGGTGGCCCTGTGTTGGACTCTGTCCAAAAGTTCCCCATTTGTCTTGAGCTGAGGAGCCCAGAACTGGATGCAGGACTCTAGAAGAGGCCTCACCAGGGCAGAGTAGAGGGGGAGAAGAATCTCCCTTGACCTGCTGGACATACTCTTCCTAGTGCACTCCAGAATACCATTGGCCTCTTGGCCATGAGGGCATATTGCTGGCTCATGTTTAGTTTGTCATCAAGCAGGACTCTCATATCCCTCTACACAGAGTTGCTCAGCAGCCGGTCACCCCCCTCATGTACTGATGCCTCCTGACATACAGGACTCTGCACTTGCCCTTGTTGAACCTCATGATGTTCCTCTTTGCCTGTTGCCGTTGCAGGCAACACTACGTGGTGGTTCAGACTGATCTCCCAGCTCTCTGACAGTCAAGGGAAAGGATCACTGCACACACGGTGTGGATGGTGCTCTGTCTAGGTCTCCGTCTCCGTCTCTCTTCGTCTCTCCCCTTATTGTT
>WBNH01010449.1:0-172363 GCA_013401255.1 Urocolius indicus | reverse complement strand
TCCTCTCTGCCCAAATCTCAAGGTGGTAAAGATCCCACTGAATAGCAGCACGGCCTTCTGGTGAATCAGCCAGTCCTCGCATTTTCCTAAAATTTATAACATGTACAGCATCAGTGTGTTACAGATCTTCCTTTCTACCACTGCAGATACATGAGAGGCACTGAAGTGGCAACCTGCAGTTTCTAGGGCCACAGGAACTGGTTTAGCTTCACCTAAAAACTAATATTTATGCTGCTGTTAGAGAAAAGATGTTGCCAAAGTGTGTGACATTTTCAGTACAACATCTATATTTACCTGATCTAGGTGATCTCATGAACGCTCTGAAGTTGCAGATGAGACTCTATTTGGCACTCCATTTGGCAAAACTTTAAAGAGCACATTGATTCTTGAAGTTATGAAACTTAGAAATTCATATAACATAGATTCATAGATCATATGATGTATGATCATATGATCATACATCAAAACTAAGAGTGTAAAAGTCCTCAGAACTTCATTTCACAACTATGAATTTCATTTTGTTATTAAATTGTATGGTCTTTTATCCCCAATTATGTATTTTTTCCATTAAATATATTGTCTTACAAAAGAAGAAACCTAGCACTTCCTGAAGGGTACTTAGAAGACTAAATTCTTCTGGTTTAGCACAAAATCTTGCAGAGTGAAAGATTAAAGGTATTACCTTACAGATTGTTTCCTCCTGTAATTATAGTGGCAAAAGAATCCCTTTCATTTTGTAAAGAGTTTGCTTAGTTGATCCAAATGACCTACTCACAAGAGAGACCTATCCCAAGAGAGAACACTAATTATATGGCAATGTAAATATGTTGTTTCAACAAAAGGAGCAGAACATGTCTCCTACTGCCCACACAAAAATCTAAATAGAATTCAGGATGTTCTCTCTTTCCCTGTAATCAGATAATATTTAACTTAATTGCTCAAGATCTTGCCAAGCTTTTTGTGCCATTTTCATATTATTGAAAATATTTTATCACTCATTTAAAACTCAGTTTCCCTGAAGCACAGACATTTTGCATTAAAGTTTGTGCATGACCAGCCCCATAGCTAATGCATCTGAGAATCTCATGGCTTACAGCTTATTTTTATTTTAAGTCAGTAATATGACTGAGACAAGAAACAATTTAGAGAAGCAGTATTAGAGGCACATGCACCAGACAAACATATTTACACCTGCATATATGTGTGTGCTCCTATGTGTTCAAAATAAATTTAATTTTTTCCATTAACAGTGAAAGTTGAGTACTAAACTAAAGCTACCTAATATCTTACCTAATATCTTACTAAGTAACATTTTAATATTTCCTGGATGAAGTACCTTTGGATAGAGTTATTGTGCTTTAACAGACTCCACTTCAGAAGTGCAGTTAAATGTTACTTCCCCCCCACACCCCACACCCTGATTTTCAGAAGTTATGAACCAGCTGCTTCCAGATCAGTATTTTCCCACTGCAATCTTTATAAAGGTAATAGTACTCAGTCTCTAAAAAAATAAATTGTCACTCTTGGAATTGTGTCATGGTGACAAGTAGTCATCTTTTGGAGGTAATAAAAAGGACATGTGGAGAAGAGAGTGCCCATAATGAGCCTAAGGAATGTGTCATTGGCAAGTCTCGGGTAAGGGTAAATGTGGATGAGGAGATAAGTGTTGGTGAATTCATTAAAATTTCAGAAGAGGGAAATTCAACAGTGAATTGAGCTGATTTGGACCCCTCTTGCCTTCACCCTTTGGAACAATTAGGCAGATTTTAATTCAAATTTCTATACACAGAGTGATCAGAGTAAGTTCATAACGAGAGAAACGTGTAACTTTGTAGTATGTCTAGAACAAACCCAAAGTCTTCTCCCAAGGAGAAAATAAACTGTAAAAACTTGTTATATTGGAGGTTTCGGAGTTGGCAGTGCAGAGAGAGAATAAATAGATCCTTAGTAAGCATATCCAGACACGAGCTGCATTTATGGCTTTTACGCCATTAAGAGATCTAGTTATGTTAACCAATTTTTCCACCTTCATGTAGAAAACAGAAAAAAACAGAAAAAGCCAATCTGACTCCAGAACTTACCCTATAATTTGTTCTGCTCCTACATTTGTAACTTACCAAGCTTGTTCATAATTTTCAAGTTTCCTTTAGGATACCAAATTGTTTTTTCTTCTGTACCCCACCAATCAGATTTCCTCCTGTCTGGTGCTTCTGTTCTCAAGAAGCTGAGAAACTCCTTCTGAGAAATAAGTAGGAGAGAAGAGTAAAAGCAACATGGAGGGACAAAAGAGATGTCTTACTGTCAAGAAGCACACTATATAGAAAAAAAAGCAGGTCCTATTCATAGATTACACTCCAAAGTGCACAACAAAGTCACGTAGCAACATGTACCATATTTACAGCTGTCTGATTACACAGAAATGATTATTTCTACGGCCCATTTCACCTTAGAATCCTTGTAGCACTGTGGAGATGTGGACATTTAAAAAATATTTGGAACTGCATTCATTTAATTTACAGCTCTAATACATGGAAGCAGAAAAAACAAACCCAAATTACAACCAACTTTTTCTCCTTTGCACATTTCATTATAAGGCTCATAAGTTGCCTAAGCACTCACTTGCAGCCAGGTGTGGCCTAAGACCTTCAATGCATTTCTAATGATTTTTTTGCTTCGCTTGAATATTAATGAATGAAGCACTGAGTTTTTGCTTGTGATGTGCAATGAGGATATTTTCAAGGATAAAAGTTCTTCTGGTTCTTTATCTTAAGGTTTTTTTCTGTTGATTCAGGTTAGTGTGTCATGTTGTGTAGTACTCTCAAAAATGTGTTACCTTTCTTAACGACCTTGATTCTTAAGAAAGTCTCAAGTTATCCTAAAGCATTCAAGCAAGAATATGGCAATTACATATAATACAAATTAGACTATAAAGATATTTCAACTGCATTTCTCATTTTGTTTAAATTTTACTGTCTTTTTCTGATGATTGTGATATATATTGCTAATTGCCAAATAAAATGTAATATTATAAAACTTCTCTGAATATTGAATAACAATAAACATTAAATACTAATTAAATATATTCTGCATGAAGATCCACATAGTCCATATATTTTGAAATTTTCTTACATATCAGGAAATATTCTGTGTAGTACAATGGAAAAATTAATTATATTAGGACTCACAGTCAATCAACCAGTGACAAGAGTCACTTTACATTTCTGTGCTAACTTCCTCTCCCATTCTTCCTCTGTCTTTTTTTAGATTGTAGATTGCTTGAAAGAGATACTGTATATTGCCAAGTGGATAGAAAGCAGCTCCTACAATGAGGTCTGATTTTGACTGTGAATTCATAATTTTACAATGGTAAAAAAATAGCAACAAAAACCAAAAAAAAACCAGGACTCCAAGTATTTGCTATATTTTTGAGACAGAGAATTAATCTACACCCAGGACATACTTTCCTGCTTTTCTAATCTTTCTACTTCATGAACTTGAATATATTTTCCTGTGTTATTTAGATGATGATATGATTTAAAAACTGTGTAAAGTGTGTACGTAAATATGTATATATAGGTATTTATAAAAATTCACTTTGGAAACAGTCTTGCTTGCAACTCCACAGTCAAACGTATTTTAAACGTTTTGCAACTTTATTCCAGCTTTCAGATTTTGTTGTTAGCCCCAGTATTCCTGGCTTTCTTTCTTTTCATCTTGTTGAGCTCTTTTAAGACTATCTTCAATCTATTTATTAAAACATCCAGTTTTACCATCTCCTGGATCTTCATACTCAAAATAGTGGGAACCATTAGTCCTCTGAGTGTCCTTATAACTTACAAATTGCAAAAAGTACGTATCACTTGTCTGAGTGATACACTTGAAATGTTATTCAATGTATAACTTAAACGTATGAATCTGATGAAAAGCTCTTTTCTTTCTGTTCTCTAGATGAACATAATGCTCTGGATTCATGGTGTACATCTGTCTAAAGTTTGATTTGAACATGAGCTTATCATTTGTTCACATTTCTGATGTCAAAACAGTCTGGAGAGTTGGGCAGATAGAAGTCTAATGAAATTCAACAAGGGCAAGTGTAGAGCCTTGCATCCGGGAAAGAATAACCCCATGTAAAAGTACAGGTTGGGGAATGAACTCTTAGAGAGCAGTGTAGGGGATAGGGATGTGGAGACCTGGTGGACAGCAGGAGGACCATTAGCCAGCAATGTGGCCTCATGGCCAAGAAGGCCAATGGCATCGTGGGGTGTATTAGAACGGTTGTGGGCAGTAGGTCGAGAGAGGTTCTCCTGCCTCTCTACTCTGCCCTTGTGAGATCACGGCTAGAATATTGTCTCTATTTCTAGGCCTCTCAGTTCAAGGACAGGGAGCTGCTGGAGAGAGTTCAGCACAGTGCCACAAAAGTGATGAAGGAAGTGGAGCATCTCCCTTATGATGAAAGGCTGAGGGAGCTGGGGCTCTTTAGCTTGGAGAAGGGGAGACTGAGGGGTGATCTCATTAATGTTTACAAATATGTAAAGCATGAGTGTCAGGAGGATGGAGTCAAGCTGTTCTGAATGGTGCGCAATGATAGGACAAGGGGCAATGGGTATAAGCTGGAACATAAGAGGTTCCAAAGAAATACAAGGAAGAATTTCTTCATTGTGAGAGTGATGGGGCACTGGAACAAGCTGCCCAGATGGATTGTGGAGTCTCCTTCTCTGGAGACATTTAGAACGCACCTGGATGAGTTCCTGTGTGATCTACTCTAGGTGGTCCTGCTCTGGCAGGGGAGTTAGACTAGATGATATCTTGAGCTCCCTTCCAACTCTTCTGTGAGTCTGTGATTCTGTGAATGCCATGTCAGATGAAGAAAGAGGTAAAGAAATTTTGGAGCTCTGAGTAGTTATTTTGGGAAGCCCTTGGAGCTTTTCTAGATCCTGTATGGCTTGAAAAAAAGCAATAGAATATTTGTGTTTAACAAAGAAGATAAAGACGAACTGTGGAAATGCAAATCAGTAAATACTCTTTATTAATTTCCTAGAAAAAATATTGTAAAAGCATAATCAGACAGTTTGCAGGTACCTAGAAGGTAACTAAATGGTGAATAACAGCCATTATGGACTTAACCAGTATAGATTTGTATCAAACCAATCTTTTCTATAGTAGGATAACAGACTTTATGGGAAGAGGAGTCATCCTCCTGTTTTCATATGATTTCATTGCCATATATCTTCCTGGTTTGGAACATTTGTTTGTCTCATGTAGCACTCAAACCTTTTGTTTTTTAAAATTTTTTACATTAAATTAGTACACCATAGATGCAAAGATGTTTCAAAGCCTAATATAAAAAACAGTTTTCAATAGCTCTTATTCAAAATACAAGATTGTACCATCCCAGTCCTTGACAAGATCTGTCTTGTGTGGTACTCATTGGTGTTTTTATGAATAAACATTAGAATAAAGAGTAGATGTATTAAATCTGCCAGTAACTGAGGTCAGAGGGATTTTCACTATGTTGGGATATGCAAATAAAGTTCAAAACACAGGAGAGATTTGACTCAGAAAAAAATACACCATTTGGTAGGAACAAGTACAAGATGTCTTTCTCAAGTGAGAATAATCTAGCATATGAATAGAGGATGGGACAGAACTGACTGAAATAACACCGCAAAAATGGATTTGGGGACTATAGGGGATAAAAACCTGATTTATATGAAAAATAAATTATGAAGAAATCAAATTTCATACTGAGGATACAAAAATATAAGTAGCATCTTCAGAACTCCTGAATAAATCTTTTCACTTTTCTCAGCAGAGGGGAGAATTCCAACAGGGTTCTGTGAGTGGTACTATGCTTCTGTGACTGCAGTTAATATGATTCCTTAAGAAGTCTTAAGAGTAATTTTTCTGGTCAAATGAGACATTTCAACTATTCTGCAATGTTGTTATAAAAGATTTTATGGTGTTATTTCAATTACCATAGTTTTTTACTTACTCCTATTTTTTTTTCTTTATGGCAAGGTGACTCTTTAGTAAACAGGTTTTTTTTTGTTGCACTAATTATATCTGCTGTGACCTAGCATTAGTTTTAGCTGTAGCTTTATCTCAGAGACAGTACTCATGTGAACTTGCTTCTTAATGTCCCATTCTCTCTTTCACTCTTATTCCCACATATGGGACATGTATGTTATCAAAAAAGGAGAAGGTGATGCATGGACTTGTTTAAAAAAAAAAAAAAACCAACCAAAAAACCCCCTAAGTCTAATTAAAACTAACAAACTGCTTTAACATTGAACTGTAGACTCATGTTGTGAGGAAAATCTGCTTGCGTACCTTCAAAAATATTTTGCCATAATATACAAATACTGGTGTACTGTTCTTTTGGGCCTCAGGAAATCAAGGCAACTTGATGGCATTTTATCATTGAGGTCAAAGATACATAAGAAGATTTATTATATGTTCCCAGGATATAGAATTAGGCACGCTCTTTTATCACCTCTTAAGCCTTTGGTTTTTCTAATGGCAGAACAGATGGAGTTGTTAACTCTCAGAGGAGCCTTGTAACACTTTTAATACTGGCTATGAGTTTTCACAGATAGATATAGATATATATACACTCAACCTCTTGCTACTTGTACAATTGCTTGACTGTCTTAAGGGAAAGTGATATTAAATCCTTCTCTGGGTTAGATCAGATTCAAGCACACTATTTATAATGCATATGTAAGTGTCATAACAGATTTCTTTCATTTCTGAAATAATTGGATAGTTGATGTCAAGAAAAGATAACACATGCAATATCTTTCTACTCATCAGAGTTCCTTAAAAACTTTCAAGCCAAACTTCTTTAAAAAGGAGCTGTCGTATCATCTAGACTTAATGAGTTAAACAGTCTTTTGATTAAGACAAAAAATCCATAAATCCTGATAGTTTTGCAATGGTGAAAACTGTGGGAGTATAAACAGAAAATGTTATGACTTGTGATTATGTTTATTTTAATTACCAAACAGTGACAAGGTTTGCTTTCTGGCCATAAAGCCAAATGGAAAAATTGCAGCACAGCCATTTGACTAATCTCTCCTAAACTGTAAAACAGGATAGGCACGGGCAAAGCATCTAAGGAGAATGATCTCTGATCCAGGCTACTTTCTCAAGTACACCTAGTATTTGAAAAAGTTTCTTTTCCCAGGCTAAAATAATTTCAGTATTTATCCATTACAGATGATAAAGTTCAAGTGCAAAGGCCTATCATCTCACACTAATTTGCTCTGCTGAGAGACTGAGATGGAGAAAAATTTGATTAATTGGCTGGACGTGAGACTAGGAAGGATTTCCCTTTGACACTGAAGAAGATACTTGAGTTTTGTTCAATTTTTTAGCTAATAAATTCTTCTGATATTGATTTTTTTTTGGATTGGAATGGATTTATCTTTAAAAAACATGTGAAGGCTAGGCTGTTTTTATCCCATGAATTTTGTTAAGATTCTTTGAGGTCTCTTAAACCTAAAATAAGGTATCCCAACACCTTGCATATGGTACAACCATATACAGATTAAAATTAATATGTAAATTCAAAATTCAATTCTAAAAGGACAGTTTTGAATACTAGATCCTTGACTTTTTGCCCAAGATATATCTTTAGCATCTTCTGCTCATTTGTTCTGTTAGGCAAAGGACTTTGTGAAGGTGAACTGAGTAATAAGGTGCTTCCTTTGTATTACTGTCATTCTGGATTTCTAGAATTAAGAATTCAAAAATTTTGGTAACAATTTTACTATAGTAATTAGAATTAACTAAATAAATGTAAAGCGTGTTACCCAGACTGAACATAATACGCTTGTAATTTGAGTTTTTCAACACTGTTGTCTTCTGTTTTCTTTTCCAAAACCATGTTGAATTCCCAACTGTTGCCCTACTTTTTGAACTGCTATTATTTGCTGACATTGGGTTGCAGACCTAGGAATATTCTCTAACATGAATTCAAAGTACACCTGAGCTATGTTTGAAGTTATCTTCTTTTAACTTCAAAAGGCTAGTTCTTTTTAATGACATTTTGATTCAGACAATGTGTTTTAGGTAATTGACAAAAGACTAACAAATTCTTTTTATTTGTATTTAATTAAAACATTCCTCAAGGAAAGGCCATCCAAGTTTTGCATTGTGTAACAAATTCTACGGTTATACAGTTAGACTTGTACTTGCTGTGCTCTCTAAACAGGTTGTTTTTCCGCAAGCTTGAAGGTCATGCTGTTCTTTCTTAAAAGCCCAAGAAGCTGAAAAAAAAATTGAAAGCTTCCTTTACTTTTTTTTTTCAAATGGAATAATTCTCATAACTTTTGAGGGCTATCTCACTTTCTGACTGTTGAAATTTATTGTCAACTTTCTGTAGGAACAACAACAAAAGCCGTTGTTCCTCATTTTCTCAACTACAGAGAACCTATTGGATTTGTGTATCTTTTCAGTGACTTACCAATGAGTCCAACTTATGATTGGAGTTTTATAAAAACTGAGAAGCCACAAATGCATGCTGAACATGGTTAAATAGTGTGTTTTAGTTGTATTCTGATCAGTGGAACTGAAACTGTCCTCTGCCGCCAAAACCAGAAGCATTGCACTCACTGGGATTTATTTTGTCAAATAAATCTGTTCTATCAGTTTAAAATGCAAGTTCCTACATTTCTCTTAATGTATACAGTATTTTCCTAGTAAGTATACAAGTCTGAATGCTTTCTGGAGTTTTTTGGGGTGGAGTTTTTTGGTGTTTTTTTTTTTTCTTTTCTTTTTTAGGGGAATTGTTTTGTTGTCCTGGCAAAATTTAGTCAAAGAATTTAAATTTAAGCCTGGCCAACTGTAGGCAAATAGTTTGCATTTTGCTGGTATACTTCACATACATGAAGGAAAGCTGAGGGTGTTGCACACTTGAAGTGATATTTTTCCTTTGTTTCTTACTACAGTATGCACACCTTGCAATTCACCTTCATCTCATACCTTCAGAGCACCGGAATATGATTTTGTGATTAATGTGTAAACATACCAGCAAACAGAAAGTTTCCCAACAACCCAGTGCAGCACCTTTGTATTTGACCTGCCTAAACAGAGATTTACCACTTGAAGAAGCTGTTTATTATTGTCACAGATATGTGAATGTTCCCTTGAGATATTAGCACTGCTCATCTAAATGTTATGTCTCAGTTTCTAGAGTCCTCTTTGAAAAATATTGGTTCCTTGTAAAAAGAGAAGACAAATGTAAAATTCTAATATTTTTGGCCCACCAGCTAGCAAAAACAAGTTTGTGATTTTTATCATATAGTAGTCCTACAGTATGTTTTAATTCTGATTTGGCAGCGAATTCGCCGCATTGACTAAAGCATCCAGACATCTCAGCGTTATAAAACCTGTGATTTTAAGCAGCAATGTTGCATCATCAACATTTCTAACAGTTACATGCTAACTAATAAGGATTTATCTACAAGAACACTGTGTCTTTTGTATCTTCAGACTGTTATGTAGGCTTCACATCAGAAAGCAATACTGTGTGCTTTTCAAACTGCCAGTACTTGTTATGATTGGGAATTGGATTTTGCTGTAGTCTCTGTCAGAGTTAATGGGCAGCTGAAGTTGTTTTTTGAACTTCTAATATTCCTTTAATGTTAATTGTTTAAGTAAACTTAGAAAAGGAAATTTTTTAAGCTTCTTTTTGACTTGTATAAAATGTTTTTATTGGTATATCTGAACTTAAATTTTTGTAGTCTAGATTTAAGTGCAAAGTTTTTCCTTCAGAAGTGTCTGCTTTTTGTTTGTATATGGAACTCACTGTTCCACAAAGAAAAGTACTGGTATGTCCACATTATTGTGAAAGCTTGCTTTCCTATTTTACTCAAGCAGCAGCTCCACTTCTAAGATTTCACACATGACAACTGAATGACATTCCTGTTCTGATAAAAGATGCACCAAGTGATGAGAGACATTCAAAGCCACATATTCTGCCTGATTCTACCTAATAATTGTTTAGTCTTGTACTT
The DNA here is from genome assembly GCA_013401255.1 of Urocolius indicus. Taxonomy (NCBI): domain Eukaryota; kingdom Metazoa; phylum Chordata; class Aves; order Coliiformes; family Coliidae; genus Urocolius; species Urocolius indicus. The sequence continues at coordinate 162,344 of WBNH01010449.1, read as the reverse complement.
TTTTTTTTTTTTTTCTAAAAAATGTCCATGGCTTTGGTTGTTCAGAAGTATTTTTGCATGATGAAGAGATGTAATAATGAACTTCTGTGTTCCATACTCTTATCAAAGTTGAAGAAATGTATTATGAGTTTTGTTTGCCATTTCCTTTTATCTTTTTTAGATAATTCATCTAGAAACTATGATAGGAGTGACTGACATGATTTATGCTGTGAATTCATCTTTAGATTAAGATACTTAAGCCTATTTGTTCACAAGATATACATATATCTCTTCATGAGAACTATCATTTAAGCTGCAGTTGACAGAGAAATAGTTGATCTAGTCCTTGGAGTCTAAAAAGATGGTTGCCACTATCTATATCTATATGAGCAAATTAAACAGAGAGAAGGTATGGGTTCAGTTGTTGGATGTTAGTCATCCACACTATTAAATTGTCCTTGATCAAGTTTTAGCTTATTCTAGGCAGTGCTCACCTGAGTAATTCCCAGACATGTCAGAGGCTATTTACAGCAGGTAATTTGAATGGTGCCAATTTGAATGATGTTTTAGGCACAGAGAGTAATAAAGACATAATTATACCATACTAGCTGACTTCTGGACTTGCAGAGTTCACATTTGGGTAAGGATTTTCTTTGTTTACCCACAGGTGGATGTTTACTGCCACCTGAGATGCTCTACCAAGCCTTGTCTAGACTCAATTTTCCTTCTAAAAGGAACAACTCCCCTAGGTTCTCTGTTGTATCTTTGAGCAGTCTGTAGATATTTCACGTAACTTAGTGTATCTCAAATGATACTAGATATTTATATGAGGCCAACTGAATGGAGACCTGCTTGTCTTCTTTCAGAAATGCTGAAAAGAAGTTCAGGTTCCATTTATTGTTGGAAGAGTATCATACAGAATCAGGCTGCTCCGTTCAGTCAATATGTTCCGAGAATATGTTGTAAGAGTCTTAAATAATTTTACTGCAAGCTTTGATATAATTTAGGTTGGTTTACAGAGGTATATATTTAAAGCTTCCTTTTCAGGAAAGAAAAAAATAGGTGTTATAAAGGCTATTTTGAGTTGTCTGTTTGTACATGAGATGGTTTACATTCTACAAGTATTTTTCTTGTCCGCTGAATATAGAGACACTATGCAACTAATTCAGAAATAGATGCCATACTGTAGATATTCAAAGTTATTAGTCGCCACTAATGTATTGAATTATGACTTCTCTTTCAAGGACTATAACCAGCATTACTAGGCTGTTCATTATTTTTGACAGTGTACCATATCACCTTCAGTCATATTTATAAAACCAGATATTGCTTATGCATAGATGTAGATCTCCCACTTGCTTTGAGGGTTAATCTGACCTACCACAGGTACTCATGACTACCTCTGATAAAAGGGTCAGTCATTGTTTGCAAGTCTCAATATTTGCTTCCACTTTCTTTTTTATACTTACCCTCACTTCATCACTTGTGTGACAGCATGTGAGTATTGTACTTGTGTCTCATTCAATCCCTGGACACTTTCCAGCTTGTCTACTAGCTGCAGTGGCTATGTTGCCAGCTGCTCTAACAGAGATGTAATCATAAACTGGTTGTTATGCTGTCTACTTGGGTTTGTAGCTTTTTGCTAATGTCAGCATGGGATTGAATTGGAAGTTTTCTGGCAGTTTCTGGACCTTTTATATACACAATGTTCCTGTCTCTTCTCATTTCTTCATGTAAGTGAAACAATGTGATGGGTTGCACCAGGCTCTCTATAGCTGTTTGTGAGTCCTATTAAGCTTAAATTAAGCCTAGGTACTTCTGCTGTCTTATGGGGAAGTGACTCTCAAACATATGATGCTTTGACTTATTTTTTTTTCTGTCTTCAGTTAACAGTTCCAAGAATTTATTGTCTGCTCTTACTATTGTGCCAGCCTCACTTGTAGCTTCCAGGATTCTTGTGCAGCTCTTATCTTCTTTTAAAGATATATGCCTTAAATCTTGGCAGTTTGTGTATCTCCTATAAGAACCTTTCTGTACATGCTTTGGCCTCAGCTTCTCACATGTCTCTAGTCTGTATGTGAATGTCCCAAGGAAACTACTATTGGTGCCATTGTTTTTTTTTTATCTTTCTGTCTCTGACTTTTTCTTCTGTTTGACTTTCCCACAAATGAAGACCAAGAACCATGATTGACCTATTCCCTGATCTCAGCCTTGAGAAGTAATTAAAATCCTGTGCTCCTGTACTCCCTTTGCATCTTTTCTTGGAAAATAATAGTGGTCCTCTTTTTTGCTCTCTCTACCTCGTTTTTTTCTCGTGAGCAAAAGGAAGCTTCCTTGAATCTCCTACGTCATCATGGGTATATTGAAACTGCCATCTCATATGTATCAAAATAATTCCTGATGTTTGGGATATTTTGTTTTATTCTTTGCTATATAATATATTCAATTTGCTATAAGAATCTGTATTATTTTCTTGAATGTATTATGCATATACATATGTATCAATGGCTAAAATGAAAATTGGAATTTATTTGTGACTGGAAACAGGTGTAGATTTGCTAATTTGATAATGTAAGTGTAAGTAAGTGTAGCATGTAGTCTAGATTAATAACCCTGCAGACAGTATGCACTTTCCTAGTCTCATTTTGTAATTCCACTAGAGCTATTGCAAAATCATAGAGCCTGGGAAAGGGCCTGGAAGGTAGTTATTGCTGGTTGCATGCCAAGAACTTGTCTCAAACATGGAAAATAGCATCCTTGGCTAAACCAAGATGCCCACCAAGTCGTAATATCACTCCTCCTCCTAAACGGGACAGTGGAGAGAAAAAATGTAACAAGAGGTTTGTTTGTCGAGATAAGGACAGGAAGATTGCTCAACAATTAGAGTCATGGGCAAAATAGACTCAGCTTGGGGATAAAAGGGTTTGATTTATTAATGAACTATCAGAACAGGGAGATGAGAAATAAAACTGAATCTTAAAATACGTCTCCCTACCCCTCCCTCTTCCCTGAACTCTTCTTCCTTCTCCCTCAGCTGTGCAGGGGATGGGGGTTGCGGTCAGTTCATTACAGATGGACTTTACCTCTGCTTCTTCTCAGGGAGAGGCCTCGTCACATTTCCCACTGTTACACTGTGGGGTCCCTCCCATGGAAGATAGTCCCTCACAAACTTCTCCAACGTGGGTCATTCCTATGGGATACAGTTTGTTACAAACTGCTCTGTCATGGGGCCTCTCATGGGGGCAGCTCCTCACACCCTTCCCCAACTCCTCCACAAACTTCTCCATTGTGAGTCCTTCCCATGGGCTACAGTTTTTCACAAACTGCTCCTGTATGGGGCTTTCGCACAGGGTGCAGCTCTTCAGGCCCTGCCCCAACATGGGTCATCCACCGGGAGAATAGTCCTTCAGGGACTGCTCCAACCTGAGTCCCTCACAGGATCTCAAGTCCTGACAGCAAACCTGCTCTGGCCTGGGCTCCTCTCTCCCCACGGGCTCCCAGTTCCTGCCTGGAACTTGTTCCAGGGTGGACTTCCCATAGAGTCACAGCTTCTTTCAGGCATCCACCTGCTGCAGTGTGGGGACCTTCATGGGCTACAAGTGGATCTCTGCTCCCCAGTGGCCTCCACAGACTGCAGGGGCACAGCTGCCTCGCTATAGTCTTCACCACAGGTCACAGGGGAGTCTTTCCTTCAGGGCCTGAGCACCCTCCTCCCCCTCCTTCTCCACTGACCTTTGTGTCTACAGAGGTGTTTTCACATTCTCACTCCCTGTTGCTGCTGCAGTTTAACAACTGCACAGCCACTTCACCCCCTTCTCAAATACATTATTCACAGAGGCATTACCTCAATCACTAATTGACCAGGCCTGGGTCAGCTGCGGGATCTGTCTTAGAATTGACTGGCATTAGCCCTGCCAGCTGCAGCTGAAGCTTCTGGCAGATCTTTGTTTAAAGAAGCCACCCCTGTAGCCTCCCTTGCTACCAAAATCCCGTCTGATGCAAAACCACTACACTTTGAGAGCTATAAGATAGGCTGGGAAAGAGAGAGATATACTGTTGTACTGTTGTATCTCATATCTGGTTTTCCATGAACCACTTTACATGTGAGAGGCCATACATTGTGAATGCCCATTGCATTCCTATTTCCTGGTATTTCAAAAGTATGTTTTGGTTGTTAAAATTCTATCCTGTAAGCCTTACTTTATTCTGACCTTTTTCCATGCCAAGACCATGCCATCTTCCACCTAATTAGCTATTTCTTCAGAAATATTTTGTAAGCGGATCTCATTTCTCAGTTTTAGATTCCGAGCCTGATTTGATGAGCTAATGATCCTATTAGTAGACTCAGCATGGTAGTGACATTTTCAGAAATAGTATATAGGAAAAGATTGAGAAATAGGTTGTGTTTCTTACACATTACTCGTATTCTTCCTTCTTCATCCTTCCAAGGAATCTGCATGGTAACATTTTGAGGATAAGTAGAATAAAAATATTTTATAACTGGGTAGCAACATTCTGCTGATTCTGAATTTGCTTGGGTAAACTGCTCTTCAGGTCAGAACATCTTGCTTCTAAATACCTGACAGTTGTTTTTTACTGTCTGCAACATTTTGCTGTATTTGTTTTCATTTGAACTAAACCATGGCTGGAAATGTTATTTCTGGTTTTTTTATTATGCCAATTTTCTATCTCACTTTTATAAAAAAGTCAGGCTCTGATTTAGCAGCTAAACTGGGGCTTGAGCAGCTAAAGACTCAATTAGTATTCAGGAGTATGTTTCTAAAAATTAACTATTAGTTCTGCGATTAGAGACAGATAGTTTCCCTATGGAACGTAAGAGTGGGAAGCACCACCCACAGGGAATGGAAAGATCTGGAGATATAGTTTGTTGCTTTGATAAGGGCTGTGATTTTAATCAGTCTTCTACCAAACTGGACAAAATCATTCTAGTTCTGAGTGGCCCTTGGTATACAGAGTGGATGTAATGCTCACTGTGGTAGTGCGTGGGAGCATGAAAAAGTAGAAAAAAATTATATATCATTGTTATGGTTAAGAGATATGAAAATTGGCAGATGGATATTTTCTGTTTAAAAATAGTCCTGTACTATCTACTGTTGTTGTCAGGGCTATCAAAAAACCTAGTAACAAACATTTATATTAAGTTCTTACATTCACTGTTTAATCCCAGTATGGGTTTTTTTTGTCTTTTTGTTTTTTTTTTTTTTTTAATTACTACTATGATTAGAAGCAGTCGGAGTACTGTTAAAGTTATGAATGTCATCACATAGATTTTCACAAGAAAAAGAATCTCAATGTAAATCTAACTTAGACCAAAGTGTTGTTGAATTTTAAAAATTAATTTATTCTTCAGTATTTTCAAATGCCCAGCAATGCTGACCGAAGAAAAGACATATGGCTTAAGACAATGCCAGCTTTGTGAATGATTTGTGCATAGTCCCAAAGCATCACAAAGAATTGGTATTGTCATTGCAGACATTCAACCCCAAAGGATTTTTTAAGTTCCTGGAACAACTGACTATATTTATTAATCTTGTATTTTAAATTCAATAGTCCCATAAAAAACCAAACCAAACCAAATTTAATATAAAGCATTTTTCCCTTCTTTTTTATAATGACTTTATTTAGATATTTCACAGTAATGATTGAAAAATACCATAATCTTTTAATGGACTTTTTCTCTTAGAAGACCTCATCTGATCTAAAATTATATTTTTATCCGTTCTGTTGCCTTCACATCTTACAGAACACTACTAAAATTGTAAAGTCATATTCAGGCATTTCTCCAGACAGCTTGTTATATCCACTTTAGTATGACTGACTGTGTACCCTATCTTTTGGACTAGTACCTTGCCTGTCCTTTGTGCTGCTTCAAAGTCTTATGAGCAAACAGATGTCTACTTAAAAACAAGAAAGAACAAAATAAATTAAAAAATCTTCTAAACAACTCACACTTCCCTAAGTTGTAATGTATCTTTTTATTATTTTCCTTTAAAATAAAACCCAAAAAACCAACAAAACGTCACCATGAAACCTATTTGTTACACTTTTATTCCTTGAAATTTTTTTTTGCTGCAAGTCTAGCAGCTTACAATTACTAGAATTCACTCTTTGGAATAGTACTTAAGGTCTTCTCAGTTCATCTTCTATTCCCATATAATTTGCTTCTATTATATATTTCTCTTCTAGTGTGCTCTTAGATCTTTTATTTCACTCTTCTTTTCAACTCCAAGCCTTTTAATATATGAACTTGTTATTTACCTAGTATGTTGTTAACATCCTCTTGCTCCTCCAATTTTTAGATGTCTGTGAACATTTTGCCACAGAAGAATTACATATAACACAATACTTTTTGTATTTATTGTCTTTTTTTTTTCTACAGAACTACGTCTTCATTATCTATAAATATTTCTCATTAAGTCATTTTGATCAGAAGAGATCTTTAGAAGTCTCTTTCTTGTCCAAACTGCTTAGAGCAGGGTCAATATGGAATTCAGGCTAATTTGTCTCTCTTCAGTATCTTTTTGTCCAGGCTAAACAACCCCAGCTTCCACAGCTGCTCCTCATCAAACTATGCTCTAGACCCTTCACCACCTTCATTGCTCATCTCTGGACACACTCCAGGACCTCAATGTCCTTCTCATATGAGGGGACATGAACTGAACACAGCACTTGAGGTGTAGCCTCACCAGCACTAAGTACAGGAGGACACTCACTGCACTTGTCCTGCTAGTCACATTGTTTTTGATGCAAGCCAGGATGCCATTGGCCTTATTGACCACCTGGGCACACTGCTGGTTTATGTTCAGGCAGCTGTTGATCGATATCTCCAAATCCTTTTATTTTTGATGTCTTTGTCCAGACACTTCCAAGCCTATAGCTTTGCATGGGATTGTTGTGACCCAAGTGACAAACCTGGTTATCTGCTATCATATCATTATCCATTTACAACTTCGGCAATACTTGTGCAATTCTTTTAATTCCTTTTGAAATTCAATACAGATCAAACACTTTTTACATGCTAATAAAAACTTCAGCTGTTAAAAAAAAAAGTGAAGCAAGTCTCCTTTCTAGTCTTCCTTTTATATAGTGCATTCCTATCTGTGGTTTTCAGTCAATGGAAATGGACATTACAGAAAAAGGATGGATGACAGAGTCAGTAAAGACTTGTTGATAAGACCCACACTTAGCTTGTCTAGTGTTATAATTCATATTTCAATTACGGATACAGTAGATTGTCCATGCAACGTTGCATCACTTTTACGAAGACGTCAGTACAAATAATCTTATTGTTTACTTGGATAGTACATTATACAATAGTCTTTGCACAGCCTATTGAAAATATGCCCTGTTGGGCATTAATCTTTACTCCTATCATTTTTGTTCTTGAATTAGTCCAATTATTTTCTACATTCTTACAATATAAAGGCAAACAGTATAATTTTAAAAGATATCTCTTTTCTTTTTACTTCTAACACATCTAGTCATATTTATAAATCTTTTGTACAACATAACTGAAAGAAAGTTAAAGATGACAGTCCTACCATTATTCTAGCTCTACCTTTACTTTGCATGTTATGTGGATAGCATGTGAATAAATTTATTAAACTCATTAAACAACAGTTGTAAAGCATCCTTCCCTGATGCTTCTCAATTATTTAATTTTCTTTTGCATTGTCTGTACACTTAAATTTTATAAATTATATCTCTTAATGTATTGTTATAGATATATTTGTCTAAACACAGTTCTTCAAAACTTTAATTGTTGACTGAAACCCCATTGTGCTCAGTGCTGTATACATAGGGATCAACAATGAAGTAAATTCTACTCTGCTGTGAAAAGTATGGGACAACACATGCATGCAGACAGCTGGGGAAAAAACTGCACAAGAAGACTTGTCATCACTGTCTTATGAGTATGTCCGGATTCTACCATTTTTTTATTAATATGTATTTTCATTTGAACAGATATGTCTGAGAAAGAAATATTTTTTAAACTTCATTGGGTTTACATTTAAAAAAAACTTTACGTTGCTGAGGCTTGTGTTTTTAAATCTACTACTCTGAAGGAGCCTAAGAATAACTTTAGCATTAAGAGGACATTCTCATTGTTTTAATTTTTTTTGGAGAGGCTGGACAATGGTGTTGGCTATATTTTACTTATGAGTCTCCAACTAATGACTTTCTGATCTGTACCATGCTATTATACAGACAAGAATAGAACAAATTTTGATTTCTGAGTGGACTACTTTGATATAACTGATGTATTTATAGGATTGCTATCTTTTTAATCTTATTGTGTTTCATAGTATTATTTTAGTTGAAGATCCTTTAAACCTGTTTTATCTTTATATTATCTGAATTTGAAAGACTATCATATATCTTACATCTGGAACACTACTTCCAGTTCTGCATCTGCTCTCTGGACTTATACTTTTGGACATAATGATTGTAGAGACTGGATTTTCCTACTGTGTTTAGAGAATAGATAGTTCTGACAGCTGGTGAATTTTGAATTTCTGTTCATATTTCGTTAGATCATGCAGCTGAACCATCAGGAACAGTATTACATTGCAACAATTGTACAAGTCAGTGGAATAGCTGAGGAGGATAAGCAGATAAGTAATAAAGATTCTGGAACTATTCTTGTGGTCATAACACTTAGTGACGATGTATTGTTCAGAATTCACAAATGTCACTCATCTGCTCAAAGTGAGTAAAGATAAGGAGGTGGTGAACGTAGTTCTAAGCAAATACGTTTTGTTTTAAAACGCTGATTTTTATAGAAGGCAACTTAGCTTTAGCTCAGTTAGACATCCCTGCACATCTGTGTAGATGGTTTCTCTCAGGTATCATATATGTTAGAGAGAGAGATCATCTAATCCAATGCCCCTGCCAGAGCAGGACCACCTAGAGTAGGTCACACAGGAACACATCCAGATGGGTTTTGAATGTCTCCAGAGGAAACTCCACAACTCATCTAGACAGCCTGTTCCAATGCTCCATCATCCCCCCAGTGAGAAATTTCTTCCTTGTATTTCTTTGGAACCTCTTATGTCTCAGCTTATACCCATTGCCCCTTGTCCTATCATTGGACATTATTGAGAAGAGCCTGGCTCTGTCCTCCTGACACTCATCCTTTACATATTTGTAAACGTTAATGAGGTCATCCCTCAGTCTCCTCCAAGCTAAAGAGCCCCAGCTCCCTCAGCCTTTCATCATAAGGGAGATGCTCTACTCCATCATCTTTGTGGCCCTGTGCTGAACTCTCTCCAGTAGCTTCCTGTCCTTCTTGGACTGAAGAGCCCAGAACTGCACAACATTCCAGATGCATAGTTTGTAGATCTCTGTACCAGTGGCACATCTATCAGGAATTAAAATGATTCTCTGCAAATCCAGCTCTGCGATCAGCAAAAACTTGTTAAACCCAAGATGCCTGAAATGAGATAGTTGGACTCGATGAACTATGTGTTGCTGTGCAACTTTATTTTTTCAGGGCCTATTTGTGTAGCTGTACACATCAACAGCTGTCGACAGACAAATACCTTATCAGTGGTCTAAACAGTGTGATTGTTCTAACAGAGAAAAATGGATTATACTTGATGCGTTTATCAAGTGTTTTAAACTAAACTCTTAACACTACAGAAACACATCTGATTCTTTCACAAAACTTACATGCAGTAATTGCAGATATTAATCATCATTACTTCTTTCCTTTCTCATCTCAGTTCTGTTTTTGCCTGTGAAGCTTTTGAAATCAGAGATAAAGATAAAACATAATGTGGTGATAGGATACTACTACTAATAATAAAAAAAAGAATCATATGGAAAGCTATTTTCAATTTCACAAAGCCAGAAACATCTCACTATCATGGGTAACAGAAACACAGCCTCGGTCTCCTACAACCCAAAGTTAAACAAGTTCAAACTCAGATTATGGAGCATGTCTATAAACATTCATATACAAGTCTATTTTCAGATGAGTATTTTAATAATTCAGATCTTCTTCCAATGAGAAATTTAAAAGGGATAAAATAATTAAAATTACTGAGGCATACAGCTGCCTTGTTTGCTCTGCTTCATCCACAATCTATTGGTCTTATGTCACTATCAGGGAGCAGCAATATTATAGATATGCCAAAGCCCCCCAGAACCTCCTGCATCATCTTCTACAAGTTACTTAAACATAGAATCATAAAATCATAGAATAATAGTATGGTAGGGGTTGGAAGGGACCTTTAGAGATCATCTAGTCCAACCACCCTGCTAAAATAGATCCACCTAGATCAGGTCACAGAAGTACACGTCCAGGTGGGCTTTGAAAACCTTCAAAGAAGGAGACTCCACATCCTCTCTGGGCAGCCTGTGCAAGTGCTTCCTCATCTGAACAGTAAAATAGTTTTTACTTGTGTTTAAAAGAAACATTTTGTGTTCCAGCTTCTTTCCATAACCCCTTGTCCTGTCACTAGATACAAGAGGAAAAAGCGATGCCCCAACCTCCTGACATCCACCATTTAGATATTTGTAAATATTAATGAGATCCCCTTGTAGTCTCCTCTTCTCCAGACAAAACAGTCCCTGTTCCCACAGCCTTTCCTCACAAGGAAGATGCTCCAGTCCCCTGGTCATCTTGGTGGCCCTGTGCTGGACTATCTCCAACTCTCTCCCTCTTGAGCTGGGGAGCCCAGAAGTGGACACAGGACTCCAGAAGAGTCCTCAACAGGGCAGAGCAGAGGTGAAGCAGGACCTCCCTATTTCAATATGCCACTGGCCTTCTTGGCCACGAGGGCACATTGCTGGCTCATGGTGAGTTTATTGCCAACCAGGACTCCCAGATCTCTCTCTGCAGAGCTGCTCTCCAGCAGGTAAATCCCCAGCATGGGGTTGTTCCTCCCCAGGTGCAAGCCTCTGCACTTGCTCTTGTTAAACCTCATGAAATTCCTCTCTGCTCAACTGTCAAGAGGAATGCCCATGTCAAAACTTTGCCTCCTTGCCATTGCCAGCTGTTTACTAGGTAAATTACCATATTCCATGTAAAATTATGAATAGGAGATTCCTGTCACTGTGACATCTCACCACAATCATCAGGAGATACAGAAGAACAATGAAGTATCTGAAAGAGTATCATATAACAAACTTTAGAATAGAATTCTAGGAAGTCAAAAATGTGGTATGTTACCATAACAGCCTGTTGCTTTGTGTTACTAAAACAAAAGAGCTTGACTTTATGCTATTTGGTTAAAATAAATCTCAAAGTGTTAATACTATGCAATATTTTTGTTTGGAAATCTTACTATTTCTAAGATATCTCCAGCAAGCTATTAGGTTTGTGTTTGTCCACTTTGTTTTATCTTGTTTTTCCCAGTGAGATTTCTTAGAGAAATAAAATTTAAGTGATCATATGGTATGTCTGTCTATCCCTCCTCTTTATTTGTCCATAACTTTTTAACCAGTCCACCAAGTTCAACAAACTTTGACATAGGAACAGTCATTTCAAAGATACTCTGTTCCTAGATGTACTATGAAAACAGATAGCTAAGTAAAAACATAGAATAATAGAATTGTTATGGTTGGAAAAGACCTTTAAATCATTTAGTCCAACTAGTAACCTCACACTGCCAATCCCGTCACTAAACATCCCTCAGTACTTCATTTAAGTGTCATTTGAAAATCTCTAGGGATGGTGACTCCACTGCCTCCCTGGGCAGCCTATTCCAATGCTTAATAACACTTTCAGTGAAAAAGTTCTTCCTAAAATCCAACCTAAACTGCTCCTGGTGCAACTTAAATCCAGTTCCCTTTGTTATATTTTTTGTTTCTGGAAAGAAGAGATTGACTCCCACCTCACCACAACTCCCCTTCAGGTACTTGTACAAAGTGATCATATCTTCTCTCAGCCTCCTCTTCTCTAGGCTAAACATCCCCAGCTCCCTCAGTCACTCCTCATAAGACTTGTTCTTTAAACCTTTCACCAGCTTTGTTGCCCATTTCTGGACACTCTCCAGCACCTCAGTGTTCTTGTAGTGAGGGACCCAGAATTGGACATAGTATTTGAGATGCAGCCTCATGAGCTCCGAGTACAAGGGGACAATCACCTTTTGGTACTACTGGTCACACTGGTTTTGATACGGTCCAGGATGCCATCGGCCTTCTTGCAGGCTTGGGCACACTGCTGGGTCCTGATCAACCAGCTGTCGATTAACAGCCCCAGGTCCTTTTCTGCAAGACAACTTATAAGCCATTCTGTCCCAGTCCTGTAGCACTGCATGGGGTTATTGTGGACCAAGTGCCATTTGGCTTTGTTGAACCTCATGCAATTGGCATCAACCATTTGCTCCAGCCTGTCCAGGTCCCTCTGAAGAGCCTTCCTGCCCTCAAGCAGATCTATGCACCTGTCCAGCTTGGTGGCATCTGCAAACTTTCTAAGGATGCATTTGATCCCCTTATCCAGATCATTGATGAAGATGTTACACAAAACATGCCTCAGTACCGAGCCCTGAGGAACAGCACTGATGTACTTGAGAGAGAATGTACAGCTGTTTGCAGTATGACCTCAACCTTTATTAAAAAATAGGGAATATATATGGAAGAACCTCATTACAAAACCATCAACCATCAGATAAATTTTGTACAGAAGTCATATATCTTTCTAGAAAACACTGAAAACAATTTCATAGGAAATAAAAATCTATTACTTTCTCTGTCCATGGAGTTATCGTTTTTAGTTTTAAGAAAGTGTGTGTCTTTAAAACATTTTTCAGATATACCTTTCACTGATTTTAAATTATCTAATCTTACTTTTATCTTTTAAAATTCTCATTCTCTTTTCTTGTTTCTCTCCCCAAGAAGCTTAGAAACACTCAGTTCATACTAGAGACCTGGGACAGAATGTATGAGCCAGAATGAGATTTCCTTTACAGTTTCTGCCATCCACAGTGCCTGGATCCTTACATTCACATGCCTTTCCTACATTAATACTAAGCAAGCTGTTTTGGAGATTAACTTTGCCATCTGATGTCCTGCTTTCTACCCTGAATCACCTTTACGAGAGTTGTGCCATGCTGCGAGCTTAAGTATTGCAATCTGGACAGATACTTGCCTTTTCTAAGACACAATCAAAGTTGTCAAGTTAATAGCATGTATTAAATGAACAGAAAATCTTTTTATCTTACCCTGAGTTCACTTTTTCTAGACCATGAATTTATAATGGAGAGCCAACAAAACTTAGGGAAAAAATGAAAGGAAACAAAGAAAAGTGAGGTCAGACACGTTGCTCAACGCAGATACTAATCTGAAAGCTGAGTACATCTTCACACACATCCTGCCACATTACTTAACAGGGCAGCGCATTTGATGAAGTACATTACTGAGTTGAATTTTAATACGACAGGTGCATTTTTAAGTCTCTTGTATATGTTTCAGTATTTGAGGACTGTGGAAGGATCACAGTGTGCTCTTTCATCTACCTATATTTGTTGATCACATATTGGAAGAAGAAAAGATTTAGAGGTCCTTGCTCATACATCTGATTTGTCACTCTATGCACAGTTAAAATGTTGAGTAAAGTACCAAGAAAAGGATTTTATGCAAACTGCAGAACAGGAAGAATGAAATATTTATAATAAAAATATTTTTATATTAATCAAGCATCAAAACAACTGAAGAGGAAGATGGCTTCTTTATATGCCACCTAAAGTTGAGATCCACAAACCATCATGTGATTTTATTGTAGCTAGCACACATCTCTGTCCCTCCTAACCAAACTTGAACAGAAACAGCGGTTCCAAACCACCGTTGTTGCAAAATTCAATTCTGTTTCTGAAGTCATTACAGTAAGCCTGTTGCTATGACAACATAACACTCTCTTGCTAATGTGTATGTCTCAGAAACAATTAGAGAAGTACCACTATCCCAAAATTGACTTTAATTAGATTAGTTCAAAAATTAGTCTTTAATATCATACATTGGAGGGAAGTGTGTGCTAAATCTTTTCTTTAATAAATGATTCCAGGCAAAAGTAGTTTGATACAACTATATTCCCCTTTTATATCTGTCAACCTTTTAGTTCTACACAAGGAAGAAGGTGAAATCAACTATTCTTTTCCTCCTTTTGAAAGTATGAAATAATCACATTTAACCAGGAAGTCTTAAAAGGAAACTGCATATTTGCCTTTTAAACATCGTTTCTCCTGAATATTTTAAATGTTTAGATAGATCTAGAGGGTTTTAGATTCTTACTACAATTATTTTTTTTGCTTGTATTACAGTGCTTAATAATATGGGAATTAATTTCAGAATGCATCTGACTATACAAATTTCAAGTCTCATTCCATATGACCTTTATCTCACATAAATTTTAATTATATTATTTTCAGACTGTTATCTCATTTTTCCTGAAACTCTTTTATCCTAATTTACTATTTGATGATGAGAACAGAGACAATACAACAAAACACTATTAAGACTAGTGGAACTGATCTCCCTGACTGTCACCCTTCCAGTGGAGTTCTTCCAATCCAATGAGTCCTTTCCAGACCGGAACTCCTGTACAATGGCAATGTTTTCAGCTGGCATGGTGTGGAAATAGAGAACATTTGGGATTTTCAGCTTTTTATATGCAATCAGATATTGCATATTTATCAAATAAAATTTATTCTTCAAACTGAATTTGTTGTACAATAACTCTTGCAAAACTGCAGGTACAATGTTACTCCTTTACTTTGCTGAACTCCTTATTTAATGTGTGTCACTATGACAACATGCAGTTGTGATGTCATAGAGCAAGGAATACAACTGGCTTGCAATTATTTTCTTGCTAATTTAGCAATATGTTCCATTTTAACATTTTTTTCCCTTTTTCTGCGTGAAAAAGTCATCATTCAAAAAGAATTACTAACAGAAACGCTCACTGCATTGCGCCTGAAGTATAGTTTACCAAGTTTAATAAAAATCCCTAACAGTATCTTTTCCTGTCTTTTATTTTTTTTTTATATAATAACGATAATAGTGATGATAGTAACTATATTGATTTAATCTACTGTTCATGTTGTGTTGCTTTTCTTTATGTTCTCTCTCAGTGTCTGGAAAAGTCACAACCATTAGATTTACAATAGTTGAAAAATGATAGCATTAAGTACTAAATCTCTATTCAGTAATTACTCTAAACTAGAATTAGTTGAAGAAATGAGATCTTCATGAAGAAAATGGAGTAATTTCCTAAGAACCCAAAGCAAAAATTATTCTTTCACATGTGTGATACAACTGTTTCTTCAGCTGAGAGACAGTGTCTCTAAGTTCTGCCTCACCTGGTAGCTGTAATACCCATCACTCAGGTATAGATTCAGCCTATCTAAGTTCAGTGTCCATAATAAAATAGAATAAATCCAGCTGTCCTTGACAGAAGAAGGGATGTAGTTTTGACATTTTTGAGGACACAGAAGCATCCAAAATAAGACTGGTTCAAAAGTCTGGTGACACCAAAAATTGATCTGACACTGAGAGAGGACTGAGCTGTGCCATCAGAATATTCCTTGCTTCACACTATTCACGTTTTCCATTCTCACATGGAGCCAATGCCTTTGAGAAGTGTAACTTGATTTGTGGTGGTTGCATAGTGACATGGATATAATTAGAAGTACCCACTACCTTCTTTTTTTCCCCAGTACCTGTGGGAAAAAACCTTCCCTAACTTGAAGAGATCCAAGCATCATGATGACATCTGATGTTTCTGAACTCACTACTGAAATAAAATTCTTCAGGATAGACCATCTGATGGGAAATGGCATAGAAGCTTTACAATTTCTCAAATAGATATGTGATTCTATACATACAACATTTAAAGAAATGTAATTCTTTAGATATAACTGAACACTTGCAGTTTCTTTGGGACCTGTAAGTCCCTCAGTTGACAGCATTAAGGCCATCTGTCAGTGGGTATATTCAAAGTCCCATAAGAACCTGAGCAGATACAAAATAACTCAGGTGCAATTGAGCTATTTGACATGGAAATCCCACTTTGACCATATTCTCTAAAAGCTTTATCTTGCACATGATATCAGAAAGTATGTAGAATTTGTATACAATACACCTTGAGACTGTTTATTCTAGGGCTGAATAGATGGCCTGTGTCCCTCTTAGGTTTTAGAAACACTCTGTTGATGAAGGGGCTCACCTGAGAAACAAGACTTAAGTTCCCACTGTGCCTGATTTGGAATTATTTTTAAGATATGGTGTTGTGATTTAACCCCACCTGGCAACCAAGCACCACACAGCTGCTCACTCACTAACCCACAGTAGGATGAGGAAGAGAACTGGTAGAGTAAATGTGAGATAACTCATGGGTTGAGACAGTTTAATAGGTAAAATAAAAGCCATGCATGCAAGAAAGGCAAAACAAAGAATTCATTCAGTACTTCCCATGGGCAGGCAGGTGCTCAGCCAT
Source organism: Urocolius indicus (assembly GCA_013401255.1). NCBI lineage: Eukaryota > Metazoa > Chordata > Aves > Coliiformes > Coliidae > Urocolius > Urocolius indicus. The sequence continues at coordinate 145,906 of WBNH01010449.1, read as the reverse complement.
CTCCAGGACAGCAGGGCTCCGTCACACCTAACGATTACTTGGAAAGACAAATGCCATCACTTGAAAACATCCTTCTCTTCTTTCTTCTTCCCCTAGTTTTATGTGCTGAGCATGACTCCATATGGTGTGGGATATTCCTGTAGTCACTTGGGCTCAGCCATAGTGGCTGTGGCCCCTCCCAACTCTTTGTGCACCTCCAGCTGCCGCACTGGTGGGATGGAGTGCAAAGCAGAAAATGCCTTGACACTCACTGTGTGTAAGCACTGCTCAGCAATAACTGAAACATTTCTAGAATCATAGAATCATTTGGGCTGGAAAAGATTCAACCATCAATCTAAGTATTATTGACAGTTTTTTCCAGCACAAATCCTAAACATAGTCTCAAACTAGCTACTGTGAAGAAAATTAACTATCCCAGCCCAAACCTGCACACATAGGCAATAGGATTCCTCCTCTCTCTCTCCTTGTGGACACCTAACCACCCAACTTAATAATTTCCATGTATTTTATTTTTACCTGTTCTGCTCTGCTCATGCACTGCATTTAGGAGGCTGGGCAGATAGATGTTTTGGGATTGTGTACGCCTCCTGCTCTCAGAGAAACTAAAATTGAGTGTTGAACATCCAGAGAGATACATTTATGGCTTTTAATTTCCTCCTGCTTTTATGATAGACAATGGAAAACATCTGGAATAAAAAGACAACAAAACTATAATGAAGGCTTCTGATGATATATGAGTGGACCACTATGTTGCGACTTGTATAGTCTCATTTTATTTTTTTATTTGGGAGACAGTTAAGCTTAATGAGCAATGAAACTGTTTGTATTTGTTGGTGGTGCTTGCGAATAAACAAAGGAGTCCTGTGGCTGCCCTGCTTTCCATGATGACTACTAGGAAGGAAATAAGAAAGAGATATGTTTCTGATGAGGTTGTTGCTGGATTGTTAGTTCACCCAGATGATGTTCCATTCTCCTGGAGATATGGAAGAGTGAAGAGTAGGGCACTTAAATGTTGTTGATTATGTTTACTTTAGCAAGTAATACAGTGCAATAGAAGGCTGCTAGAATAAAACAACTAAATCTAAAGGTCTTACTCATACATAACATATGGTTTCATCATGTATAAGCATTGGACTGGATTTGGTTTGAACCATTAGACAAAAAGTCCACAAACAGAATCACAGAATCATTTAGGTTAGATAAGACCTGTAAGATCACTGAGTCCAAATATGTCTGAAGGACCAGCAGTTGTTTTGGGCACAGATCTTCAGTTTCTGTTTCCTCAGAGAGGGAGTTTGTTCAATGTGCACTAAGTACCTTTAAATAGAATCAGTGTGCAATAAATGTAGTCACTGGAGTTTTATTTTTAAGCTATATTATTGCTTCATCAGAAAAGCTAATATAGACACAGCTTTTGATGACTAGACTTTATTTACTGATCTCATAATAGCTGTGGCTGAATAAGTTGGGATTCTCCCAGGAGCGCTAGAAAAATATTGTCCTTCTTGAAAACTTTTCCAGCACAGGTAGTCCTGGTCAGAGCACAGTCACCTCTGGCACTTTGTAAATTATGCTTATGATAGACTAATTTTGAAGGGGAAAATAATACTGGAGGTAAGAACAAGGTTACAGAGGTGTGCTTAGGATAAATGAATGTTTTCAGTGTCCTTTTCTTCCAAATTGAAAATACTTGGAAGGTGAGGATGATAAATTAACCATAGAATATTTACATTAGAACATGACTGGGGAAGTCCCATGTAATTTCTGCTCAGAAAATACTAAAGAACTCTGTGAGCAAGGACTGGAACCCAAATCTACCCCCTCTTTGGCAACATTAGTACCAATAAACCCCAGAGTATAAATGTCTTTTGGATTTACTATATGACAAATAATTATATGAAAGTAGGTGAATTCACCACTCTCTTCCCCTCTTCTGATAATATTTGAGACTTATCAAGTTATATATTTATTTTTAGGAAAATATAGACATTACAAATGCAGCCTCGGGTCAACCCTGGTCCATAGAGAAGTAGAGGTTGAATACATGGTTATCTATATGCAATTTCTGTTCAGGTTGTTCAGAAACATTAAATTCCCCATTAGCTTACAAAGAGTCTAGATAACCAGGAGTTAGTAACCAGTTGGGGCCAAGTGTTAAATTTGCACTAGTTCTGATGTGTAATTCAGAGATACATCAGCAGATGCTGAAAATCTTATCTTAAATATCTAATTGGTATTTGATATACAACTTTCAGCTGTTTATATATGGTATGATGGCTATACTAAGTAGTATAAAACTCTCAGAATCAATAATATGGTACCATAAAACCCACAGTGACTATGTGATGTGAGCACCCGAAATACATAAATTATACCAGATTGCACTTCAAAAGTGACCAAGAAAATATTTGCCTATTGAAGTATCTAAATTCTTTATTATCTCCCTTTAAAGCATTCACAGAATTTTAACAGATTGAATATACAACAAAGAGGTCTGAAAAAGTCTTAAAATACCTCATAAATACATCATGGGACAACTGCTGAGGCCAGTTCAACCAGCAGGAATTTACACTGGACAAAGATTTGTTCATGTTTCTCCCTATCTGATAATCCTGCAGGTCAACAAGAAAGTATCAAAATTAGAGTAGGAATAGTGTCATAGAGATTGTCATTCACTTTCTTTGGGGCAAATTGATGGTGACAAGAGCAGAAAATTACATCAAGGGCTTTTTATTTGATGTATGTTTTTTTCTGTTTGTTTTTTTTCTCTCTCTTTTCAGCTTTTTTCACAGCTTGAGCTTGGAAAGTTCAAGAAATCTACTAGGTGAATAAAAGGAGAGCTAGAATCCCAGAAGAAAGTGTTGATGTGATGCGGGGACTAAAATGCTAAGTGACTTATAACAGCAAACTTCCACGTAGCTACGCTGTATCCATAGGGAACATATGGGTGAACACAGAAAAGCAATCTCCTTTTATGCTACAGGTAAAATACGTTCAGATGATGATAATAATGATGAGAAGGAGCATAGAATTTGTCATATTGGATCAGAGAATTCCTATGTTTCTCCTCATTTTTTGAGTCTTGCATTTTTGCTGCCTTCAGAAGTGACCAATGTCTGATGCTTAAGGGGAAGTGGAAGAAAAGCCCTTAATGCACTTAGTCGGTTGTTTGGAAAAGAAGGTAGAGAAGCAGATATCTTCTTGACCCCTGCAGCTATCAATTTACACTCTGAAGCATAGTAATAGATTACTTCAACATTCATATTATTGTTATTACTCATAAAATTATTCAGCCCTTTAAAAATATTTCAAATATATTTGCCTTAATAATCTCCTGCTGGAGTTAATACTAAGGGATGATGGCATGCTGTGCAAAGTATTCTCTTTCACAAGTTTTGATGTATTTTTGCCTTCTATTTATTTCATTTTACATCCTTTATTGATTCATTATGGCATAGGGTAAAAAGTAGAGTCTTATAATTCTGTCATAAAAATAAATAGAAAGAACAGACCATTCAATTTTCCAACATAAATACAATACAAGGTGTTTTCTTTTTGTGTGTATTGTGAAGAGTTGAGTGTCTCTACTTTTCTGTACCTGAAAACAGAAAAGATAACGATGACAAAAATGTTCCACAAAACAAGATGAAATAATGTTGTGTTTCTTCTAGATTAATTATGGATTTATGTTATATATTCTGCATACACTGTTTCCCTGTGTATACTTTTATTATCAGTAAGTTGATTGATTGATTCCTAAAGAAATCTCAGTAACACCTGAAATGTTAACATCGAAACCAATCCCCCATATCAATTAATTTTTAATTGAGAATGATTACCCTCAAGTTTAGTTCTGCTTCAGAGTTTCATGTGGAAAGAAGAAGGGGAAATATTACATTTTTAGAGACAGAAGAAACATTCTGTTTATCCTGCCATACGTACAGATTCATCAAGAGATTTCTATTTTTATATCAAGCTCTACATTCTGGAGGATCTGGTATCCTGCTAAACCTGTTTTATAAAATTAATTAGAGACAATTGCATTTATCTTCATGAATGTTGGACTGAGATTCCTTTTGTATATTTTATGATTACATATGAGACTGTCTTGATTCATATTTAGGTTTGCACTCTCTAATATAATGGGTAAAATGAACTAAGAAATGTATAGCTAAACATCCAGGTACTATTTCAGGAATAGCTAATAGCATATGAAATCTTACAGTTGGTAAAACTTCCCATAAATGTACATACCTATATTTGTATATTGACAAATGTAATCTTAATTAACCTTTAACACAAGTAGCTGATGAAGCTGCTTTGCTGTGAAATCAAATCCTGAGTATCTATATTGATTCAGTTCAGCATAGATTTATTTTCTTCCTATTCTAAATAAAAACTAAATTGCATTTACCCATTATCTTTATTCCTTTAGGCAACTCTCTGGTAGGAATGGGAACTGTGTTGTAGGTTATAGCCTGCAGGTGTATGGTCATTCAAACAGGCTGCCTCCAGATGAGCTCCAGCCTCAAGGATCCTTCCATCTGTCCTGTTAGCTTTTTCCCAGGGTATGACAATTTGAGCAGCAAATGCAGCTCGAGTAACTTTCTATTCCTCCTTCAACACTGAAGCTAGTCTGTTTCTGCACTGGGATAATGAGAAAGGGACTACTGGAAGGAGGTTGAAAGAGCTTTAACTGAAGCTTCTCCTCTTCTCACACCTTCTCTGCTTTTGAAAGGCAGAGCAATGTTCCAAATGGGACAGCAAGAGAGAGATTATTGAGCACCACTGCTTCTCACTCTTGGCTTCTGCCTCTCTGTATAGGCTCCCAAAACACAGACACTTCTGTTTATATTCTTCATATTCCTGTCATTCTTGAGGTCTGCAAATCTGCAGAAATACTTTCAGTGAGTGCATTTAGGCAACCTGATGTGTACTAGAAACGGAATTTTTCTTTGCTTACCTCTTCTGAACCTATATATTCATCAGCACCTCTAAACACATTCTGAAAAGATTGGGGTCTGCACAAAATGGAATTACAAGTGTTAACCTTTATTTAAAAGTAATAGAGAAAAAAAAACTTCAGAGATCTGGATATTACCTGTGCCCCACTATAGTGTGTTATGTTCTGAAAAAAATAAAGGAGTTCTTGCTCTATTTGCCTTTTGTGTATAAAAGATATCAAGTGTCCTGAAAAGAGAAAGAGCATAGTGGCATAACTCTGCACTTCAGTACTTCAGTACTCTGGCTTCAGGCAATGGACTGAAAGCTTTTTTTTTTTTTTTTTTAATCCAATCGCTGCTTAATTTGACCACAGGAATGACCCTGGGAGCAGAAAATAGTATTTTCTGGTTGCTACTGAATGAATATTTTTGTGTTGTCTCTGTACAGTGTATATTGGACATTATTTTGAGGTTATTGAATGTTCCTATTCACCGCAGTGTATATCTGCATGACCATTACGTGTGCTGAATGTCACAGAACCATATCATTAACTTTGGGTGTCACAGTAGTGAAGGTTTTAAGTATTTAAGCATTAGATTAGACACTAAAGGGATGACTTTTTTGTTTCTTGCTCCTTCAGTCTCTGCCATAGATAGTCTAATTTGTGACATTATATATTGTTTGCTTTCTCCATCTTACAGAAATTTGTTATTTTCAAGTTTTTGTTGTTGTTTTTTTTTTTTTTTTTAATCAGCAATTTTCCAGCAATAATTATGGCTTCTACTTCATTAAGAGATTCAGAAGGTGGCAGTGTGAGTCACTTTTCCTATTCAGCCTCCACAATGTCATAATAATGACACTTTCCTAAACTAAACACCTGCCTGTCCTTCACAGTACCAAAGCACCTCTGTTCTTCATTCTGATAATTTCAAATTATTTAAGTCTTCTTTTCTTTTATGTTAAACCACAGTCACATAATCTGCATTTTTTTCACACAATCTTTTTATTTCACTTTAATGCACATCCAACATGTTACCTCCCTCTGTGCAAATAGTACGTATAACTAATAGTGAGAATTCTCCTCTAGTTGCTTTTGTCTGTGTCTAATGTAAATCTCATACACACAGATATATATGTTGTTTGCTACATTACAGATGTGCCAAAAAACAAAACAATCAGTTTCATCAGAATATACGAATCGTGTGTTCTCAGTACTTGGAGAATCGTAACAGCTGGAGATGGAAGGGAAGCTGATGAGTCAGACTATTCACTCCTTTTCCATTGCCACATTGTTCTCAACAATGTATTCTTCATATTGTCCAGCACATTTTTAAATATAGTTTCTTTTTATTCCACTTAAATAAAAAAAAAGCGAGAGGCAGATTACTACTTTATAACAGAATAACTCTCTTTGACTTCAAGACAGTTCTCACTTTTAAATTTATTTTATTGAATGTACAGACCATGATGAATTACTTTTCATTTTTATAAAGAATGAGTAACATGAAATGGATAACATGAATGGGTAACATGAAATCTGAGCTGAAACAGAAGCTGGTCCAAAAATCCTAACAAATTTGTGAATTTTCAGGTTCTAAAGAATGTATGATGACTTTCTGAAAGATTATTACTTGCCACCTTTGATTATAACTTCCGTACCCTCAATCAGATAACTCTTATACTGAACGACAAGTAGACTCAATACTAGGCTGCTATAAAACCAGTATCCCTGCTGACAGTGCTGCTTGACAAATTTGCACCAGCTTAGGATCTGTCCTTTTGATCTGGCCATAAGATTTTTGATGATAAGCATCACAAATTAGGACTGCATTTTCAGAAAAACTCTTTTTCTCTTTTACATTTCTAAAGATGGATAAGTGAGCAAAAGTTTTCAAGCATTAGCAGCTCTGACTTTGTCATTAGTGGTTGATGTATTACCGTTTTATAAAGATTCCAGTTTCCTTGCTACAGGAAATTATACTGCAAGTGTCTCAATCAGCTTTTGCATTGAGAAATTATAAAATCAAAGCTAACTAGAAAATGTTGTGGCAGGTAAAGTATCAAAATAAATACCAAGGATATGTTCTGTCTTGAGTTTAGCCTATGAAATATTATACAGTAAGGGATTTTTTTTGTTCTGATTTTATTGGATTCAAATGAACATAATGCATAACTAGAAATGGGGGAGCAGATTGAAAGGATATCAGAGAAGCAACAAAACTGATCACATGACAAAATGAGAAAACCGACACGAAAGGCAGAGAGTCATGTTCCTCCTCTGCTGTTTTATGGTATGGCAGGACTGGTGTTAAAAGAACCATATTAACAGAATGAGTTATCTTTAACTTTTTTTTTTTTTTTTAATATATCTTATTATTAATGAAGCAGAAAAGAAAGAAAAATGTGAAGAAAAAAGAAAACCTGCCTTGGCAAAAGCCAGACAGCCACATGAAGGTTTACTAGCACTCTCCAAAATTTTACACTTAAAAAAATAGATAAAAATTTAGAGCAGAACAAAAGGAAATACCCAGATAAAGAGTGTTTGCTGTATTTTGAGTTTAATTTTTTTGGTAATTCACTTAGCATATAGATCTCAGTTTTGTAAACCAAATTAATTTAACATGTTCTGAAGAAAGCCAACACAAAGGGGGAAATATCAGAAAACAGAATGCTTCAAATACTCCTTTAAATGAGAAGCAGAGTTCTGAGCAGCAGTCACGTATGGATTTACTAAAAAGATGGATTAAAATGTGTCTGATGCAGGGGGAACTGCAGTATCACTATGCAGATCTGCTTCTCCGTCTTCATGATTGGATGCATGATGTTTTGCAGATGATTCCTCACATCATTACTCTGAGGTCTTGCGTGCAAAGCTGGAACATAGATAGTGCAGTTGTTATGACAAGTTTGCTGCAGGTAATAGAAAAACATGCAGATGGTTAAAGTGTATTGTAATTTGATTGTAAAGAACAGATTTTGAGATAGAATAATTATGTCCACGTAAGATTAAAAATTAGAACTGCTGTGAAGATGAGTGGTGAGGGAGTTCTTCCAATGTGAAGAGCAGAAGTTTCTTTCATAATAGAAATTGTTAGGAAACCTAAATAGATGAATAGGTCCTAATCCCTCCATCACATTTCAAGGCAAGGTTGTATAAGATAGATAACAACTCATTGTAGAAAGATATTTTGTTTTTAAAATAAATGTAAAGATAATATATATTTAAAAAAAAAAAAAAACGCCAAAACCTCTTCATTTATAGCAGTATGAGCAAGCATGAGTTCAGAGACGACTGGAGAAGGAGCAGTGAATACTGCACAATAATGTTCACCCTTTACTGATTCAACCTGTACTACTTGCAGTTCCCTGACAACCATTTAACATGCAACAGTGACTATATTAAGTATTTTTACTATTCCCAACAAAGTCACCCTGGAGGAATGGCACAGCAGACCTGCTAAGATTCTCAGCTTCCATGCTGTAAGATCTATTTTAATTAGCTGGTGGAGATTTTGCCATTCTCGTGTCCCAACTGAAAAAAATGGGACTTGGCACTAGCTCAGTGTAAGACATTCCATGCAGCTATATATGGTACGTGTTAATGATGCTATTAGTAACACATTGTTGAATGTTAACATGTTAGAGCTTGTAGCTTTATCTCTCTATGGAAGTGACTTGATTAATATTAGAGAACTTTTTAACAAAGATATAATTTCCTTGACACTATTTTATAGTGTCAAAGCAAGAGGGATAATCTTTACATTGAATATTATTTTCTTTAATTAAACAGACCGTGCCGGGCTTCCTCCTCCACTATCAACTCACACACACAGATTTTTTAATTTTTTTTTTTTTCTAAAATGGATACTGAGATTTGAGGGTCATCACTCACCTTGTGAGCACCTTAATGCCTGGTTCTGCTGAAGGCTGATAGATATAGTCTAATAGTACGGTAGTTGCAGGGTTTTCAGTCAGTGTGGGATATCACTTCAACAGACTGTTTCTGTAGATCTAATATTTTTATATGAAAGCTTGTCATTGGAATAACAAAGACAGATCATCTAATGGGAGTAGTGACACAATGGGGACACATTCATCACAAAAGTAGCAGGTAGGGTGTTTTATGAGAGGGGAGATTGTTAATGATTAAATGACAATTTTACTAATTAAAAATCAAAAGTAGATAAATAAGGGATAACTCCCATGTTATATGCCAAATTTATATATTTAGAGAAACCTATCACATCATAAATATTATATTGGGCTATTATCTGAAGTGTGTCTGGGCCAGGGATCCATAAATAAAGGCCTTAGGGACTAATCACTAGAAAATTTCAATATTTATCTCCTTCTATATTTTAACAAACAGAAAAGCTTTGTCTTTTCTTCAGTGTAAACCACAAAAAACCATTTTTGTGAGTTTTTTTAAGTGAATCTTTTGGGATGGAAAAGGCAAGAACAATGTAAAAAGAAAGAACAAACAAGAGATGATCTCAATCATGAGAAAAATCTTCCAAGAAAAATCTTGGCTTCTCTTTCATTCTGAGCGTTAGCCTCCTATTAACGACACTAGTTTTATGTCAATGTGTAGCTCCATTTACTTCAATTAAGCTATCTTGGATACTCACCCTGCTGAGAAAGCAACCACAGGCTTTCAAAAAGTCATTCAACACAGAAATGCAGCAAGAGTGGTGAATCAGGTCGTTTGTGTAATTTTAATTGTTAGTCCCACCTTGCACCTTATGTAATAATTTGTGCAAAAAAGCTACCTAAGGGCACTTTTAGAGCTTCTGGTATTGCATTGCTATTGATGAGACTATTTTATGCTAACTTTTGCAAGATTAAATATGCATTATATGCGCAATTTTATGCATAGTTGTCTTCACTCAACCAGGTTGCTAAGGCTCTGGGACAGATCTTGCTCTACATAGAGCTTGAGACTGTTATCTTTTTGTTCCAATGCAGAAAAAACCCATGCTGACTGTCTAGGTTGAGAAAGCAGGTCCCAGCTATGTGGGGCTGACTGTCCAGAAAAGAGGATGGAGTGAGTAATTCATCAGTACAGCATCTGCAAAGAATTTTCATTTAATGGAAGCTAAAAGCTCATTTCAAAATCTCCATGGTGAATTTTTCTATAGACCCTTGCATCTGGATTATTCTTGGAATTGGTTTGGTTTGGCTAGAGATTATTCTTGAGCCACTAGACACTTGAGCTACCATAACAATGACAAAGTCTGGGAGAGATTTAGCAACTTGACACTGGGGTGTTGACAAAGGAATACAATTACTGACAACTGGCAGTGTTTCCCTTCATATCCCTGCTGTCAGTACTACAGTAATCCTCTTTGGCCTTTTGACTACTGAAAAAAGATGATATTTTTCCTTATATTGGATATCATATGAAAGCTGGTAGTTCTCAACCGTTAAAATACAGCTAAGAGTTACCAAGAATTACCTGAGAGGAGTACTAGCCAGCTATTCCTGGTACACTAAGCCTTTGGGTTTTTTTGAAGCATGACAAGTAAACATGCTGCAAAATCACTCACACAGTTACATCCTCACTGTGTCAGAGACCCTGACTCCTTTCTGAGTTCCAGTAGTTTTGAAAGGATAAAAACCCTGCAAGTTTGTGGTCTCCCAAGCAGTATGTGAGACCGAGGGTACGAATAGGATGCCTGACCACACCCTTCTTCCTCATTTGAATACTTTTCTTTGTAACCATGGATAAAGTGCAGTAGTGGAGCACTATTTGCTATCAAGTGAAGAACAAGCTTTTACAGGAAGCCATGAAAAGGAAGATAATAACTAAATCTTCTTATAACTTTAGGTTGTATTGTAAATGCTTAGCTGAAAAAATTCATCTTTAACTCATGGCCCGCAGCAATCACATCTGTTATATTTTAGGAACAGAAAGCTAATGAGGTGGAATCTGGAGTACTGAGCTTAATTGGGCTTGTTTTGATTAAGTGTATGTGATGGGAATATTTTACACACTGGTATAAATTGCAAAACAGTCAACATAAGCCACAAAATTTGCAAAATTCATTGTGGATCGTGTTACAGAAAAGACTGCTTCCAATAAACAATAAATGGCCAGAGAAAATACTTGATGTTTTGATTTAAATAAATTTTAAAAAAGTGTACTTTAATTTACTTAATTATTATCTTTCTATGGTTTCAAATGTATTTCTCTTGTTCACATACATGCAATTACACACACAGAGACACACATAAATGTGCTGTACAGTATACAATTGTAACAGCTTGTCTTTGGGCTGGGTAGATTAAGTCTGACTGGCAAAAGCATTTAAAACTGCATAATCTTTATACAAGCATGAAAATTTGACATATCTTTCATATACTACATATTTAACAAAAAGAATAATATTTTACAGCAGTTTAAAAAATACATGTTTCAAGGGGAAATGTGTGTATGTACAGTTTTTCTCTTGCCAATCCTTATCACTTTGGGCCATACTTTTAGATAATGTAAACCCGTATAACTTCATTGACTCTAGTACACTTTGCTGATCCACTCAATTTAGATCCGATCTCTCTAGTTCCCATATGTATTCAAAACTTAGGAGGTGGGAAAAAAAAACCCCAACGAGTAGTATATTTTAGCAACATTAAAAATGGTTTTAAATCGATTTTCTCTACATTAAAAAATGTTACATGCTGGATGCCCATATCATCCATAACTAGAAACAAATGCTGACTCTTCAAAGGAAATTGCATATAAATGAAGAGTGGTTCTGTTTGTAGTAAAAAACATATCAACCAAAAAAGTTTTGGTCCAGTGCTTTCATTAGTAACTCTCAAAACAACTTCCAAGTAAAAATACCTCAATTTTTGCACATAAGGAAAGAGAGACACCAAGAACTGGCTTGCAGAAAGCCAGTGGCAGAGTTCCTGGAGCGGTAATCATCTAACCAATATACATCTGCTCTGTCATAGTGTATGGAGACGGATGTGAGCCACATGATAGGATCATTTGACTTTTGAATCCTTCTCTGGTTGTGTGGGTTGAAGATTACAGTGCTGACATCTTTACAGTACTCATATACATCAAGATACTTTGTACAGCTCAGATATGGCTGTATTATGTTGAGACTTCAGCTTGTAGATATTTTTCACCTGACTTCAAATCCAAACTAAAAAATTACTCTATTTTCTATTTTTAATAATTCCAGTGGAATTTGGTTATCAGGTTCTTCAAGCCCTTTAAGATTAAAGCTTTGAGAGATGAATGTTTCACCTTAATTGACTAATGCCTAGGAATCCCTTCATAGCTAATAACTTATCTGCTTCCTGATTTTATACATTTATACCTTCATTTATTTGTTTATACATTTTAAAACTTTTAACAAGGGATACAATTATTTTTGTGTAAAGGAGACATCCCTTCAGATAAATCTCTAAACAATGCCTGATCTTCCCAGCTGGCTCCCCAGCTCATCAGGAAGTAATAGAGGTACATGTGCTGAACATAAGCAGCACACCAACTTTAAGGACAAATACCCTGTAACCCTCCAGGAATATGAAGATCATAATGTTCTAACAAGTTGGATTAAATTCTTCTGTCAAAATGAAAAAAATCACTGGTGAATTATACTTCCTTCCACTGAGGAAGGAGAACGGTGTTTAAACACACATGGATCTTCTATCAACTACTAATAAAGGCTAGGAGGCTGACCTAACTAACAGAATGGCAATGACAATATCTCAGATTAGGTCTTGGTAGAGCAAGCTCCTCCACTCTTGAAAAAAAATTTCAGTCTAACGGCCACAGTTTTTCAGGGCTTGGGTTTTATGTTTTATTCGGAACAGTGCACTGCTAGTTGCGCTGTGACCCCTAACACTATATTGTCTGATTGGTTCAATGATGACTCTGAGGAATGAGAGCCTCCTATCCTATTATCAGCTCCACCTCCTGGGGTTTCCCTTAAAGGGACTTACATTCAAGTCTGGTTTAGAGTAACATATGCAATTACACTAGGAAGAAGGAAAATGTGAAGAGGGCAGACACCGCAGCTTCAGGTCATGAGATGATTGCTGGCTATGATTAGGAAGAAATTCCCTCCTCTTAAATGAAGTATAATAGTGTTCATATCTAAGGATCCAGTACTGGCCATTTTTAAAGATGGCATATTCCCTGCGATAGTTCATACAGTCCCTGATTTCCCTCCTCTTTCTCTTTCAAAACATAGCAAAGGTAAAGAAAACTCAGAAACTTTCCACCTTCTCAGTGAAAAGAAAATTGAGTAAAGAGAAGGACATTTTACTACATGGCTGCTACACTGCCTAACCTCTGCTACAGCTTTTTTCTTTAAAAGTAAATTTGAATGTTTTTTTTTCCTTTTTGCATAGATAGTGCCTAATGTTTCTAATATTTGATGTAGAATAAATGAGTCAAGTTCACTGTATTGAGCCTACTAAATATTTTTTAAGCATGTTGCTCTTGTGAAAGACCATGGTCTCTAAGGATTGTCTGTCAGTCACCTCATAAAATAAAGGTTATTATTATTATCAGTGGCAAACAATAGCTGATGACTTCGAATTGAAGAAAGGTCAAGAGATTAATCACTGATATACTTTCAGCAGGTATCTTTTCTAGTTAGGACTTAAGCAATTTTTAAGGGCATATTTTTTCAGCTTTAAATTTTTCCTGTTTTTCCTTGCTATCTGTAAATGTGCAGGCATGTGCACACAAATCCATTTCAGGTTGGGGGTTTTTGTATCTATCAAGTTTCACTCAAATAAATGAACACAAAATCATAGTGATTTCAGAATCTGGAACAGGAATAATAGCAATATTCGTACATTGTATATTAGTGGGGAGTAAGTGGAGGCAATCTCACTTTTTCTGTTTGTAGCTACCTTGTCTGTGGCATCCTTGAACAAATTCTTAAATCAAGTCTCTATTATTCTACTTCTGCTGGAATACTTTTCCGATCCACCCCACTTAAAAGTATGGGCTACAGTGTGGTTTCTCAAGACATTTATTTTATAATTCTTGCACTATAAAACTAGACCAGGCTTTCTGGAGATACATCCTTTTTCTTTTGATCTTGCAAAACTATGGAGTATTAGTAATGTATCAGGCTATTCAGGTCTGGGAGATTGAACAGAGCTGGTGGGACATGCTGCCTCTGCTCAAATTTCAGTTAAAGTGTGAGAAGTTTATATAGGTCAGTAATGTCTTCCTTCAAACTGAAGGAGTTGTCCATGCCTGGAATATGTAATACAGCTAGAGGCACAGTCAGGCAGATGCCAAGGAATATTCAACCAAAGGCTGACATCAGAGGAATCCTTTCATTGTTTCTGAATACATTGTTGAAACTACTGAAAAAGTCATGGCTTGTAAATGACTGTCTGAAATGGCCTATTTCTTCACTATAGATTTAAAAGAAAACATTAGACCAAAAGTAGGTGAAATTTATGTCATTTAACGATAACCTTCCAGCCTTGCCTCATGTCTCACTCAAATAACCTTTATAACTAATTATACTAGAGCCTGAAAATAAAGCACTTCCAGAGTGAAGTGTTTTAGAAGTCATCAAAATTATCAACTGCTCAATATAGCCAAAATCCTATATGTTGTTATATTCTTGTGTCAGTAAGGCTGCCAGCAAGTTAACAGCTGTAAAACCATAAGAAGAACAAGAGGCAAACATTGTTATCATCAAATGTTATATTGTCCAACGACACTATGGCAGGCTAGGAAATCAATAATTTCTGACCAGTTTTTTTTTACTTTGTAATTTTAGTAATTGGTGGTTTTCATCCTTTTGCAGGCCTGGTGGCATATCCGAACATTCAGCTTCATGCACTGTCCTGACAGACTACTCTTTTTTCTCTATGCCACTTAAAACACTAGAAATATGCTTTCACATTTGTTGACAACTATCAGACACAGATTTATAGACACAAAAGGCTTATCTGTTTTCCAGTCCATTTGTCTTAGTTTAGGCAGACTTTTAGATCCCTAGAAGCCAGGATTTAAAGATTGTTTATATTTAAGGGACTTTATATTCTTGAAAAAAGAACCTAGATCCTTTCCTTTGCCACCTCCTAGATGATCTGTGTCTTGCTCCTATGTGTCTGAGTTTCTGTTTCTGTTGGTGTTCTTTTATGCTAAATATAGTGTTCCAAATATCTCCTTATTTTTATTTTTTTTTTAAACTTTCAGGATACTAAATGCTCCAAGTACATTGCTGTAGGGGAAATTTTGATTCTTATATTTAGTGATCTTCATCACATATTACAAGGTCTATCTGTTTACTTACTCAGACTTTCTTTAAATCAGTAGCTCCCAACTGTAGACCATGGACCATTAGTGATTCATGGAGCGATTGCTGAAGGTCCATAGAGAACTGCCTAGAAAAGCACAGGTTCCTCTGCATTTCCAGCTGTTAGCTTACATCAAAATCAGCTAAAATGATATAAAATCGTTCTGAATGACACTACCCAAAGAAGGCAATTGCTGCCTTTACACAGTGCTGATGTCTAGCTACAAAATCACAGCATCATAGAATTATAGAATGATTACGTCCAAAAGGAACTTTAAAAATAATGTAGTTCCAACCCTCCTGCCAGTGGCTTCCTTCCTCTAGATCAGGTTGCTCAAAGACCCATCCAACACGGCCTTCAACATTTGCAGGGATGGGATACCCACAGACTCTTTGGGGCAGCATGTTCCAGTGCCTCACCACCCTCACAGTGAAGAAATCACCCTCAGAGTGAAGAAATGTTCTATTTGTTGACTAATAAGACAGGAAAATGAGAGTCAAAGGGTTGAAATGTGACCTCTGGAAAAGTTTGAGAACACTTGGTCTTTATAACTTCTCTGCCTCAGCAATAAACCTCACTTTGGCCTGTATAGAATATTTTTTTGAGCCATAACAGTTTTATGGTTTCTAAACTCTGATGACTTTAATATACTGTAAATCTTCCCATAGATTATGATACTTTGTACAGTATACCTATAAATAAGTTCTATGACAGTTTCATTAATCAGGCTACATTTAAAAAGCATTAGCCTTTTTCCTCTCTGTTGAATCTATGACTTATCTTTCTTCAATCATAAATAGTCTTCATTCAAATCAATACAATTTTTGCCAACAAGGGAGCTACACTGGGCCTAATCTAAACCTTCTTCATCTTCCAGTTGATGTGCCCCAGTATTTGAGAGGTGTTTGGAAACTTGATTCTATATTAGCATATTAAAAATGGACTCTATGCATGGGCAAGTCTAAACAGATCAATCGCTGTAAAGCTTGCTCTTGACATTTTAAACTTTGGGATACCTATCTCTGAGAACAAGGAATGACCTAGTCTCCATTATTTTCCTGGAGGAACCTGGATCACTCAAACAGGAAGATGAAACACCAGTCTATTGGAAAAGAAAACATTTTAAATTGATCATCGCCCAGAAACCTTGCCCTTTCTAGTCAAGAGAGGATCATCAGGTCATTAAAAATATTTCTTTTTTATAGAGTTTTGAGGAGAGTGGAGAGAATGTCCTCAGTCCAGACCAGCAGGAAACTTTGTCATTCAGGTTTTTATATCTGTCATGGTTTTGCCCAGCCAGCAATGAAGCACCACGACAGTCTCTCGCTCAGTACCCCTCACCCACCCCCACGCTCCTTAGGTTGGTGGACGCCTCAATGAAATGGGAAGAAAAAAGATAACCAAGATTGTTCTGGATTGAGACAAGGGCAGGGAGGGCTCTTTGCCAATTATGGTTCTAGGCAAAATGGACTCCACTAGGCAACTTAGAGAGGAAAGTAAGGAAAGTTTATTCTACTACCTATAATAAACAGAACAGAACGAAAAGCAAAAAGAGAGCAGGATGATGAGAAAATTACAACCAGCACTTTAAGACCTCCTTCCTCCATCCTTCCTTTCTTCCCAGGCCCAGCTTACTGCACCCGATATCTCTACCTCCTCCCCCTTAAACGGCTCAGAGGGGCAGGGAATGGGAGATGTGGTCAGCCTCTCACAGATGGGCTCTGCCACTTCTCTCTTCTCAGATTAGGATGACTCCTTGCATTCTTCCCCTGCTCCAATATGGGGCCTGTTCGCCGGGACATAGTCCTTAACGAACTTCTCTGGCATGGGTTCAAGTTACAGCTTGAACTTGTCCCACAGGACATGGCCTCCTCTGGCCACTCCCTCCTCCACTGCGTCTTGCACATGGTCTTTAATGAAGAGAATCACTGCCCCTGATGCGGGGTCTTTAGCAAAATGAGTCACAGCCCCTGATATGGGGCCTCATCAGTCCTCTCTGTAGAATGCAGGGGAGTATCCGCTCAAGCACACCTCCTCCTCTCTTCCCTCTCTGACCATGGAGTCCACATGGTTGTTTCTCTCCTCTTCCCACTCCTTGCACCACCACCAGCCAGAGAAGAAGAAAGGACAGAAGTAGGAAGAAATAGGAGGAACGCTCTCCTTCCACCTTCTTCCTCTTATAAAGTGATGGTGGAGGCATCTAATTGGCTCAACCCTAGAAGTGGGTCTGGCTCAGAGCCAGAGAGCGTTTCCAGCAACTTCTTACAGGAGCCATAATTACGGCCCCTTCCCCATTACCAGAAACAACTGTCATGTCAAACCATGACAAACACTGAGAGGTGAAGATAACAGAAATAAACCCACTTGAGAAAAATTAAGTTCCCTGGATTCCCAGACTTGCTGCTATATGTTCTGATCAATGGAGTAGTGCTTGCATTGGTAAGAGTTCTCTCATGCAAATATTTACAAGTTAGCTATCAAAGTCCAATGCTATGGATTGATAAGATATTTGGTTTATCAAGAACATCAATTTAAATCATGAACTTAAAATGATTGATTTGAAAAAAGTAGATGAGATGCATACGTGATTCCTAATGGAATTGCTGGATGAGGTTGCTAGGCCACTGTCTATCATATTTGAGAAGCTGTGTCAGTCTGGTAAAGTTTCTACAGGTTGGAAAAGGGGAAACAACTCTTATTTTTTAAAAAGGGAAAAGGGAAGACTTGGGGAACTACAAGTCAGGCAGTCTTACCTCTGTGTCCTGCAAGATCGTGGAGCAGATTCTTTTGCAAATAAGACACATGGAAAACAAGGACGTAATTGGTGACAGCCAACATGGCTTCATTAAAAGCAAATCTTACCTGACAAATTTGGTAGACAGCCAACATGGCTTCATTAAAAGCAAATATTACCTGACAAATTTGGTAGACTTCAGTGATGGGGTTTAATCAGTCTTCAGTAGTAAGACCAGCACCTTGAGCTGGATCGTAGGGAGAGGGAGCAGAACGAAGCCCCATAATGCAAGGGGAAATGGTGTGTGATCTGCTGCTTAGGTACACACAAGTCTATGAGGCCAGATGGGTTCCACCTGATGGTGCTAAGGGAGCTGGCAAAAGTTCTCACTGAGCTGTTTTCCATCATTCTGGAGAGAGACTAGCTCAGGGCCATCAAGATGATCAGGGGACTGGAGTATCTTTCTTATACAGGATCTGGGATTGTTCAGCCTAGAGAAGACTAAGCGGAAATCATTAACACAAGTATTTAAAAGGTGGATGTCAGGAGGATGGGATGGAACTTTCTTCTGTTGTCTCCAGTGACAGGACTCAGACTAATGGACAAAAGCAGAAACACAAAAAGTTTCACTTAAACATAAGGAAAAACTAGTGAGGGAGCCCTGGCACAGGCTGCCCAGAGATGGTGTAGAGTTTCCTCTGGAGATTTTCAAAACTATCCTGGATATGTTCCTGTGTGATCTGATCTAGGTGGAGCTGCTTTAGCCGGGGATTTGGACTAGGTCTCTAGAAGTCCCTTCCAACACCCACCACTCTGTGATTCTGTGATCTAAGAGCAGTTCTGGCTCATTGGGAAGGTCCCAGTGGACTGGAGCATCGCAAATGTGACACCCATCTAGACGAATAGCCAAAAGGAGGATTGTAGGAACTACGGGCCTGTCAGCCTGACCTTCGTGTCATTGAAGGTTATGGAGCAGACTGGTGGTGAATGGAGTTAAATCCAGTTGGTGGTTGGTTACCAGTGGTGTTCCCCAGGGCTTAATGCTGGGGCCCGTTTTAACATCTTTATCATTTATCTGGATGAGGCAATTGAGTGCACCCTTAGTAAGTTCACAGATGATTTGGGGGTAGGTGAAAGAGTATAACTGCTGTAAGGCAGGAAAGCTCTTCAGGGGGACCTGGATAGGTTGAAGCAATGGACTGAGACCAAATGTATGAAGTTTAACAAGATCAAATTCTAGGTCCTGTGCTTGGGCCACAATCCCATGCTCTGCAGCAGGCTTAGGGGTGAATGGTTGGAAAGCTTCCTGAACATGAGTCAGGAGTACGCCCAGGTAGCCAAGAAAGCCAGTGACATACTGGCTTGTATCAGATATAGTGTGGACAACAGGGCCAGGGAAGTGATTTTCCCCTCATGCTTTGCACTGGTAAGGCCATACATTGGCTATTGTGTTCATTTTTGGTCCTTTCACTACAAGAAAGACATCGAGATGCTGGAGAGTGTCTAGACATGAGCAAGAAAACTGATGAAGGGTCTGGAGCACAGCCTGATGAGGAGCAGGAAAGGGAACTTGGCTTGTTTAGTCTGCAGAGGAGAGGACTGAGGGGAGACCTTAATAGTCACTATAAATATCTGAAAGATGGTAGTAGTGAGTTGAGGGTCAGACTCTTCTCCCAAGTAACAAGTGATAGGACAGGAGCAAATGGCCTCAGATTGTGCCAGGGGAGGTTTAGATCGAATATTAGGAAGAACTTTTTCACTTAGAGGGTTGTTATACACTGGAACATGCTGCCCATGGATGTGGAATTCATCATCACTGGAGTTATTTAAAGTCATGTAAATGAGGTGCTGAGGTATGTACTTTAGTGATGGGCTTGACAGATTAGTAGTTGGACTCAAAGATCTTAAAGGTCTTTTCCAACCAAAGCAATTCTATGATTCTAGGGTTATAAAATTGTTGGCTAAGGGAAGAGCAACTGATGTCATCTAGCTGAACTTGTGCAAGGTATTTGACACTGTTCCACATGTCTGTAAATTGCAGAGACAAGAATTTCAGTGATGGACAACTCAGTGAATAAGGAATTGCCTGTGTGGTGGCACTCACAGAGTTGTGGTCAATGGCTTGATAACCAAGTGGAGAACAGTGCAGAGTGGTGTGCCTCAGGGCTCAGTGTTGGGACCAGCTCCATTCAATATCTTTAACAGTGACATAGACAGTGGGACTGAGTGTACACTCAGCAAGTTTGATGACAACACCAGACTGTTTGATGGGACTGACACTCTCAAGGGAATGGATGGCATCCAAAAGGACATTGAATTAAGAGGTGGGCCTGTGTGATCCTCATGAAGTCCAACATGACCGAGTGAAACAGTCTGCTCATGAGTTGGGCCAATCTGAACTAAAAATACAGGCTGGATGGAGAATGAATTGAGAGTAGCCCTGAGAAGGAGGACTTGTTGGTTGACAGGAAGCTCAGAATGACCTTTCTGCAGATCAGAAAGCTGACTGTGTCCTGGATTGCATCACAATCAGTGTGTCCAGTAGGCTGAAGGAGATGTTTATCTCCCTCCCTCACTCGTGAGACCCCATCTAAAGTACTGTGTTCAGCTGTGGGGCTTCCAGCATAAGAAGGACATGAGCTGTTGAAACCATTTCAGAGGAGGGCCATGAAGATAGTCAGAGGGCTGGAGCACATCTCCAATGAAGACCAGCTAAGGGAGTTGGGGCTGTTCAGCTTGGAGAAGAATAGGCTCTGGAGAGAATGTTTAGTAGCCTTATAATATGTAAAGGGATCTATAAGAAAGCTGGAGACTTCCTCCAAGGTCATGTAGGGATAGGACAAAGAGAAATGGCATTAAACTGAAAGAGGGGAAATTTAGATTAGACGTAAAGAAGAAGGTCTTCATTGTGAGTGTAGTGAGACACTGCAACAGGTTGCCTAGGGAGGTTTTGGGGGCCACATCCCTGGAAGTATTCAAGGGCAGGTTGCACAAGACTTGGAACAATTTGGTCTAGAGGAAAGTGTCCCTGTCTCTGGCAAGGGGCTTGGAACCTGTTGATCTTTAAGGTCCTTTCCAATCCAAACCAATCTAAGATTCTATGATTTCCCAACACTGGAAATCAGTTAAAGACAACCTTCACACCCATCTTCACCACTGTTTCCATCTAAACATATCCACTAAGAATTAAGCTGTGAGCTGTGTTCTTCCAGAAATTTGACTGGTAGGTATATCTCCTCTCATGTCATCATGTCATGAAAAAGGTTAGGGAACACGATGAGAAACAAGTAAAAAAGAAGACTAAAAGTAATATTTCTGAAGAATAACCTGCTAAAACAGCATCTTGCTATGAAGAGCATAAGATAGCTGCAAAAAGACATAACAAATAGTATGGAAAGGATAAAGGGAGTGAAAGCTAAACAGAGCTTCAAAGAATCAGAAAGAAGAGGACTACAAGGGAAGCCCAATGGGTCTTCCTATTCTGTCAACTTCTCTTTTCAGAGTTAAATTTGGTAGCAATGAGCAGTAGGAATCTATTTGTTTGGTTTTGTCTGAGTTTGAAATTGCAAGGTGACTTTTTATATAAGATGTTATGAGAAAATTCATGTGATGTGCACAGTTTATGATGACTGAGAATGTTTGATCAGAGGAAGGGATGACAATGAGAGACGGAAATCTTCAAGGTCAGCTTCAGAAACTTTAAAATCAAATATTTTGAAACTAGTTTGAGAATTTTAATGAATATATCCTCTACAATTATATTATGGACAGTAATTATTCCTTGGAAGTTTTGCTGAACTTCTTATTCATCCATTGATGTAAATCATAGCAATATGCACAGTTTTATGATAACTTTGTGCTCACTCTAGCTAGAAATATTCTGTTCTCACCCACCTTTCACTCCAGATTTGGGCAAAGTGAACTGTAATGAGATGTTATACTTGGCATCTAGTTAATTATACTTTGTTCTACCCTATGCCATATGTAGATACCATGCATCTACAAGGAAAAAAAATCAAGCTTTCATTTGGATACAAAAAAGTTAACAATCCTTTTTTCTCATTAGAACTCTTCAAGTCAGTAATGATACTGATTGGAATAGGTTTCTGCTGCTGCTGACTTCCAGACTATTGTGTCCATTACTTTGGACAATCTTTCTCTACAATGGTTTGACATGCCTTACCTGAACAACTGGGAGCTGACTTTCCTTCACTTTCCTGTGACTGCCCAGAGCGTGGCAACAGCCTTCTATGATTCCTCAAGAAAGATTCTTTGAGAAGTCCATCTTACTGCAGCATTAAGAAGCAGGTGCTGTGCTTCTACTAGCTCTAGTGAAATATATAAATGAGTAAATACTAGAAAGAACAGTTGGTGATGGTTCTGCAAAGTGGATGTTCACACAGACACTGAAGTGCTGCAGGTGTTGAAATAAAGAACAGAATTGGTCTGACAAAACATCAAAATCAGCTTTTGAAGGGATAAGAGCAGTCACTTCACAAGAAATTTGAAACAAATTACATCCCATAATGCCCTAATTTCCTCCAATGACTATAAAAAACCTTGCAGGATAGTTTGAATAACCAGTTTCAATGTAGACATCTTTACTGTTGATTTCAGTCATGGAAGGATTCAATCTGTGATTAAATCACCTACTTTAAGCATCCTACAGGCACATTATAAACTCATTACAGTTAATGGAGAACAAGGCCTTGCTTCAGATAGCTACACAGCTACATCTAATACAACCTCAGAGAATTCAAGGCATCCACACCATGCTTGCAGATGTGATAAGGTAATTAAAGGAAACACCTTCCTCTTGAGCTAGTAACAGCTGCAGCTAGATAGGGTATCCTAGAGCATCTCTAGCCAACTGTGTTCAAACTATTGAATTCCATCTTGTAGCACACATTTAGACTGTCTCATGTGGACTGGAATTTGGATGTCACTTTAAGAAGGATCTTATCCATGATGTTGGATGAGAAGAATCCCATGCAAAAGAACTGAAGATCTATGCGATTTTTGTGGTGGATTGCACAATCTTTGCAGGTACAAGCAATATTTTTGCCCTTTGAATTTCTCCTGCTATAACGAGTATAAAGAGATATGGAGCCACTGGAGAGAGTCCAACAAAGGGCCATAAAGACAGTTAAGGGTGTGGAGCGCCTTTTAAATGAGAGAAGGCTGAGAGATCTGGGACTCTTTAGCCTAGACATAATTAATGATAAAGCCGCATCCTTTCCCACTAATTAAGTTGCTTATATGTATTATAGTGCAAATGCCACATTATTCACTAGGTTTTTTAATTCCCTATCTATGTTAAAAAAACAGATTGACTTGTGTGTGTGTGTATTTCATGTCTGTCTGTCTGTCTGTTTGCATAGTCTTTTAAGATAAAATCTCTCTGAGGAGGAAAATGTGCTGAACATTTGTACAGTAATGAAGGCAATTCATAAATCAGTGATTCTACAGGCATCTTTCCTCCTATTTCACACAGTTTCTTTGATTTTTACATCACAAATTTGTGATCTAAACCAACACAGATAGTTGAAGTAAAATTAAAAAAAAAAAAAGCTTTTAACCAAAATTCATTAATGTCCTAAACACCAGGCTGTTTCTACCACCACAGTGCTAGATGTTATCATCAAATGATATAATCTCAGTGCACTGAGACAGTTTGGATCATGTTTTGCTCCACAGATAGAACAGTATAGCCTAACATTTGGCCAAATTGCCTTGTAACTACAAATTCAGATTTGATTTTTTTCCATTTGTCCATTTGTTCTGGATAAATTGAAGCCAAAGATCATTTATTCCTAAGTATTTTCTCTAACAAATTTAATTTGTAGCACTGTGTAATAACGGACTGACTATAAATGGTGCAAATCTGCCAGTAATTGGCAAGCAAATGTTCTCTGAATTTGATTATATTTCTTTCTATACAGCTCAGGTCAAATGCACACATATTATATATGAGTATTCAGGGCATTCAAATATCTGCAAGATTGTGGACTAGTATGGTCTGCATGTTCCTACTAGCTGGTATAGTGCTGTGTTTTGGGTTTAGTATGAGAATAACATGGATAGCACACTGATGTTTTAATTCTACTAAGCCACATTTATTCTAAGTAAAGGATTTTTCAGTTTTCCATGTTCTGCCAACAGACAGGTGCAGAAGAAGGGAGGGAATATTGCCAGGACAGAGGACCTGAACTAGCCAAAGGGATATTCCATATCATGTGTACATTCTGCCTTCATATGACTAGTAGCCACCCATTCAAAGCAACCTGTGGTCTTCATGGCCAGATTGGTTCAAATATTGATAATGTGTTATGACCAAAGAAAAGAAGGCCTTTTTTTTTTTTTTTTTACAGCAGAGCACGATGCAGACAGAGGAAGAGGAAGAAGTTAAGCAGTTCGTTATCAGCATCCTAGGAATTAGCCCTGGGAAATGAAATATCTAACTCAGAATGCATAAGTGCTTGTCCAACCAAATTACCTGATAATTCTGATATTGACTGTTGGTTTTGTATAAAAATATGTGTTAATAATTTTAGCATGGAACTCTCAGTTGATTTTAGTAGCAGAGTCTGTAGAGAGAACATCAGCAGCCTTCCTCTCCGACTGATCAGGGCTGCGGGAGGCTTAAGTGTGTTCTGGGTAATGTAGTCTGATTTCTGTTTTAATGGACTGAATAACTAGAACAGGCACTTATGTTAAATGGCCCGATTGAGAACTCAGAAGCCTGTTGAGGTAAGAGAGATTTTAAGATAAAAGTAATAATCTTTGAGTTTAAATCCATTGTTCCAAATGAGTATGTAGTATCTAGTATCAAAGCTCAAGAGAGCAGGTGAGACACTCAGTTCAGTATGCGACTGTTGCTGATTGGCTTTGTGATCTTGCTCACATTTGGGAAATATTCCTTGGTGCTGATTTAAACGCCCATAAACCAGTGGTATTATAATTTATTTAGCACTTGGGAAACCATGAGAAGATAGATTCTTAACTAATGTTGCTGAAGTGCTTTGAGATTACTGGATGAGTGATATTGAGTAAATATAACATTTGGAGTCTTAAGTTTAATCAGTTTGAAGCAATTCAGGAGGATCTCCATAGAGTCCATTAAGTTGTAATGGCACAATGTTAGCATAAGTAAGACCATTTTGCATTCCATCCTTAGGAAAAAAATCCTTACCTCACTCCAGCTTTACATGTTGTCTTGAAATTAATGCCACTGTGCTATGTACAGAGATAATTTTAGGTGAGCCTTTTTTACATTCACAATACAGAGGCAAATGTCTGCACAAGAGGCTGTAACTATTTGCCAAGCTGTGAAGAAAGCCTGACCAATGATGACATATCTGAACATGACTGCACATTAAAACCATTCAGCATTGTCATAAGAAAGAGAAAAGCCCAATAATGTGTAAACTTGATGTTCTATGTCAATGATATATCAAGGTAATACTATTCTTCAAAATAAATACTTTAGTCTCCCATTGCTTAAAAAACTCAGGATGGACGAAAAGTCACCAAAACAGAGTCTGGACTTGCAGTAAATGGGACAAAATTTTTTAAAGTTTTTTTGGGTTTTTTTTTGTTTGTTTGTTTTTGACATTTTTCTCCAAAACTCTTGGGTTTGAGTCACTAGCCTGCTGAGTCTGGGGAGAAATTGATTTAAAAAAATAATAATGCAGCACTCTAGTCAAAAGTGAATTGAAATCAAGACCATTCAGGGTACTATGAAGCTTTTAAAAAAAAGATATTTTAGAAAATTGCCAAAGGTGGTTTCTAGTTTTCTTCTCTTTTGATACATGAAGTTTATGTGCTTCTCAAAGACAGAAACTAGCATAGACTAAGAGAATTAGGTGAAAAGGTGACATGGTGAAGTAAGGTAGTTTTTTTTCCCTTCTGTTCTTTTGGGAGCAAAAAGAGACGGCTAGCTTTCAAGTTTCAATCATAACATCAGCAGGGTTAAGGGAAGAGTTAGTTCAAAGGAACATAGTTCCAAATAAATTGAATTTTGCCATATGGTCTGCAGTGAGCAGAGAGTCTTTCGGAGGGGTGTGTGTGTGTGTGTGTGTCCCGCTGTGAGAGGTGTGTGCGGCGGTGTGTGAGGAGGGGTGTGTGTGTGTGTGTGTGTCCCGCTGTGAGAGGTGTGTGCGGCGGTGTGTGAGGAGGGGTGTGTGTGTGTGTGTGTAACCTAGGCACCTAAATAAGGTGATGCTTTATCTTCAGTGAATCTGTGGGAATCTATGTTCCTGATGAGTCAGTGAAGAAAGCAAGAGGATGATGCAATCTGTTTAAATTAAGCACAATTTTACTTCTCACATTGCAAAGAAATAACAAGTAACACAAACAAACTTCTATTGATGGCCCTTTAGAGGAAATTTCTCTTAAAGAAAGGAGAGGATGTCAGCATTGCTCATTTGGTCACTTTCTTTGTCACCTTTTGCCAAAGGAGTATGACGATGTCCAATCCCCTCTTGTTAGTTGTATCTCCCCTGTCTGGCAGAGTGCTTGGACCATGAAGTAAGAGCTGAGAGAAGGAATATTACTTTAAGGAGAAACAGGCAGGATGATGCTTCAGAGCTTGGTCTCTTAGGTAGTAGTATACATGTGGATCAAAACTGCCTTCTTCCTCATGATTTCATGGTAGGGATAACAATACATGATGCTCATCCCTGTACTTCGTCCCTATTTGACTTTCCAGTGCAGGTGCAGCCCCAAGTCCACTCAAAGTATTAAGTGGGTTTGTTTTGCAAAGCAGTATTTCTGCACACATGTGTATGTGAGCAAATTTCAGAGCATGGCTAATGTGTGGTTAAATTTCAGTCCTTACAGAGGCAAACAACATTGGAGACCAGGTGGACAGGTTAACTTTTAGAGGATTAGTGAGAGTCTAGGATTTTGAGACCAAATTATGCAAGTTAAAATTAATTGAGCTACTTCCTTTTTTTATTTTCCTTTCTTCCCTTATGTAAAAAGTGAAAACTAAAAGAAAACAGGTGATTCTGTTTTAAATTTCTGCATCAGTTTTGGACTTCTATGGACTAAACAGTCAATTTTGTCAGAGCTACTACAGCTCTAATTCAGTAAAATACTCTTTGAACCAAAGTTTAAGTCCATGTGTTATGCAACACAACCATCTTTCAAGCTGGGGACATAAAACCCAAATCATTCATTATTTTCAAACTCCAGAAAATATCTGGTCCCAAAGAGAAATCAATTTTATGAGAGCATCCCTGTCTATCAGTATGTAGGATATGAAAAAATAGATAATTTTATCTAGAATACGAACACGAATATTTCTGGATAAACATTCTTTGCCATTGTGCAAAAAAGAGCAATCGTAGCCTTGGGAGTGTTGAGAGGGCAGGATAGGGAAGCTGAGTTAGGTTCTTAAGCACAGAGAAAATTCCTAGCCCTTCCAGCCCTGTAAATTAAGTTCATAATTTTCTTTAAAGCTGTGGTGTTTATGAATTAACTTTCTTTTGAATATGCATTCCTCAGATTCATGTTTTGTAAATAATACATTTTTAGATTTTTCTCACTCTCTATTTATTGAAAACTCTTGTAACTGTATTAAGATATCTTAAAGTATGTATGAGCAACTGTTCTCTTTTGGGCCACCTACACTGAGGTTTGCCATAACCTTACTTTCAGTGCAACCAGTGGAAAAAGTTGCAGCATCAAGGTGTGATGAAAGCCCAAGTGTCTCATGGCTGCACTGCAATGTGGAGTGCACGTTCCTGCAAATGGAGGCT
The DNA here is from genome assembly GCA_013401255.1 of Urocolius indicus. Taxonomy (NCBI): domain Eukaryota; kingdom Metazoa; phylum Chordata; class Aves; order Coliiformes; family Coliidae; genus Urocolius; species Urocolius indicus. Next base: position 118,171 of record WBNH01010449.1, on the reverse strand, counting down.
GAGTGGAAGAAAAAGAAATCTCTTTTTATTGTTCAAAACATGACAACTGTTTCTGCATGGGGACTGTCTGCGAGGGATAGACAAGCCTCAGTATCACTAGTTTCAAAATTTCTTTATTCACAGGCAATTTTCAGTTAAAACCAGCTGTTCAAGTGATGGAACCTGGACAATACCTTCTGTTGTTTTCCTTTTTGTTTACATCCTGCCAATTTCACATATAACACAAATGCCGTCAATAACAGTGTTGTGTCCTTATGATAGCAGAAAGACAAGCCTGCATAGACTTTATTTCTGTCTCTGGAAATAGGCAGAAGTCTCAGACAACATTTATAACAGTAAACTTAATAGTGGGAAAAACACTTGTTTGACCCCAAGGCCAACTAGCACTATTATGCCACATAGATCCTACTAAACACCCGTCTTCCAAAATGGGGAGGCTGTGTTTCAGTTGTCTAATGGGAACTGCCCTTCCTTGGTTCTGATGTTGTGAGTACCCTTGGGGAGTCCTTGGGAGAGGGTAAATCTGGCCCTGCAAAAAAAAAGTGTCAAGAGATGTTTAGCAACATAACAGTATGGATGATTGAGCTGTCTCATGTCAGAGCCCTGACATTGTTTTTCACTTGCATAAACCTGCCCTGTTGCTCTTTTGTGGATTTCCGCTATTACTATCTGTTGTCTTTGTATCTCACTATCAAGTTCAAATTCTGTAGTTGAGAGTTTGCAGGTGGAAAGGGCAGGAGACAGCTTCAAGGCAGAGATCCACTCTTTCTACAAATGATTAGGATAACAAAAAGCACACAAAAGAATATGCAAATAAGACACATTCTGCCTTAAGAATGTAATATACTAAAAGTTTGAGCTGGGTCTTATGTTACAGAATCTAATTTTCAACATGGAAGAAAGAAAAGAGAAGAAAAAAAGACACACCAAATATCTTAAAATATACTGTATGTTGGAGAAATTAATTTTCTGTTTATATTCACTTTTATTGAATGAACTAATACTTTTCTATAGAGAGAAATAGGTTTTGTGTTATAGCTTGTTTTCTGCTTGCAAGAACTGGCAATGAATACTACAGCTTTGGAAGGAGAGACGCTTCGTTTTTCTTTAACAGGCGTATAGAACTCCATTGTGACCATGAAATAATTTGGAAATGCAGATAAAATGGAGGAAAATACTGCAGTGTAACATAATGTTCTATTCGCTGATAATAGGTGGCCTGTACTTGATCATAGCCTTGGATTTCTTTTTGCAGTATGGTTGTATAGAATTAAAAGCACAAGAAAGTTGTAGATAATTTTAGCTAAATTATATGGTAGAAATTTTAATTTCTGAAGCTAAATTGAAAATAAAAGATAAGAGTGCAGTTTGCTTTATTTCTTCTATTAAGAAACAGTAAAAAAAAAAATCTATCTGTCCAAATGCTAGAAAGGAAATTAGATCTTTTAGCTATTAGAATTGAATATCTCAATTAGACATTGAGAGAAAGAGCAGGAATGTGCACAGAGCAGTCTTATCAGCCTTCATATGTAGATTGTTCAAGGGAAAGATGTTTCCACTTGCTTAGAAGGAGAGCAAAAACAACAGTAAGCCTTTAAAGACTGAAGAATTGGCTTCTTTCATGCTTGACTTCCTGTTGTTTCATTTTATTAATTGTATGTAGACTTTAATAGTCAACTAAAACCCCTCTTGAATGCACCCACAGTATTGTGTCCTATAAATAGATTAAGCTAGAGGTCGCATCTCTGATAGGGACAATTTTAGGATATGTCTATGCTGCATAGAGAGATACCCTCAAAAGAGTTCATGCAGAGATAACTCCAAAACCAGGGACAGTATCTACTTGAACCAAAGAATGTAGCTGCTGTTGAGCAGGGCTTGTTCTCTTGGACACAGACTCATGTCAGTACCACTTTCATTCTACTTGCTGGTATCTCTGAAGAAAGCTGTACTGTATACGATGAACACACTGTTACATACAGGGCTTTGAGCATCAGGGTCCACAGGAACTGCCTGAAGAACCAGTGCTGTGTTGTGGGCTCAATAGTTATGGGCAACAGTGAACTGAATAGGAAGGAATGAAAGAGCAGAAGATTTCAAAGCAAACAAATAAACAAACAAACACTGCAGAAAAAAGATGGGAGAAACAAAGTTGTTGAGCATAACTAGGATGATGTGGAGAGGTCTTAGAGTAGAAGCTTTGCTGTGGATGTTCATATCTTGAGTAACTAAGGCACTGCAGGAAAGAAGGATGAAGGAAGTTATTGCCACTTTGGAGGATTTGGGAAGAACTACAGCAGTAAGTCTTCTAACCTGGAAAACAGTGGACATGGTTTTTATCAGTCATCTTTGAAACCAACCTCCAAGTGAATGGAAATGAATTTCCACCATTCCAAAGATGAACTGAACAAAACATGACAGTTGTCTATCTGCTTTTCTCATTCAGCTCTACCACCCCTCAGCCGAGTAACTCCATAACCATGTAACAATTTGACAAGAGAAAGGATTTTGCTTATGAATAGAAAAATGAACTTCTGGGCTCAAAATCCAATCTAGATTTAATATTGCAATTCTTCATCTCCATTTTTCTTATCATGCTGTATATTAAAAGAAGTATGGAGGGTCCTTGCTTGTACACTGAATGATGATGCTGTGAAGTAAAAAACAACGCGGGTTTGGATTGCCTGCTTTCCTTTGCATCTTCTTATTTTAGTCCATCTCCATGAGTTCACAAATGCAAATGGGATTTGATAAAAGACAGTGAATGTCTGCACCATGTAGTTGCATGAAACAGAGAGAGCTAGGGGTGGGGGTTGGATAATTCTAATCAAACTACTCACACCTTTCCCTCCTTGACATGCAATACCACTTTAAACAGCAGTGCTCTAATAGAGAAAAGAGCTACTGTACTTACTCAATAATTTGCATAATTTTGAAGAGCTGAAAATGTCACTTCTGTTTTATGATAATTGTTGGGAAATGATTAGCTATATCATTTATACATTCCAGAAAAAAATCCCCACCAAAACTATGCTCTCTTTAATATTAATAAGGATTAATAAAATGAAAAATAATATCACCTTGGAGGACAAACATTATGTGTAAAATAATAGGTGTCATATGAAGGCACATGAGTTAGCCATCTATTTGCTGTAACTTGTCATATCTGGGAAAGACTTAAAAAGACAAACTCTTGACTGCCCCCATGCAATTTCAAATGCAAATTTAACAAAAAGAATAGCTAAAAATAATCTGTTATTTTCTCCCTTCTTTGACTTGTAGCTCTGATTAGAATATTCAAAGTTTATGTCCCCTATAATTCAAACAGATTTTAATTGTGACAATTGTATATGAGCAGCTTATCATTTGTTAATTGTTCCTCTCTGGGTTAAACTCTCCGGGTTAAACAGAATACAGTCCTCACAATGTCCTGAACTCAGCAAGATCTATTGTTGTAGAGATACTTTAAGAAAAGAATAGCTCCAATATAAATGCTTGAAGGAAAATTTTCATAGAAGTCTGTTTACAGCATCCTTTCACTTTTTATGTCTCAGACTCCTCTTTTTCTTATATTGTAATAATAGTACATTTGAGATTTAGAAATGTCATTTTTACAATACTCATGAAAGACTAGACTGCAACTTCTTTGCCCAGCTCCATCTGGGAACTTGGCCATGAACTCCAGGCTCTCTTAGGGTTTTCAGTCTCTGTGTGATGTGAATGATGTGCTTGCCCTGACAGACAACAAACTCTGTTTTGACAATCTGTGCAGAATGGAGAGCTTAGTAACCTGTTTCCTTCTGGTTTAATGTAACTTCTCAGTTACACTTACAGTCTAGAAAGGAAAGGAGGAAAGAGGTGACAAATACTGTTACATGGGCAAAGACAAAATTTCAGGAATATCTTCTTTATCCAGGACAATTACACAGAGGATGAAATGTCAAATGTTCATAATATAAATTCTCATTCAAAGGAACATGACTTCCATTCAGACCAAATAAGTGACCTATATTCTCTAGAAAACTCGAGAGCTATTTATTTTTGCTTAATCTGGAAAATATTATCAGAAAGAGCAAAAATATCTCTTTTTAAAATGGTGTTTAAAATATTTATTAGAGAATAAGCTCAAACAATTACTCTCTTTTTTTGAATTGCAGGTGAGAGGATAAAGGGTAGTCTAGTCTGGCATGAAAGAACTAACACATCCTCACAAAGATGGGTCATTCCATTAGATACACTAAAATGTGACTGTGTGCAATAATGCACAAGATTGACCACCAGTTCTTAAAGAGAGGACAGAATTAGAATAACTGCACTGGAAGCTATAATGGCAGGACTTGCTAGAAGTAAAGTTCATTATGCTATCATCAGATCTTAGAGTGGAAGACACATTCTACACCTTCACTGGAAAGGTTTTCAAAGGCTTTTTATGATACAGAAATTAATATGATTGCAATGCAGTGTGCAGAACTGTCTATGTTTATCTGGCCTATTTCTATGATTTTGTAACCATCTTAGTGTGGCTCTCCACTCACGTGAATTGACTCCTTGTCTCACATTTTGTGTCTACTATTCGTGCTATTACAAGACATTGGACACTAGCATATGTAGACCTCTCACTTTACAAATTACAATCATAAGCCCTGGGGTTTTCAGGTTTTTTTTTTTGTTTTTTTGGGGGTTCTTGTTTTGTTTTGGTTTTTTTTGGTTTTACATGAGAAATCAGAAGAGAGCATTCATTTTTACAAAGACATCTAATCTTTTTAGGATTTGAAGCTCTGGTGAATTGTCCAATGTTAATTACCCTTACTGCTAGGGTAATTGTTTATTATTATTATTTATTGGGCTATTTCAAGGTTGAATTTGTCTAACTTCAATTTCCAGTCATTTGATCTTGTTAGATTTTTGTCTCCAAGACTGAAAGACCTCCAATACCAAGTGTTTGTTACTTGTGTCAGTACCTACTCAGTGATCAAGATACCTCTTAACCTTTCTGTTCAATAAATTTTACATCACAAGGCTTGTTTTCCAGGCTGTTTAGTTGGCTGTTTTTATTGTTGTCAGTAATCTTTGAAAGAGGATTAGTCTCTAAGATTTAGATAATATAGCCATCTACCACCCCCACCTTTGCTTCTTCTGCAATTTCTTAACTGTTAAAAACAATATTCCAAAATGAACCCTCTGAAATTTTATCTTGTAGAAAGAAACTCAGATAAATGAGCACATTCATTTGACATTGAACAGTGAAGTACACCAGGTACAAACAAACTTTCACATCTCTCACTTTCAGACCATCATTTCCAGCAGATATTTGGTTTACACTCCAGTAGCTGTGATAATGTCTAATTTTAAGGCTAGATTATGTACATATTTTCCATGTGACTCGTGAACACTTCCTTTGTCCAATGTCATCATGGTTTGAGACAGTCTTTCTCCTTCAGGATTTTTACTTGGTAGTTCAAGCTACATCTTATTTGTTGAGAAAGGCTCTGCTAACAGTGGAAGTCTTGGGCTTTTCAAAGCATACGTCCATTTTATTTTAAGTTGTTTTTTTTTTTTCCCCCTCAAAATACCCAAATCTTTTATATCTTATCTGAATGAGCAGTTCAGAATGAAAAAGATAACAAATATTGGTAATCATTATATGCTAATTCATGAAGGTCTGCCGTAACCTGTGTGCTAATTAAAAGGAAAAATAGTTGAAGGATAAAGTAGGGCTTACAAACATACCACATATGGGTTCTTTCCTAATATATTTCCTGTCTATCACATTTATTACTGCAGGGTGGGCTGACAGGTTAATTATGTACTTGCAGGAGAATTGATATAGAGAATATTACTGTCTCAAAAGCAAATACTTACAATCATTTTATCTAAACAGAAGACAGTCTCATCTTGATGAAGGTCTACATTTAGTGAACATTTTAATGTAACAATTACTGCATTCTCAAGGAAGATACCTGATAAAGTATCCATCAGTAGATACCAAGCCAGCAATATATAGCAGGAGCTGCAAGAATGTAACCAATTCATATCCTAGAATATTGTAAAAGGTACAGATTTTGTGATGGTGTGAGAGGACTGGGATTCACAGAATTCTGTTTTAATTTCCATGTTAATTCATTTCCAGTTTTCTTGTGTGCAGGCCTCTTACTGTCATAGAGATTTAGTGTGACACAATGTGTCATATAACATAGTGAGATCCTATTGACAGGCATCTGATATGTCTGATTAAATAATTGCCATATATATGTATTTATATATATGTATATTTATACATGTATCATGTTGTCTAGGAGACGTGCTCCCAAATGTATCCAATCCTCACAGCTGGAAATGTGTTTCCAGTGAGGTTACTGTGAGAGGGATCCTATTGAAAAACACAAGTGTTACTGTTGCTGTGTAGTGCACAATTTCTTGCTTGTTCTGGGACAGTCAAATGCATCACAGATCAGGCTGTTCATCTATATTTACCAAATCTTTTGGCAGATCTGGAGAACGCTGGTGTAGTGAGTTTACATGAATTATCTGCTCCTGGAAGCAGCTGTCTGGGGAGAGGCAAGAAGACCTAGTCTCACACAGAATATTTTGAAAATGTAGCTGTAGCCAAATCACAGGGATCTTTCTGTATTTTATTAAGACATAAAAATATTTAAATCATTTAAGCCCTGACATTTTGAGGTTTCCTGAGTTGTTTCCCCCAGTTCATATTTTTCAAATAGGCTGCATTCATGTTTCTCTTTCAGTTACCTGCCATTTTTAACACTTACTCATTTGATGTTAGTCATTTTGTGCTTTGTGTTTGTTTGTTGCTTACCACAACCAAACCCAGGCAGTAATTAAATAATAATACTGAGATAGCCAAGAATTTCTTTTTTCTACAAGATTCAGAATGAATCATAATGCATTTTACCCCCTAATGTACCTGGAAACTACAAAATAAATTCTGTGTCTGTTGTTGGGTTCGCATCAACTTTTCATAAAGGTTCAGCAAAAAAAAAAAGAAGCTGTACACAAGTATTAGTTCCTTCTTATGAAGCTGGTCTGAAGATAGGAATAAAATATTAATCAATTAAATTATTGAAGGAATAAGTGTTGGTATTTGTTGAATAATGTATCCTGTTCATGGTATCTGAATGCTGTCTGAAATGAGGTGAATAAATTATATGACAAAGCAGTAAAATCACTTATTTGCATTTGTTGAGTAGTATTTGACCTAAGATAAATGTATTTTAATCAAAACAGCTTAAAAGAACAAAAAATGCTTCCCTTGTTTTTCCTTTATGACAAAGAGTATGACTTTAGGTATGTATTGTGATGGTATTTAAGCTGAACAACAGGTGTTAAGAATTGACATCTTGAATATGTTACACAGTAATTTTCAGACAACACAAAACACAGTATTTCTTCCCTTTAGAAAACATTTTATTGGTACTAGAAAGCATCATAGTAAGTAGAAGTAGGTCTTAGTGATTATAAAATTAACTTAAGTTCTGCTTGTTCAGTATGAGAGTTTATATGTCTTACACATTCAGATATTACTCCCCTTGTATACTGGCTGGAATCACATACTTCAATTCATGAGCAAATATTACACTACGGAAAAAATACACACACTTTTATTTAAGGATGGCACTGAACAATTCCACATGAATAGAAAAGTCAAATTTTCAGCAATGAGCTACTTTATCTAAGAAACCTATGAACTAGGAATCTTGGTCTGAATAAATAATGTGGACATAAATGTGGGTGTTGAGCCAAACTAGGAGTTGGCGGCCCTTCAATTTGATACTGACTTGCATAATGAGAAATATGATCCCAACAAAAAAGGTCTAGCAGTTGAGTTCAAGACACTCTTGTGTGGATGGGAAATATGTTAAAAAAGAACAGCTAACCTTGAAAAAGTTAACATTGTCATTGTCTTACACTAATATTTATTGATGTAACATCTCAATGCAAAGGGCTGCAGACACCTCCATTTATGTGAATGAATTTCTGATTGTTCTGAAATGCTGACCTGTTTTCTCTCCTTTTATTAAAATAGAAGCAAACATAAAATCATGGAATCATTCCATTGGAAAAGACCTTTAAGATCATTCAGTCCAATCACTAATCTCACACTGCTGACCAAGTCCACCAGAAAACCATGTCCCTTAGCACCTCATCTGCATGACTTTTCAATATCTCCAGGGACAGAGATCCCATCACTTCCCTGGGTAGCCTGTTCTAGTATTTAACAACCCTCTCAGTGAAAAGTTTTTTCCTAAAATCCAATGTAACCCCCCCACACACAACAGCACAACTTAAGGTCATTCCTTCTTGTCCCATTACTCATTACTTTGGAGAAGACACTGAAATCCACCTCTCCACAACCTCTCAAGTAGGTGGAGAGAGTGATGAGGTCTCCCTTCTACGTCCTTTTCTCTGGCTAAACAACTCCAATTCCCTCAGCCACTTTTCATCAGACTTGTACTCTAGACCCTTCACCAGCTTTGTTGCCCCTCTTTGGACACGGTCCAACAACTCAATGCGCAGTGAAGGGCCCAACACTCAACGCAGTACTCAAGCTGCAGCCTCATCAGTGCTAAACAGGGGAACAATCACTTCCCTGGTCCTACTATCCATGCTATTTACAAGCTCATGTTCAGTCACTGTCAATTAACACCCTCAAGTCCTTTCCTGCTGAGTAGCTTTCCAGCCACTCTGCCTCAAGCCCCATTGCATGGAGTTGTGACCCAAGCTGTAACATCCAAATGTACAGAGCATTGAACTAATCAAATTCAGTCAATGAAGTTTCCAGATACCTCACCTTCAACACTTAGTTGAAACTAGAACAGATAGTGGTGTAGATTCTATGGGTACTGCACCTAACATTTACAACTTATTAATACTTATTAAAAGATGGTTTAAACACCTTTCCATAGTCACACAATAATTGACTATTGTGTGTACATTGACTATTTCTTTCCACTGTAATCACACACTACCATAAAACGTAGCATTTATGCTGTGCAGTGTGTTAAAATATATTCAGTAGATGCATGTCCATGAAGAAAAGGAGCCCAAAAATATGTTCCTTTTGATTATTTCTTCATCTAGCAATACAGTTACACCCAATATTAATTTCTTTAATTATTAATTAATTAATATTATATGACAATGTCAGTCAAAGGAGCTTGACATCTCATTTAAAGTGCTCAGAAATCAGTAAAACTAACATAAATAATTTAAATTAAACACATGCTTATAAAAAGCATGCATTCAAGACTGGGGCTAGATTTAAGCACTCACTTAACTGCTTTGCTACCTGGGTCTTAAGAAAGCAACTGTCATTTTACAGAAAATCATATGCTGATTTGTTAATCTAATTCTGTATACTTTGAGAGAATTTTTCTTCCTTATAAATGTTATTACCAGTACTAATTCTGTGAATAAAAATGTATGTTTCTTCAGATATCTCTTCCCTGTGTTCAAACCATCGTGAGCAGCTTATTAATTATTAGGAATGCTGTTCCTGTTTGGGACTTCAGCCTTGACTGCTATGAGATTCCTATTCTGCTGCAGACCCAAGATGAAGTCTTCATCTGGGGAAAGAAGTATGCAAATATTGCATGCAATAAAAACAAGAAGAGGAATATGAAAAAAAATAAGGCAGACTTGTCTCAGAAAAGATTAGGCTTCAAACCTTTCAATACTGTCCAGGTGGTTTTTAATTCTTTTTTTTTTTTTTTTTTTTTTTTGAGAAAGACAGAGAAAAGCTATACTTTGATCTTTCCTGTTTTTTTAGAGACAGCTACTTTGTTACTTCTTGCAACACAGACAAATTACTATAAAAGGATACTACTGTCTCCATTATTTGGCACCTACCTAGACTTATGCCATCAGAACTAACTTTTGCATGGTGTTATTCTTTTACTGAAATAACAGTAGCCATCTGTAACATGCTATTAGGTTAGTGTAAAATGGGCTTCCTGAATTATGGAGACCATTTTCGCGTTCTTGAGCCATTGTCTTCTACCAGAAGATTTTATTTATTCTTCTTACCCATCTAATAAATAAAAGCCTTAAAATACTTCTGTTTTAGACTTAAATTACACTTTGATCTTATGTGTTTTTTTTTTTTTCTGGAATAAATTCACCTGTAAAAAAAGATTTCTGAGAATGTAGCTAGGAATCTATCCTATAATATGTGTAATTATTGTTTTTCTAATCTGTTTGAGAGGAGAGCACAGTAACGATTCTTTTGCCCCTGACTTAAATTGTTGAAATCCAACAGATTGGCTTGTATTATGTGGTTATAAATGAGTACTAAATATGCTCTCAGAAGGAGAATGTGAGTTAGTCATATTGGAAAAGAAAACATAATAAAAACTTACAACTCTGATGGGATTATAATGAGGAGAGGGAAGAGCCAAAGGAGGAAGATAACGGTAAATAAAATGAGATTATGAGAACAGTATTGGGAAAAACTTAGCCATTGAGAAAGAAATTTATTCTCAGTCACATAGTGATTGCTAGACATATACTTGGAAGGGGAAAGTTTATAGAGATTAGCTTTTTCTCTGTCTTTTAAAATAACCATACAGAGATGTATATGTTCTGGGTCCCATAATACAAAAGCGACCATTTAACTATATATACCTTCTCTCTGCTTTTGCAATGACATCTCCTTCTTTAGAGATCTACATAATATTTACATAATGAGAATCCGACCCTAATATAATCAGCCAACACTTCAGCAAGCTTTCCTTCTAAACAGCTATTATAGATAAACAAGAGAAAGAAAGAAGTCATTGTTCTATGCTTTGACAATGCATCTAATAGGTCAAATCCACCACTTGGCTTTTAGTTTGTGCCTTTTCTACAACACTTACTGTTGTCCTAATGTCAATATTCCTTCTTTCAGTGTTTTTTTATTTTATTTTTTATTTTATTTTAATAAAATTTTATTTTAATAAAATTATTTTATTTTAATAAAGTTGTAATCAATGTTTCTGAAGATCGTATATGTCAGACTATGCTAGTACATGTACGATGTCAGTTACTTTCTATTTCCCATAAAAGTAGTGCTCAGTATTTGTCCCCTGACTCCTAGAAGTGGAAAAGTATGGCAAACCAGAAAAAATTGCAGGGATTCACACTGTGTCTCTATCTGAAGTTCATACAGGGCTATGGAACCCTACAGAGAAACTCAGCTAAAACTCTGCTGGATCTTGCACATTTGTAGAAAAGAAATGAAAGTAATTTTAATTCCTTTTTTTAATCTCTGCCTCTTGTTGATCTACAGTTTTTTCCTGGTCATTTCCTGTAAGACAGTGTATTTGAAATGGACATTTCACATGTCATAAGCATTATTTTCTGCTGTATTCTTTTCTTGTGAACCCATGAAATCAAAGAAAAGAGTAAAGGGATCAATTTTTAAAAGGAGATTGATTTATGACATTTTGTTGAAGATTTGGTTTTCGGTAAAAAAAAAAAACAAAACAACCTGATGTGTTACAAGCTTGAAATAACTGAGCTGCTGTACAAGCAAATTCTAAATGTCCTGAGGTTACTTTGAATACGTGTGCTCAGTAATCTCTCTTAAGAGTGTCTGGCTGGTCTTTATGCTGGTATAGCTTTATAGACTTAATTTACTCATTGCCTTCAGTTTTCATCACAAGACAAATTTATTTATACTGATTTTTGCCCAGCAAAATGTGGTCATACCTGCAAGTATGATGCAGCCTTATTTATTTGCTTTAAATTACTTATGAGAGATAAATTCTGTTTGTTGGAACATTTTTCATACATGAAAGTGTCATGAATATGCATACAAGCATGTGTTCATGCAAACATTGATATCACATGTGCTTGCATGACCTTTATGAAAGCATTCTGAGGGCTGAGAATTGGAAGAAGAAGAAAGGAAGGTTTTGACAGCAAGTATTATTTTCTCCATAAAATCTGGAGAAGAATGAGCAGCTGTTGTGGAGGAGGTAAAGGACAATATGCAAAACAACCATCACCAAGAACAAGGATGTTCACCATGTGGTAGTTCTTCAAAACTAAGGATCAACCTGTTTATTTTACTGTGTACTCAGCCAGGAAAGAGCATTTAAGCCATGTTCCTCATTCTTATGTCACCAAATGAAAAGGGAAAAGAGATTGTAGCCCTTCAGTATGCTAACAGCATCAACAGAAGCTCAACAAAATCCATAGATATATATAAAGTTCTCTGTACACACTCAAGAAGCTCATGATCCTTTTTCTGGTTTCCTTACATCAGAAGTGTTGTTGAGTGACTATTACCAATATTAGAATATCACAATAGAGGACTAAGTGTAGTAGCACAAAAGTATTAACCTTATATACTACTTTGATGACAGAAGTACCCTCAAGATAATACACACCCTGAAAGATATTATCTGAAAAGTAATTTTAATATTAGAACCATGGCAGAGGAATTTGGATTCAAGTAGAAACAGGAAGAAAAGGAAATATCAGTTACACAAAGGTGAAACAAGACTTTTTTCTGGGGACAGAAAGAAATAATGTTTCATCATGATCTATTCAGACTATGAAAAGGACAATATACTCTGGAAATCAAGCTTTATTTTGTGAGTTCATTAGAAAACAAACTTGCACAAGAAAGAAGGGCTCAATCCGCTTTGTACAGACTACTCTAACACAGGAATTCACTAATCTATCTCTTAATTAATGAGCTTCTCTCAAATTCAGTAAATCATAACTTGCAACTTGAAACTCATAACTCATGCATCTATGAGCAAAAAGTCACCTAGTTGATTGTGAGTGTGCTCATCCTTTCTCTTCTATCACTATGCAGTTGTCCTCTGCATCATATCAAGAAGCACAAAGGCCTCAGCAGTCCAGCTGTTGTTGGATCTGATTAAAATGTTTTTGAGCAAGTTGACATATTTATACCTTTCATCTTGAAATCTTGGCCCATACCGTTTCCTTTAGTCAGAAGATTATGAATAAAAACCTACCAGACAATCAAGACACAAGGATTATGGCTGCAGGAGACAGCAAACTGCTGTGATAAAGGCTGCAATAAGGACCTGTAGCCTTTTCTGGCCACTCTCCTGCCCACCTGTTACCCTGTTGTTGTTTAGCCAAGCCAGCAATGAAGCACCACGACAGTCTCTCCCTCGGTGCCCCCCATCCACCCCCAAGGTCATTAGGACGATGGAGGCTTTAGCAAAATGGGAAGAAAAACAGATAACCAAAGATGATGTGGATTGAAAGGAGGGCTCACTGCCAATTATGGTTCCAGGCAAAACAGTTTATTCTACTACCTACAAGAAACAGAACAGAACAAAAAGCAAAAAGGGAGTACGATGACGAGAAAATTACAGCCACCACTTTCAGTTCTCCCTCCCTCATCCCTCCTTTCTTTCCAGGCCCAGCTCACTGTTCCAAATAACTCTGCCTCCTTCCGCCTCAACGGCTCAGTGGGGCAGAGAATGTGGGATGTGGTCAGTCTCGTACAGATGGAGTTTGCTGCTTCTCTCGTCTCAGAGGATGGTGACTCCTGGCATTCTTCCTCTGCTCTGATATGGAATTTGTCCCCCTGAACACAGTCCTTAATGAAGTTCTCTGCTGTGGGTTGTTCCCAGCAGCTGCGGCTTCTGCTGATACAGGGTCCTTCACACGGGACACAGTCCTTAGTCAATATCTCTGGTGTGGATTCTTCATCACGGTTGCAACTTCTGCAGATACAGGGTCCCTCCCACAGGACATGGTCTCTTCTGAACATAATTTTAATGGGCTTGTTTGTCATGGGTTCTTCACCACAGTTATAGCTTCTGTGAATATGGAGTCCCTCACACGGGACACGGCCTCCTGTGGCCATAGTCACTGCTCCTGTCATGGAGTCTTTAACACAGAGAATCATTTTCTCTGATGTGAGGTCTTTAATGAAGTGAGTCATTGCCCCTGACATGAGGTCTTTAACAAAATGCAAACAAATCTCAGTTTCACCAGTCCTCTCTGCAGGATGCAGGGGAGTCTCTGCTCCAGCACACCTCCTCCTCTCACTGACCTTGGAGTCCACATGGTTGTTTCTCTCACTCTCTCCCAACTCTTTGAACCACCACCAGCTGGAGAAGAAGCGACAGAAGAAGGATGGAACAGGAGGAACCTTCTCCTTCTGGCTTCTTCCTCTTAAAAAGTGATAATGGAGATGTCTAACTGGCTCAGCCCTAGAAGTGAGTCTGGCTCAGAGCTGGGGAGAATATTGAGCAACTTCTTAAAGGAAGTATCTCTACAGCCCCTTCACCCTTACCAGAAACAGCTTCATGTCAAACCCTGACCTGCCCTCACCTTGATGTGATGTTGCTTCTCTCAGCACACATCAGATCTTAACATGGTCTGTGGGTTAGCCAAACTAAATCAGAGGTAAATGAACAGAATGCACTTTAATCATATCTCCTTGTGACTGACTGGTCTGCAAAGTACAGGTGAAGAGGTAAAAATCTGTTCAAAAAGTACCATTTTGGTGACTACAGTGAACAACCATAGCAATGACATGTCTTTCCCAGAACCACTGTTTTATTTTCTCAAGAAAGAGCATTCAGTGAAGGGAAGCACTCATTTCCAACATTTGTTCATAGTGCTGAATATATTTATATACATTCAATCACTATAACCATATAGTTTTGAAAAGGAACCTGAGGGGGGAAAAAAAAATTCAGAAAAAAATTCAGAAATCTTCTACTTAGTACACCTGAAAGTACTTGTAAGCAACTTCAGAAAGTAACCTATTTAATTTTAATACCTGCAGAAATAAAAGACACAGCTGCCCAAAAAGTCCAAGTGATTATCCTAACAGAACTTGGAAGACATATTACTTTTTTGAAATATAGAAAGAGAACATTCTGTTAACCAAAAAAATTAGGTTTGATTGTTTTTGTTGTTGTTTGGTTTTTTTTTTGTTTGTTTTTTTTTTTTAGTGAATATCACTACTCACACAATCCTACTCCATGGTTTAATTTATTTGGGTTTTAAAATCAAATGCGAAATATCTTCTGAAATCCAAATCAGTTTTTCCTATACCTACCATTACTTTAATGAATTAAAAAAAAAAAAAAAAAAAAAAAGGAGTATAAATCTTGGTCTATTAAGGCTTTTATGCTAGTCTTTAACCAATCAGTCCTAGCAAAAAACATATGTAGGCACATAATCTTCGTGTGCTTGCCGCTGGCTAGTCCACACCTTGAAGATTGTGTTCAGTTTTGGGCCCCTAACTACATGAGGGATGTTGAGGTGTTGGATCATGTCCAGAAATAGGCAACAAAGCTGATAAATATCTAGTCGGAGTTTGTTTAGCCTGGAAGAGACTGCGAGGAGACACAATCACCCTCTACAAGTACATGAAAGGAGATTGTAGTGAGATAGGGATTGGTCTCCCAAGTAACAGGACAAGAAGAAATGGCCTCAAATTGTGCTGGGGGAGGTTTAGATTGGATATTAGGAAGAACTTTTTTACCAAGAGGATTATTAGACATTGGAATGGGCTACCCAGGGAGGTAGTGTAGTCTCAATCCCTGGAGATATTTAAAAGATGTGTAGATAAGGTTTTGAGGGACATGGTTTAGTCCTGGGCATGGAAATTTTAGATTGGTGTTGGACTCTATGATCTTAAAGATCTTTTCTGACTACAAGATTATATGATTCTATGACTATATCAGCACTACTTAGACTTTTCAGTGAAAAGTGTATCCTTGGTCTACTATTTGGCCAAGATATAATACATAACACCTTACTCCATGCAAGAGGAAATGCTTTCAATCATGTTTCCTCTGCTACATAGACCATTGTAGGTTTAATAGTCTTCACACTGTAAAACCTGCTTGTGGCATGGTTCCTATAAATTCAGTCCATCCAAAAATGAATATTCTTAAATATAATATACTGATCAATACAAAAGAAGGTGAAAAATAGTAATGAAAAAATAACATTGCAGAGAAAGAACTGTCCTTTAGGAACCAGTAAATGTAAAAAAAAAAACTTTCATCACATAAATATCACACTTTGTTCAAGGCTAAGAGGGAGGAAGAAAGAAATAACATTTAATAATTAGTATTTGCTCAAAATTAATCCTTAGACCACATAGTATCTAAGGCATTGTGGATGTATATTCATTTTGAAGCTCAATAGAAACAGTGACATTTCAGATATCAGTACATCAAAACTCCTGAATTTCTCATTAATTTTAAAGCAAATACTGAATGTATAATTTTAAAACTTTTTTAAGATTTCCTCATTCCTGTGATAATTGAATCTTCTGTAATAGACCATGAGAGATTAAAAAAAGAGAAATAATTTCTTAGGACTAGCTTGAATTCATCTGCAGGTAGAGTGTTTACTGGAAAAATATAGACAAAAAATGCACTGTGAAATAAATATCATATATTTTCAGAACAATAGGGATCATGTCCAACTTTCTCATTGTCATCTAAAATTGTAAAATATTTGGTGGAACTCCTGGGAGATATCCTTTGTTTCATGATTCAAAGAAATTCTATGCAGCCATGAAGGAATAGATAAAGTCTTCTTTCAAAAGCCAGTAGTCTTCAGCAGGCCAAGACAATATTGATATTGTCTCAGAATTTAATGGGCTTTCCAGAGTGTCAAGAACAAAACAATATATTTAGGGAAAACAGTGAACAACTAAAAAAAAATAAAAGAAAAAAGGAAAGTGAATCCTACTATATTCCAGTAACAGAACTAGAATTAATACTTGGATTCCTTACATGAATAATATGGTTTACCATTCCAGTATGTGAGGAATAAAGGTCATCAGATTTATATATGATGGAATTAGATTTTGTGTATATATGAATTAATTCAATATCCACATTAAAAAAATCTGTTAATTCTGAGATATAAGAGCAATAATTGTTCTGAGTATATAACATTTTTTTCTGATATTTCGATAGAATTACTGGAGAAAACCTCAGAATTCAATGAAAGAGACTTTAACTTGAATGCCAGAAATATATTTGAGTGCTAAGTTTAAGTGCTTGTAGTGATAAATAACTTTAATAAAGAACAGATGTAAAGACAGCTCCTAATCTAATATTGAAGTAAAACAGAAACAAAGATGCATGGAGAAATTCTGCAAGTAGTGGAAATGAAATAAACAATGAGATAAGAGCAGATTTTGCAAATGCTGATGTCAATTATGATTACCAATGTATGTCAACCCTGAAGATGTGAGACTGCAAGAAGTGAAATCTTGACACAGGTTTTGTAATACAGTTTTGTAATATTGTACTTGAAATGATTTCTAAACTAGAAAATTATGGATAAGCTATTATAGAAGTTAGGTTGTTTGCATGGACATGTCAGGAGTAAATTTACTCCAATTTTTACTAATGGAAATCTAACACCTAATGGAATAGTAATTTCTGTGTGCCATATGGTCACATGAATATTTTCTAATTTTGTTCCACAAAATTCTATCTGTTCCTTTTTGTATGAGTCCATTGGGTTGTAATTATTAGTACTGCTTCTGGCTAAAATAAACAAAATATTATTATTGGAAGATTAAAGGATAAAAAAAGACAATAGTATCCTCTCTGTAATTGATATTATGTCAATGAATGAGAAAGGACTATGATATATTTTAAAAAATGCATTATACATAAAGCACTGCAAATCAGGAGGCAGATAGTTTATGTGTGTTCAGGTGGAAGGTACTGGACAAGGAGTTAAAACTGGACTCTATTTCAGAAAAATGTATCCCCTCCTGTGACATAAGTAGTTGAGAACAGAGAATCCTTTTTTACACACTTCTCTGCATAGCCCACAGCTTAATTGGAGTCTCCTTGCCACAGACACCTGCAGGTTTTCATCTTCCCTGTGGAACAGACCATCCTGAACTATATCAGCTAATGAAAAACAATATTGAAAAAACATTTTGCTTTGAAATTTAAGAAGGGGATATACGTAGTATCAGAAATATTGGCTTTATGAGGGCACAAATTTTGGAGAAGACAGATGCTAGGAACAAGATACTCTATAGGACAATATAAAACAGTGGGAATCCCAGTATGATTTAATGCAGACAAATAGGAAAGAAAAGGAGCTGTTACACCAAAGCATTTATATACTTGTTTAAATCTCACTGCTTTCAGTACTAAATAATTAAATCCTACTTAAGGAAGATAGTATTACTAATGTATTTAAAGTTTAGTTCATGTTCAAAGGCTTTGCTGAGTCTAGGGAAGCTTTGCAAATTCCTGAGAGTCAAGTTGCCTGGTCTATTCAAAGCAGAGCTATTCAGACTCACAGTTAAAGACAATAAAGATCTTGTAAAGGTAACCTTATCACAAAAGTATCAGATTCCATTTGTAGTAAAATACCCATCTTAAAGGAAAATTCTAAAGATATTTAAAAGTTGAATTGCTTTTAAACTTCATTTTAAAAGAAAAATAAGTTTTGCAGAGTTATAAAAGTTACATTCAGCAAAAATCTAATTTATACACCCTCTACTTAATAACCTCTTATATGCTTTAATAATTTAAACTACTTATCAATGAGAATGTCTTCTGTGTATACTTCAATTATTGCTTTTAGTATATTTTCTCTCTTCTTTCATGTAGTATGCCACACGTACTCAATATGTCTCCAGTGCCTATTATCACTGTTCCTCTTGTATAATAAACTTCTTATCTGTGAGAATATGACCTTGACACTGTGAAAAAAAAAAAAGTTTTTTAAAGAATAGCTCAATTAAAATCTAATACCTCTGTTTAGGATTTGATTTCATTACTATTCATAAGACTATGCAACACTATTTGAGTTATGAGTTCTCATGCAACTTGAATACTCATTTCAAAAGGAGTTATTATAAAAATAATTTTTATTCTTCTCTCTGCCCTATTGATTTTCAGTCACCACAAAGCTCTCTTTGTTGACTTTGTAGAGGTCTCTCTTGAAAGCTCATTCCATTGTTGTGATAATAATTGTTGATTGGAGTCCATTTAGAACTGATAAATTTAGACATCGGGTAAGTAGATGTGAGCAGTAACCAAGTCAGATGCAAAAGTACCATCATATCTGCAATTTGCATAGGCAACATTAAGTGGGCTGTGAAGGCAGTACAATCTACAGGACTGTCACTCAGGACCGTGAAGTTACACTTCCAGCACTGGTTAACTTTGGATATGTCACTTAATCTGAATGTTTGTTTACTTATCTATAAATGAGCATTATAATTGCCTACCTTGCAGGGGGCTATGGTTTTCAATCAATTAATTTTGCAAATTGTTCTATAAGCAACTGACAAAAAATCTTACATTTAAAAAACGGAAAGAAGCATTTAACTGAGTACTAAGCTCATCTTCAACATTATTAGATTTGTATTGACATGGACATTTACCCTTTTGAAACAATCTCTTGGTTTTAAATTCCCTTTTTATTAATTAGTCAAGATATTTCTTGTCTTTTCCCCTTCTGATTTCTAATCACTAGTTAGTAAAACAAGGTCAAATACTTGAATTTACTGAAAGCTTCAAATATCTTTATCAAGAGGCGAACAAAATCATCTACAAATTGCAGGTTATGAATGAGGAGCAAAACAGAAAAGGACTCCACAGTGTACTGGAGAAATATAAATGTTAACTAAAATATTATGTCTGAATTAAACATCTACAATGAAAGGAAACAGGAAAATTAACACCAAGGAAGTCCTAGAAATCAGAAAGTGATTCAGATGACATAAGAATAAAATAAAAACTGTCAAAAATCAAACTGATTCCAACTTTGCAAGGAATGTGAATGTGGTTAATAAAGATTTTTAGCTATACTTAGTAAGAAAGAAAGAAAGAGAAATAATATATCTCATCTTTCACTGCAAAGGATGTGGAACAAAGGAAGATTCAGAGTGATTGTATAATTGAGACAATTTGTTAAGAATAATATTATAACCTGAATTGCTACACCTAAGGTAAACTAAATCTCAAATGTAAATTGTAAAATGGATAAACATCATTGCAGAATAGTGAAATAAGTGGTTCACTGGATTAGTTTTATATCTTTGTGCTGAGAGTGTAAAAGCTTGATTAGACATCTGCATATGTGATATATTTATGAAGGGCAGTCGGGAGTAACTGAGGCAGTCACTAACCTGCTAACCTTGCCTCAGCCATACGCAAAACTAGCAGGTTTCATGGGAAAGAATAATTGAAAACATTGAGATATATGGAAAGGGAAAAATGCAGTGCAGAAGAACATGACAGACTGACATGATAATCTTGCTTGTTAAAGTAATTGATTTTTTAGACAAATTGAAAAATATCTATTATATTTTCAGTGAAGCATAGGAAATTGATTCTGCCTTAACAGACTACTTGTTAAACTGGATTAGGTAGTAAAAATTGGAAGATGGTCTAGGAACTGATTAAAAGGGAAATGATAAGATGTGTTCAGGAATAAAAAAGGTGATTTGTGGGATGTCCTTTCTCAAAAAGCAGTCTTGGGATCAAAGATAGTTGGTATCTACCTTAATTGCAACAAGAACATGCTAATAAAATGAGCATACAAGATCTTTTGAAGGCATAAGCAGTACAGACAATGAGAAATAAAATATGGAGCACATACAAAGACCCACAGGAATAAAATAAGGTCTGTCATAAGACAATTAATGATGTTAGACAGAACAATAAATTTAGTGACTACAAAGAATTACCAGCATGGATGACATCAGATAAAGATGTTACTTGTAGTTGATAGTCTGATCAATGTGCTTCACCAACCTGAGGTAAGAATAGATAGCACAAATGCAATCTTACAATGTATCAGTGAAGGGACATTTAATGATGATAAGCAAGTGTTCAGAACACAAGTAACACTTTTTCTGTGTCTCACTGTGTCTGACTCGTCATCAAGAAACATGAATTCCCTGAAGGAAGCATGAAGGAGAGCTTAAAGTATGATCACAGCAGAAAAAGTGAAACAGGAGAGTATGGCTATTTTAGCAAATCAGAAACTTAGGGCATTGTCATTTTTGAATGTTAACATGAAAGATGCTTACTAGTGACCTAAGTAGCCTAGAGTCATCCTCTGTCATTTATTCCTTCGTACTGTACATATGTAGATGGCGGCTGTATAGCTATTTCTGACATAGTACAAACAGTTTTCACCTCCACCTTTAGCTTTGAAATTGTTGAGCTGCTTTCATTTCTTTTTGCTACTGAGAAGTTATAGAAAAGTAAGAAAAAAGTCTAGTTATCTGTCTGTCTAGCTGAACTCGGAATTAAATGGCTAATAGCTTGGTTTGAACATCTTTTTCTGCAAGCTTATTCCTCATGATACTAAAGAGATTGTTCAGTACATTATTTAGGTACTCGGGTTTGTGATGATCTCTGTCAGTCTTTGAGTGTCATAGGGTATGAAGGATAAGATTGTCCTACGTTGACATTGCTCTCCATATAAAATATAATATTGTTACTATTAATTGCAAAATTAACACAAAACATTAAATATCTGTGAAAAACTTCTTAATTTGAAAGGATGTAGCACTGAGATCCTCTTCCTAACTGATCTTTTGAGCTTAGTTAGAATTAATGTTGTCAGGATTAGTATCTGATTGATAGTTTGACACTATTCATTTCTGACATTTCACTGGCATTATTTAATTTCAGATTCAGTGACACACCAAGTAAAGAGTTTAAAATTATTTCTGATATCTCAGCACAAGGAAGGTCAATTAGCTGCCGAGGAAAAAAAAATATTGTACAAGCCAAATATACTGCAATGTACATTGAAATATCTGGAAACAAAGAGAAAGAATGCATTACAGAATGCATTACTAAACACTCTCAGCAAATGACAACCACAGTCTCAGTAGCGGAAAAAATAACTTAATTTTTTGAAATAAACATCTAAAAAGCTCCTGGCTCCTGAAAAGCATTTAATACTGCTCAATTGTGAAAAAATAAGGAAAAAGAAAAAAATATTGTCAATGTTAAACAATCAACTTTCACATCTCTACAGAGAAGAGTACCTTTCCAACTACTAAATAATACCACTGCATGAGACGAGGGTGTAACACTGAATTATTTGCTTGATTATTTCTGTTAGTAGTAGAGATTGGAGCTTCTTTTTTAAACCACAGGCAGACCCTACAAGCTGTTTTCTTGGTATCCAGTGACTTAGTGTGAAGGCTGTTACAGCCTTGAAAAATCTTGGTCCTTAGGAACAGTATTGCTGCCAACTTAGAGGAGATAAGGGAGGAAACAAAGTCTTTCAGAAAGCAAATACTTTGTTAAAAATAGTTTTGTGTTTTCTGAATGACCTCTCCTAGTACTATGAAACACCAAAGAAAAAGAACTCCTAGAATATACAAAACTAGTTGAGGTTTGTTACAGGTAATTTTGCCTGTAGTAGTGTTATGATACTAAATTATTTTATACAGGATGATTTAACTCTGTATTCATAATATTAATTTTTATGTAGTTTGGGTTTAATTAATCAAAACCTCTATTTACATACTGTAGAACTATCTAATTTTATTTCTCTCAAATTAGAGAGATTTTTTTCAACGTGATGGCAGATTGCTTGTAATGAAAATGCTATCAGTAGTAGAAGTCCCTGCAGGACAGTTTAAAATAAAAGTTAGAATGCTTTAAATTCTCCAATATTTTGTGTTCTGCATATCATTAAAAAGTAGAGCTAGTATATCTGTTTCTGATAAAAACACTAAGAAGAATTAAAAACCACTTTTTTTTTTTTTCATTCCAATTTTATATGTGGATTTGTTTTGGTTTTTTTTGTCAGTGAGAGGAAAAAATTATGTGTATTTGCAAAATCCTCAAAGCATTTTGCCCTTCATCTCTCTCTCTCTCTTTTTTTTTAATCTAGTACCTTAAAAATCATCACACAGTTTGTANATAGTTTTGTGTTTTCTGAATGACCTCTCCTAGTACTATGAAACACCAAAGAAAAAGAACTCCTAGAATATACAAAACTAGTTGAGGTTTGTTACAGGTAATTTTGCCTGTAGTAGTGTTATGATACTAAATTATTTTATACAGGATGATTTAACTCTGTATTCATAATATTAATTTTTATGTAGTTTGGGTTTAATTAATCAAAACCTCTATTTACATACTGTAGAACTATCTAATTTTATTTCTCTCAAATTAGAGAGATTTTTTTCAACGTGATGGCAGATTGCTTGTAATGAAAATGCTATCAGTAGTAGAAGTCCCTGCAGGACAGTTTAAAATAAAAGTTAGAATGCTTTAAATTCTCCAATATTTTGTGTTCTGCATATCATTAAAAAGTAGAGCTAGTATATCTGTTTCTGATAAAAACACTAAGAAGAATTAAAAACCACTTTTTTTTTTTTTCATTCCAATTTTATATGTGGATTTGTTTTGGTTTTTTTTGTCAGTGAGAGGAAAAAATGATGTGTATTTGCAAAATCCTCAAAGCATTTTGCCCTTCATCTCTCTCTCTCTCTTTTTTTTTAATCTAGTACCTTAAAAATCATCACACAGTTTGTATGTATGTAAGTATCTGTCTGTTTGTCCCTCTAAATCCTTTATAAAGTTTAATCCTTTTGATTGAGTTCTACAAAACAAGTAAACATCTTAGACCTATAAAATTCCTCCAAGTTTAATTAAATACAGTAGCTAGATAGAGCAGAGAAATCTTGTACATGCTGCCACTGGAAAATTCTTAAGGTAACAGTTACTTCTTAGAAGTAAGTGCCTGCAGTTGTGAAAAATTTTCACTCAAAACTCATACATTTTGAAATATTGAAGTCAATAAGATATGAGATGCAAAATTATAGGAAATTTTTCCTTGATTCTCACATTCCTAGTTTTAAAAGTTTCCTTTGTCTTGTTTTATCATCTCAGTGCAGTGTGATGAAAGGAGAATCCTAACATCTGTGCTTTTCAGATTTCTTTCTTTCTTTTTTTTTTCCTGAAAAGTTCAGGTTAAGGTGAAAGTGAAAGTGTATTTGAAGCTGTTAGTCAAGGGTAATATTCTCACGTTCCTCACTTTTTGCCACACAGTTCTCCTATTTCTAGCATTTATTGCCATCAGCAGGCTTTACTATGGGGACTTATGTGAGCCTGAAGCCCTTCTGTACAGATAAAACTACACCATGCAGATCAGTGCTGAGACTAGGAAACAGTTTTCCAACTCTAAACAAAGCTGAGGTGGCTGTTGTTTGGTTTAGTAAGAAAGACTATGAGATCAACAGAAATACCTTTTTTAAAGAATGGAGAAAACATCTATGAGCAATTTCAGAACAAAAGATTGTCACTTTTTAAAACAACGTATGAAATTTTATTCTTGTAAATTAAAAAGGATAGAATGAACAGTCATTCCATCAACAGAACCGAAATACATGAATTTAAACACAATCAAATATACCAGTCTAGTAATATGTAAATGAAAATAGTCAGAATCTACCTGGAGCTAATTCTACGATCATCAGGATGAAAATAAGAGCAGTAGCCTAAACCCGGTTTGCTGCTGCTGGAAGTCTCCCTGTGACACCTGCACCCTGCCTGCCTGGGTTGAGCTTCCTTTCCTGGGAGACTGAGGGAAATGGCATCCAGCCAGTGATGGACAGGCAAGGGCAGCAAGCAAGGACCCCAAAGTGCATGTATACGGCCTTGCAGTAGGGTTCTGCCCTGCATGGACATGGAGGTTTTTAGGGAGCAATATGGGCACACATACAGCTGCTTCACCCACATCTCCCACAGGAGGGGGATGCAGTAGGGACTGCACTCCTCCAAGAGGAAGATGTTGGTTACTTACGTGGTCTGTGACTTGTGTGAGGGGTGTCTGTTTACATAACTGTGTAAATGAATTAATGCATATGTGACTATAAACTTGGGAATTATTTATAAAAGGATGTTTATAAATTAGTCCACATATATCAACATTTCTGTGTTGCATTGCCGACATTGATACTGAATGTATAGTTCAGTGATTGTCAATTCATTGCATGCCATTAATAATTCGATAAATTTATGCAAACCTGTTCTAATTTAGAGAATGCATTTTTTTCCCCATGACATGGACATCATGGTGATGAGTCTTTATTAGTTTAGCTAGGTGTGCAAAAATGTATGTAAGTGATCTTGGTAGAAATATACATTTGTTCAAAGCGAAGGGAAAACTACCTTGCCAGAGTGATTAATTTCTTCCTAATTATAACATTGCTTTGTTGTGCAATATAGGTAAAACAATCCTTGGTGCTATAAATATTTTTAAAAATATAATTAATTGACCTAGTACCTAAGATTTTGTAAGATTAAGTAATTGTTTTATTGATTGTAGTTCCAATACATGCTGAAATGAGCCTTAGCTTTTCGTGGCTAGGATCTCATAATCCTATACTATAATGAAGAATCAATGGTATTGCTTTTAAAATCTGTTTTCTTTTATTCAAAGAAGACTAATAGCAAGTGAAGTTTTTGGACTTGGACTTTCTACTTAAAGTTTGAAAAAACACCTATCCCCAATTCAGTGCACATATGCCATAAAACTAGAAAAGCACTTTTAGCTGGTCAGTGCTCCTTTCCAGCTCTGCAGAAAAGCCCTTTGTAAGTTGTTAATGCAATATTTATATCACCAAGCTTTACACAGCACCCTCATCTGGCTGTATTATTTGATGTAGTCTACTCTACAATCTGTGCAGAGAGGCAGATATACCCAGAAGACATCTGAAATGCTGCAGTCACTCTCCCATTAAGGAGCTGTATGATCTGGATGCTGCCTCCTGAGGGAGCAAGAAATGTCTAGCTGACCACCTTCATGGCTGTCTGTAATAGAGTACAAAATTTCAGAAAAACAGCTGCAAATTTTGATGGGCACTTCTTGTTACTGAATCTGTGTGTTCTCTTGCACTGTTCAGTGTTAAATGCATTTTTTTTTTCTGTTGAAGGGGCTAGAGGATGAGATATAGCAATAAGTTAATACATCTATATTAACAGGGAAGATAAGTGATGGTATGTGACAGAGTAAGTGGAATGATGTTAAGATACACATGGAAATGATGTTGAGATACTCAGTAGGTTAAATCTTTGGAGCAGCATGGATGGAGAACTTCTGAAATCTGCTTTAGCTATGACAGATTCATCCTCTGTAGATCAGCTGCTGAGGAAATTTGTCACTTTAGAAGCATTCTGGCTTTCAGCACTGTACATGCTCCTACTTTGGAAAGTGGAGCAGATGACGAACTGAAAATTCTTATCTCTGCACTTTCACAAGGACTTATTTACCTTACAAATTTTCAGAAAATGCCACCTGTTTTCCTACTTCCAGTTTTTCAGCATAGGAGTAAGAAACTGCTTTAACTGAGTGAGTACATACAGCTGCTGATCCTGGGATGTATTGGCCTGGAAACCGAATTTGGCACTAGGGAGTATATCAAAGGAGAAATTTAAAAGCTGGCATGTCATATCAGCGGCAACTCAACTAGAGAACTCCTTAAGCCAGGCATGGGACAAATAGTTCTGAGGAAATAAGTGCATTTAACAACATTTGTTAGCACAGCTGATAAATAAGTGGAAGCAGTCACCAACTTATGACTTGAATATTACTCAAGGTTTTGACACAGGCTTGCTTGGTGTAAGCTGTAGTAAGGACATTGTCAGCAAGTTAAGGGAAAGGTTTTGTCACGTTTAGAGTACTGAGTCCAGGGGCTTTTGAGGAAAAAGAGTTGGGTGAAAAAAAGAGTAAATGCTAAGCATAGTAACATGACTGGTAGACCTATCTCTATGTTCAACATTATTAAATGATGTCAGAATAAGTCAGGGCAGTGGAGCACGGATATCCAGTACATGGATGTTGCATTGGATGCAGGTCTTGACATGTAAGTATAGTTCTCAAGTTACAGACACTACGTGGTGTATGCTGGGACAATCATAAGTCAATTTTTTTTTTGTCTAGTGAGTTCTGTGGAAGGATTTATAGTGAATGCCTGTTAATTTTCATGTATGTCCCATATAGGAAAAGTTCATCTATATTTTGGTTTTGTTGCCAGTGAAAAGATAGAAGCTGCAGCTTGTAGAAACAATGTATTTAGTAATAATCATAGTATTAATGTGATACTAAAGTAATTACATACTCTTATTCACAGTGACTGAAGTTCACCCTCTGGCCTTGCCAAAAGTCCCTTATCTATTTGCATGGGGTAACCAGTTATCCCATGAACTTCAAATACACCTGATACATGTCAGATTAAGTAAAGCAGAACCAACAAGTAGATTTGGTGGTTTAATGCTTTTTACTAGGAGTGTAGGTAGACGGTAAATACTGATGAATAAAGTGTAGAAAAAATAGATGCATCTCCTTGGTCTTAGTCTACTGGCTTACCCCCAACAGTGACAAGAAATGGCCTTCATCAATCATTCAATAGCTGTTCACATCCTCTCCCTGAGCTTGGCTAATTTAGATTGCTGAGGAGCACTGAATTGTGGCTATCATCCATTACAAAAAGTTAGTAATACTGGAATAGAAACAACATTACCCCTTTGTCTGCAGGTGTAGAAAAGTCCCACAGCTTTGCTTTTGCAGTCTTTCCCTTCCACTGAAAAAAAAAAAAAATCCTAAAATCCAGAAAGGGAAAACTTTTTTTGCAAGATACCAATACACAGAACAAGAATTCTTCATTCAGTATAATGATTGCCTTTTGGGAAAAAACATTTCGTGTCCTAAAAAAAAATCTTAATGAATAAGTTCTGTTTTACGCTTGCAGTTAAATCCTTGGGGTTTTTTTAGTGTGTTAACACATATAGAAAATATTTCAATTCTTTGCTTATATCAAATATGTTACAGTGTTACTATGCATATCAAGGTTAGCAATGACATTATGTTTTATTCCTTTGTTAGGTGTTTTCTTTCACCTTTTTTTTTTATTTTTTTCTTTCCTCCCCACAAGCAAAATAGAAACAAGAAAGTTGCACATGACGATTACCTTGTGCAGGAATCAGAAGTGGATGTTGAACTCAGCGCAGTGCAATTCATTCTAAGGTTTCTTATCCATGGCTTATGTTTCAGGTTGAATTTAAAAAGCCTTGGTGCCTGTTTATTTAAGTATGTTTGGAACACAAATCAGAATTGGTCTTCACTTATGAAAGATGACTTGATAGACAAAAACAACAACAGCAAAAAATTTTGTAACATTGTGAAACTTTTCATGATTGTATCCAAACTTGGTGTACCAGATACCTCCACAATCCCCATGAAACATTCTGACACCATGTGTCACAACAGTGCTGTCTAGTTAGTGTAGAGATGAAGAAAACCTGCTGGTATTATCTATCAGTGGTAAAGATGGAATCCAGTGGAATAAATTCTGTATAACAATAATAATAAAAAAATCCTCCTAAGATTTCCTTGTGGAATAAATGTTTCCTGTGGTATGAACATCAGCAGAAATAACGCATCATCATTTAGCATGGTCTTACTCTGCACATAATGAGAATATCTATGCATGCAATGAATCCCAATATGTCTTAACAGATGAATAAGATAATGTAAGCACAATAGTTTGCAGTCCATGGATCAGCAATTTTCTGAAGTAACTCTTATTATAAAGTATCCTTACATTTAGGCAGTTCAGGGAACAATGTTTGTGTGGAAAAGCCATAAATATATTTTTACTCTTCATGAAACACTCCCAACCAGGAGTCATGTGGAGTTACTTCTGTTGGAAACCCAGTTTGTAGCCCTAAGCACACAATAATTCTTCTCTCTCTATTTTAAAGGGGAAAAATATGATTTAAAGCTATTCAAAATGCCTGAAAGAGGAGGATGAGTTAATATTAAAAATATTCTTCTATTTTGCAGTGGAAATGAAGCTAGACACCATTGATAACCACTTTGTACAAACCACTGAGACACTCTAAATTGGAAGGTAATTTAAGGCTTTTCTATTAAGGAAATAATGCAGTAAGTAATTGCTTTAATTTTAAATCAAGAAATAAGCTTCTGACTGTTACATGTGTGAAAGGAAAAGAAATTAGCATTTTATTGAAAGAATTAGCAACAGTATTAAAAGGAAGAGCTTATTTCTTTTAAATAATTTAAGAAAACAACAACATTTTAAAAGATTGAATGTCTGATAAATTGGCTGCAGTATCTGTTGAGTTTTTCCCCCTTTCCTATTTTGTTGCTGAAAGCAGTTAAGTGGATGTGATACTTCTTTATATAATCCAACATTTTCAGACTTCAAAGGTAAAAGTTGGAGATGTAAATCTGCATTTAAGCACCTGAACAGAATCTTTTGATACTCAAATAACCCAGTTAGCACTCTTAAAAAGCAGTGTACTCCTATTAGATACCTAAAAAAATATTTAGAAACTCACATTTTAAAAGGAAAAATGTAGCAAGTGTTCCAGCAAGGATGACAAGAAACCAAGAATCCTCTGTAAGTGCACTGTGTTATCCAAGGAAGAGGGAGATCAAGTAAAGGGTTGATCTCGGGCTTAACAAGGAGAGATAGCTATCGACAGGTCATGCAAAGAAAAGCCAAAGCACTTACTGCATTTTTTGCTTCAGCCTTCACTGACAATAACAGTGTTCATCAGACAGCTCATTACGTCACCATCAACAACGAGGGGTAAAATCTCGGGCCATAAGAGCAGTTAGGAGAGCCAATTAGAGAGCAACTACATAAGTTTGAACTGTCTAAGTTTGATGAAATTCACTTTATGGTACTGACTCAAACAGTCTCAGGGTCAGCAACTTTGTGAACTCATAAGGACTAGTGAGGCTTCAGAAGCCCAGAAAAGAAAAATGTAATGTCTATTTTTAATGGTTGTAAGGAGTAACCTAGCAGCTGACCTTCAGTTCCTGTGAAAATACTGGAATAAATAATTGAACTACTTGTATACAGCTGGTACATGTTTATAAGGAGATGAAGAAGAGCCAGGAACAAATCATGTCATATCTATTCAGCTTCCTGTGAGAAAAAAAAAATAAAAGAGAGAGAGAAGAAACAGAGATCATGTGGCTAAACTTCAGCAAGTCTCTCTTAAACAAGTTAAGGAAATATGGCACTGCTGGAAGGGAAGAGTATCATACTGGGAGAGTAGCTATTAAGGTTCACTGCCAAGTTGGAAGGATGCTGTAAGTGGAGTTTCACAGGGTTTGTCTTCAGTCTGCCACCACTCAATGTTTCCTCTAATTATTTCAAAAGCATGAAGTGTGTACTTATTTAATTACTAATCAGCACCAAGCTAGGAGGGGTGGCACTAAGATTTGAAGGGAGAACTAGAATACAAAATGATCTTGAAAAATGAGTAAAAAAAGATGAAGAAAATTCCCAAATAGTTCCAATAGTAAGGAAACAAAATGTATCAGGGAGTAACGGGAACAGGACTGCACAACAAGGCAAGATAAGTTGGACACCAATTGGGATCCTAGACAGGTAGGATAGTGGTCTGTCTGATCTGAGCCCAGTCCGGCAATATGCAAGCAGGGTCAGATGCGGGCAGTAACAGTCTCCCCTGACAATTTGTTGAGCATCAGGCAAGGACAAAGTGTGTGAGGTCAATCTGGGAAGTCAAGAGAACAAGTCAGGATGAACAGGGAATAGGGAAAGGAAAGACCTGTCTATACCATGACAGTCAAGGACTGGGGTTGACACATGATGCTGCTGGATGAAGGACTGGCGACTTGATGAAGCTTCTTAGAGAAATTCAGATGTGTTAATGTACTTAGGGTCTCATTGGAAAAAATAACCTGTTGAAAGTGATCAGATCGTTTTCTTTAGAAAAAGGAAACCTTAAAGGAGGGATGATAACTTGTCTTCAATAACTTAACAAATGGGCAGAGGAAAAGAGAGAAATGAGCTATCTCTACATCCACTGTACAATAAGAAGCAGTGGACTTAAATTGAAGTAGAGGACAGTTAATTTAAGTGTGAGGAAAACATTTTCTAACTATAAAAATAAGCCATTCTGAAAGAGATTTTGCAGATAGTAAAATCTCTGTCACGTATCGGGGCTGTTCTGAGTATAGCTGATCATGCCTTGAGACAAGTAAATGGACTAAATGACCTCTGAGTCCCTTCTAATCCTAAATTTTCTGATTCAGTAGCAATCTTGATGAGCACATTCAGTGGAATTCATATCTACAAGTAATCAGAGGGATGATTCATGGAATAAGGTACTAATGTAAAAACTGTAACCCTTTAGTCCTAAGTGATTCCAGTAAACAGAAATAGAACTTAAATTTTACACTATAATTAGAAGTCATCTAGAGGAACTGCTATTTATTAAATTATAAGACATAATTATTGATACTGAAATATCTTCTTCTAAGCGATACATTTTGAAAATAAGCATTAGTGTTTTTCCAGTGTTTTCTATAAAAGTCTTCAAGATCACAAGTAGCTCTAGTCAGAGCAGAAGACATCTTGTGTTGTCACATGTAGATAAATACTGTACAGATTGCAGATGTGGCTTTATAGACAACACAGGGTCTGATACAAAAAAATATTTTGTTAATCATGTGGATAATTTCAAACTGATTTGCTTCATCTACACAGCTTTATCTACTTGACTGAATTTAATACTTTCTTGGTTTCAGACTTTGTCTTTAACTTGTTTTTACTGTAACTTAAAGAGAAGCTAGGGATATCCATAGCTTGATATAGAGCCTAGGATGCCATTTATATATGATACTAAAACATGAAGCAGTGTGCAAAGTGTACACAGCTAATGTGTACACATTAGCTTAATTGTGGTTGCTTAATTCATTCTCTAGTTCAGTCCTCTACTGTATCCAGCATACGCTTCCCCATGGAACCTTATACTACATATTAACTATGGTATGTAGCCAAGCTCCCCTTTAATACATGGTCATCCTCCATCCGGAAGTAACTTGGTAAAGTCATTCTCAATTAACTTTGCATGTCCAAAAGTCAGGCATCAAAGCTAAGCTGGAAATATTTCAACTGACCATCCATGAGTGGACTTAGAGTCTGTCTGAATAATTCTACAAATGTCATTAAATATACTACCTAGGGCTTGATTTTCTTAAAGATATGAACCTAATACCATGGAAGATGCTCTAGCCTGTTTCCAGTAGTTACAGGCCAGTTCAGATGTTTATAGGCCACCTGCAATTTCTGTGCTGTGTCTAAAAGTTTCATGGAAATCTGAGCCCTACATTGCAGAAGATATCTCAAATGGCACTAGAGGCATGTGTTATGCCAAGTGCTATACTAGTGCTGCCTTAAACACCCAATTGTCATTAGTTGCCAACATCTCAATAACTTAATCTGAAATCAGAATCTCATACTAGGAGATTGATCCATTTTTTAAAATACATGCCTCTAGTTTTGTTTGTGACCCCCTAAGGTATCAATGACATGTGCATAGGTTAGTAAGAAGATGGCACCCACCTGGACTGGCA
Organism: Urocolius indicus; assembly: GCA_013401255.1. NCBI lineage: Eukaryota > Metazoa > Chordata > Aves > Coliiformes > Coliidae > Urocolius > Urocolius indicus. Next base: position 85,768 of record WBNH01010449.1, on the reverse strand, counting down.
GCTGAAATGAGGTTTTATCCAAATATCTAAAGTTAGAAAATATATATTCATTTAGAGAAAATGTTGGAAATATAATTCCAGATTGAGACTATGGCATGGTGAACCTGATTTCATAAAAATCACACTTATTAGAAAATCTTGATTGAAACAGCCAGACTCACAGCCTTAGTTTTCTTTCCTCTTTTTATTCCTAGTCAAAATATACTTGGGCTTTTTTGTTTAACTGTTCTTTCATACAAATTGTGGAGGAACCACAATTTCTTAAAAGGAACTGCAGTCTAGAGAAAGCAGACTCTTGCTTTTTCCTTCCTCAGAATCTGCCTGACTATGAAAAAGAATATATGTATTACACAGGATTTAATGACATTGCAGCAGGAGATGTGTTTATAGCCCATCTAAGTGAGTATCTATACATTTATACTTAAGTGCTGATAACAATGTGCTTATCACAGCAGAGTTCATAATCAGCCTTGTATCACTACCAGTTTACGGTATGCCTGGTTACACTGAAAGACACTTCAGTCAAATGTCTACTTTCAACTTCCTGTCACTGGGATACTGTTTGCTAATTACTACCCCCCTAGCTACATACAAAATGAGCTTCATCTCCCTTAAATTTAGGTCTCTGTAGATGGAGAGAAAACAGCCTTTCTTGGACAAGTTTCATCTACCCTGCTTCAGATGTCTGAGATCTGAGACAGATCTTTTACAGAAGTGCTTGTTTGTCTCTCATATTAAGAAGAGCCACAGAACAAAGCAGACACATTGAGTAATTAATCTATTCTACTGTAACTCCCTCTAACTCTTGGATGCAAAGCTGAAGAAATAATTTTAAAGGCCTCAAAAGTTATTAAAGGTTACCTTGTTCCATTTTTCGTGGAACTGGATAAGGGATACTTATATAATCAAGTATTACGTGTCAGTTTAGGAATGGACAGTAACTTCTTGCAATTCTCAAAATGCGCCTGTATTATCAATGCAAGACCATTAAGTGATCTGTGTGTCACCTGTCTTCACTGTTCTCCATTTGAATAAAAAAATATTTCAAGGGCTCATCTGACTCACATGGTTAAACTTATTTCTGTACCTACCAATGTATATTTACACAGAAATACAGGTGTTATATGAACAGCAAGCCTAAATCTTTTCACATGGAAACCATCTATGTCCTGATCAAAAGTAGGTGTATGTATACAATAGAAATTTCACAGTAGTTTTGCTCAGCCCTTATCTAAATTGAGCTTCAAAATCACTCCTTTAAAACTGTACCTAGATGTTCTCCCCATGATACTACTATGTTGAAAGCACTCTAACATGCTGGTGGCTCCTATTGTCCCAGATATCCCTATGAATTACTGTGGAAAGATCTCTATTGACCTGACTCTTTGACTTGACATCTGTCTGTTTTGAAATATGTTAGAACTGCAGGAGTCAGAAATACATGTCCATGCATGACAGAAGATGAGAATTTGCCTCCAACAATTACTGCATTTCATTCTTTCTAAAGAGCACCGAAATTATCATATAGGATGTAAAAATCATAGTAGAACTTTATTTTTGGCAATTAACTAAGTTTTTTTTTTCAATATATGATGGATCATGTTAACACTTACAAGAAAGCTGAGTTTTTTGACTAGAAAATAAAGGGGAAGAAAGCAAAATGAACTGTGAATTTGTGACATTTTCATTTCTATTTAAAGTTTCTTTACAAAGCAGAGCTCCAGAGGTGCTGTTCCAATGCTCCCTCATTTGTAACCTTTTTTTATTGTGACTCTGGAAAACCTTATATAAACAATTACTGTGAAACATAAATGAACGCTCTCTTCATCTCTGTTATTCCTGAAATGTCATTACTGTAGTTCACAAATCTGGACATAGTCTCAGTGATATTCATTAAAACATTGGTTAACAAGAAACAAGGTAGAGGTTAAGACAGAACTGTAGTTTAGAAAAAATATTACTAACTATGCTGCCAGCAAAGATTGAAACGAATTCTCTTATGCTTGGCATAGAAGGGTACTAATAATACAGGAATTCTCTGGAGACACCCACTGAAGCAAGGCCATGACCCATCTCTGTAGGAGATGATCTGCCATCATCCTTCCTTTGTGGCTCTGCTGCTAGAGGAACAGTTTTAGGTTACAGAGGAGCTCTGCAGGTAGAGCTGAATCCACTTTGGTTTTGGACTACCTGAGCCACAGCAGGAAGCCAATCCTTTCTCTTCCTACTCTATTAAGTAGGTAATTTAAAGTGTGATCCTACAGCATCTCAAGTTAATTGAAAGTGTTAAATGGAAAATGATTGAAAGAGCCAATCCCTCTGACTGTATAATTTACATAGGCTTGTGGGAAAATTTCTAGTCATTTCCCTTTCCACTCTATATTTAGGTATACAGTTTGCTTATATGTTCAGAATGCCTTTCATACACTGAAAAGACTTTGCACTTTACTAGGTTTCATGCAGGAACAAAAGTATCTAAGATGTGCGCTGAACTCTTTTAGTTATTTTTGAAATAATAATGAAACTCTAAGTGCAAGATTGCTGAAATTATTAAATCGCTATAATTCCCAGGCAGGTTGTCTAGAGCCATCAGCTCTGCTTGAGGCCCTATAGTAAACTGTAAAGTATCTGAGAAATTGACCTTGATGTTTTGCAGCTAAAATACTTCACACTGATAAACAACCACAAAGTGATAAATATGCCACATAAACTATACTGGTGATACTGTGCTATAAGAAGATACATGTTCAGTGGTGCATTCAAATCACCTCTTGCTCAAGAGTTAAGATGACATTGAACTATAATTACTCAAAGTAAAATAACTAAAGAAATATTTTCAGTTTCATCAGGACTTCTGTGGATTTCGTCATTCAAATTGGAGTCTGAACAGAGAACGATCACAATTAAAATTTTCCTTCATTTTGAAATGTAACTTTTGTCTGGAAGATGTTCCCTTTACACAGAACGAGAAACAGATGTGGAACCAGAATAGCCACCTGTAGGAAGATAGATACTTCTTGAATATTGCCACTGAACAGATTTAAGTGCCAGCCTTTGAGATACCAAATTTGATGAAGTGAATCTTAAACTATTACAGATGTCTGTATTGTAGCCTAGGTTAGACAGTTATTTGAAAGAGTAAGTTGTGTAATTAAATGATCTCAAACCTACTACCTCAGTCTCTGTGTAGACAGGTGATAAAAACTAAAAAAGAATGCAAAGAATTGCTTATTTTTCCTAAAAAAAGGACAAAATTATTACATTGAGCAGCATAATTTCTCTATGGCATAGGAAATACAGGCAAAACAGTGATGGATAGGGAAGAATATGCTGCAAGAGTGTCCTTTGAATAGAACATTAATTTTCCATCTATTTCTCAGTTTTGCAGGGAAAGAAAAAAAACAAAACCATGAGATGACATTTCCTATACACATTTTTGTACAAAGGTATCTTTGGGTGTCTATTGAGACTTGAATAATTATTAACAATAATTATTTAATTAGCTTTGGATATTCAGAAACAGAAATGATGATAGACTCTGGATCTCTACCTATGGGAAAGGTATATAAGATTCTGTAAAAAGCAAAGAAATCCAGACTTCCATGATTATTTAAAATGTTTCAGAAGCTTTGGGGTCATCACATTACTAATTGAGATTCATGTCTCATTTTATAAAACTTCCTCAGTGTATTTTTGGCACAATTGTAATATTTCAAGGCAATTTTATACTGAAATATTTCTAATCAGAATCTCTGGTGAAATCCCGAATGGAAAAAGAAATCTCAGTCAGTATATTTTTAAAGCATACAACCATTCAGAATCTGATTACCTTTTCACATTTTCATACAAAATGGATTAATGTGTCCCTGTCTTTATTACATTTTCAACACTTGTCATTTGCGATTAAGCCAACACTATGAAGATGTATTACACAGCAGCATAAATGGCCACATTAAAATAGGGTATATATGTGCCTGAGAAGTTAAAGGCAGCTTGATTTGTGTTACTTTTACATTAGATGTAATGTATCTAAAATATTTTACACAACTTGAGAGTCAACAATCTGGGGGGAAATATAAATAAATAGATAGAAGCTTACGAGAAGGGGAGAGAGCTGGAGAAAAGTGTTAATTAAATCAGTCACAGAGATATGTTGTGATGTGATAGAGTGCTATGAAGAAAACCAGATGCAATTTGTTACAGATAACAACTCAAATCAGAAATTGCCACACAATTGGAAGCACCTGCTCAAGAGACCCAATGCTAGAATGCAGAGGTTATTATGGGGCAGGACTGATGTGTACTGAGAAGGACTCTGGACAAATCTTACTTTGTGCCTGCTTTAAAATTATCCCCAGTTCTCTTGTGAAAATATTTCCCTCATTAATCACAGCATTATCTCTATACACAATTTATCTTACTTCTCGTTACCCTGCTCCAAAGTGCAGAGCATGTAGTAAAAGAGTATTTAAAAGAGGGCTTGTAAGGAAGACAGAAAGAGATGCTTTACCAAGGCCTGCAGTGACAGAACAAGAGGCAGTGGTTTTAAACTGAGAGTAGGCTTAAATTGGATATTAGAAATCACTTTTTTACTATGAGAGTGGTGAGGCATTGGAAGAGATTGCTCAGAGAAGCTGTGGATGCCCCATCCCTGGAAGTGTTAAAGGCTAGGCTAGATGGGTCTTTGAGCAACCTGATCTAGTGAAAAATGTCCTTGTCCATGACAGGGTGTGTTTGACTAGAAAATCTTCATAGGTCCTTCCAACTCAAACCATTCTCTAATTCGATGATTTTATGGTGTGTCATCTCCATATAATACCTAACATCACTGATAATATTTCAGCCCTCCTCCAGATTGCCATTGGTTCCACCATGCATTTGTGTTGTTCCTGTTTTCAGATACTTACTTGTGTTTCTGGAATAGACTTGCACTCAAAAATGATTTGAAGTTTGTCATTAAGAATTAGAAATGGGTGAGAGAGCAAGGTTATTTTTGGGTTAATTTTTTTTTCATTCACTTTTTAATACTGCCACTGAATAGATTTAAGTACCAGTCTTTAGGTTTTCTTTACAGCAGATTAATCCATCCAAATTTCTGTATTTAGGATCTAATAAACTTTAAAAATAAATGTGGTTTTGCTCAGCCAGCAATGAAACACTAAGACAGTCTCTTGCTCTGTACCCCCCATCCATCCCTACACTTGTTAGGATTGCAGAGACCCCAGAAAAATGGGAGGAAACAGAAATAAACAAAGATATTGTGGATTGAGAGAAGGGCAGGGAGGGCTCGCTGCCAATTACGGTTCCGGGCAAAACGGACTCCAGTACTTGACTTAGAGAGGAAAGTAGGAAAGTTTATTATATTATCTAAAAGAAACAGAACAGAACAAAAACCAAAAAGAAAGGATGATTGAGAAAATTACAACCAGCACTTTAATATCTTCCTCCCCCATTCCTCCTTTCTTCCCGGGCCCAGCTCACTGCTCCCAGTATCTCTACCTCCTCTCCCCTCAATGGCTGAGGGGGGAAGGGAATGGGGGATGTGATCAGTCTCTCACAGATGGGCTCTGCTTCTTCTCTTTTCTCAGAGGACAATTCCTTGCATCCTTTCCCTGCTTCTCTGGTGTGGGTTTTTCCCAGCAGCTACAGCTTCTGCCGATACAAGGTCCCTCACGCGACACAGTTCTTAGCAAATACCTCTGGAGTGGGGTCTTCAAAATTGTGGCCATAGTTGCTGACCCTGGCGTGGAGTCTTTAATGAAGAAAATCATTGTCCCTGATGTGAAGTCTTTAACAAAATGCAAACAAATCTGAGCTTCACCAGTACTCTTTGCAGGATGCAAGGATGTCTCTGCTCCAGCACACCTCCTCCTCTCTTTCCTCATTGACCTTGGAGTCAGCATGGTTACTTCTTTCTCTCTTCCCACTCCTTGCACCATCGCCAGGTGGAAAAGAAGAAGGTATAGAAGAAGGAAGAAAAAGGAAGAATCCTCCTCTTCCTGCTTCTTAAACAGTGATTGTGGAGGTGTCTAATTGGCTCAGCCCCAGAAGTGGGTCTGGCTGAGAACTGGGGAAAGTTTCAAGCAACTTCTCACAGAAGCCAGCTTTACAGCCCCTTCCCCATCACCAGAAATGACTGTCAAATCATGACAATAAATGAGGAAGCATTTTTGTTTGTTTGTTTTCTAACTTGTGGTTAACTTATCTCATGCAAATCTGTCTAAATGCAACCTATTTCCTAATATGCTCTATACCTCTATACCTCTATCAAGAAAATTGTAAAGAAAGGCAACTGAGTCCCATTAAAATCTATGTATGTCTTGCCATCTCTTTCTGGAGGCAAGAGTTCTACTCAAAATCTTAACTATATGATATAGCTGTCAACGAAAGTGTGCAGCTGCCATTTTAAAAGCCAGTGCACTGACAGATCTACCAGACCACCATCATAAAAATATCTTCCATTACTTCCAGCAAAACTTTGGTTTGGAAAGATTCTTAAAACATCTCTTTACTGGCTTTCCTGTAGTCTATTACAAATACAGGAAGTATAGTAGTGTGGATTATATTATGAACCCTGCTCATAGGACTCTTCTGGTGCTGGAAGAAAACTGTCACTACATAAGAGATATTCAGATGGAGACTGCAGTAGAGGGACCAAGCCAGTTTCAAACAGCAGTTCCAGATCTATTTGGGTCCAGACTTTTAACCTAACTAGTGCATCAGTTTATGGTGTCCATACATGGAAAAGGCAACTGAATTGAGCTCCACAGACAGCTTACCTTTCTCTTTCCAATGCTGCAGTCAGTGTGGCCCTGTCTGAGCAACACTCTTCTACAGCAGCTAGATGACTTGTGGCACTCTGTGCATATAAGTATCCAAGACAGCTAAGTGTTTCATCTTGTACCTTCCTAATTTATCTCACTGGTACTGAAGTATCACCCCTCTTGTGATTCTCAGCCATATCCCCATTCTTCATTCATCATCTGCGTTCTTATTGTCTGGCTCCTTGCTTCTGCTGATACCATCGGCTGCCATCACATTCTGTGCTATGCACTGTGGAAATTATTCACGTCTGAAGGGCTTGCTCTGTGTACAGGCACTCTCTCCATGTAAATAGGAATACTTTCACAGCCTTTTGATAAACACTGACCTCCCTTTGTATGCCTCTTATCCATTTTTCTCTGAAGTCATTCTTAGTGCTTGTCAGTAACAATAATCATTCGGAAGTCTTTAGTGGGAGACTTATTTCTGTGCTTTGGGATGATTGGGCATTATTTTTACCTCCTGGATCTATGTTGTATAGCAGACTGTTTCGAAGGACGGTTTCATCTTAGGGAGAATTTGGAGGACAGTTTAGTTTCAGTTTGTTTTTTTTCTCCTGAAGAAAAGAATGCAGGGTTGGCTGTCTACAGGGAATCATGAGAACAAGATTCTAAATCTCACTGCTTTAAGTTATTCTAAAAGCCATGGCCCAGAAGGCGTAATTGGCAGGGAAGTGTAGAGTTTGTCAGTGGAGCTCAATAATTATGTAGTCAGAACTCCTGAATGAGCTCTTCCCAGTAATTTTTTTCAGCCCTAGACAGTTCTGCAGCTATTTTATTTCAACTTAACCATTGTGAAGTAGTCATGGTTTTGTGTAGTATTCTCAGTTTTTCAGATGAATAATACATTTTATTTTACCCACTAACGTTACTGAAGCCTAGGTATTCCTTTTTATTATTATTATTATGAAGAAACAAGAATGACTGAGTGCTAAATCTGTTTTATACAGTACAATATATGGCAGCCTGAAGTTCCCCACTCCCTCATTTTTTTATTCATATAATACATGAAAAATGGCATAAATGTATTTCGTTGTGTCACCTAGAATCTGTGTAGCCAGCAATAATGAATATGCTTTACTCTTCAGCCCAGTAGTGTTTCATTTCTTCCTGACAAGATTATTTGACAAGCAGACCTTGCATTGGCAATGTTGTTTATTTTCATAGGCATGTAAATTATCTTGACAGCCTCATAAACATAAATTGGCAGACATACTGTCCCACAGCAATGCTTGTTAAAATGCACTAATGGAATATAATAAATAAATTATTCTAGTGTGTTTATAATATGCTAGCATACCATTACAACTTGCAAAACTTATGCAGTACAGGATAAACTGCCCTATAATTCTCACAGTTTGCAATCACGTGTTGGTCAGATATTTAATGCAACTAACTATGATGAAAAATGCATAGATTCATACTCAGGGAAGTATTCGACCTCAAAATAAGGCAGATATTAACTTATCCATTCTGCAAATGTTAAATAGCTTTTACATGGATTTCATTTGGCACAACTGTGCAGGAGGTAGGTAGAGGAAAATGTACATGGATCCAACTACCAAACTGATAGGCTGTCAGCTGGTGGTTGGGTTGGATGCAAAAATACCCACAGATGTGTGGAGAGTACCTGGGAAATAGGTGTAGCTTTGGAAGTTTATACCATATGGATGCTAATTATTTATGGATAGTCCAGGTCAATGGTACATTATTATCGATTCACCTGTTTCTGCTGTTTGTTCAAGGTTCCCCATGGAGACCATAAGCAATTTGAAGTTGCCCTGGATACAAAAGAAAGGAACTGCAGGCTAGTATTTGAACTCTTTGGAGCCAAGTCAAGTATCAGGTATCAGAGACTAACGTCATCTCAGACTGCACATCCATGCCCACAATACAGGTTTCAGCTTTTGGTCGTGGTAGACTTTAATCCTCTCTGTAGGATACTTTCATTGCCACTGGAGGAAAAAAAAAGCTTTTAGGGAACAAATCACTTCATCTGATTTATAACATGACAAATCATGGTCTGAAGAAGCCAATATCTGTCAGTTAAGGAAACCTAAATGACTAGCTTAGATTTCGATAATACATTTTTAGCAAGTTAAAGTTAGGGAGAATTAGTTCCACATAAAGAATTTGGAAATTGAAAAGATATTTGCCTCAATGTTTTCCCTCATTATATAATCACCATTTTATGAATCAATTGTAAATAACATGCCACATCTTCTCCCTCGAGTAATTAATATTGTGATAAGGGAAACAACTCTAGAGCACTTGGCTACCTCCTATCTCCTTGACACATGTCAAGTTGGTGTCACTGTCAGTATCTCATAGAGACTGCATTACTTGCTTTGTCAAACTGGATAAGACTTTGTTTTTTTTTTTCTGAAATCCCAAATTTTTCAGTACTGATATGAGCAGGGGTTCTAAAAGGCCATTAAACATCTCCAAATTCTCAAACCACTTTAGCATAGGTCTGAGTCCCAAGTGCTGTTTGGAGCTGTCTAATTCAAGTCAGCTCCCAAAGACTCTTGAGAAACACTCAAGACGTCAGCAATGACCCGGCCCAAAGGCACACCTCAGGAATGCCCTTTAGTCCCTGACATGTTCCTTTTCAAGACAGGTCAATGTGCTGCCAGGCAAAATTTAAACTGGTAAAATCTGTTTCTAAAGGTACAAAACAAAGTGCAAGAACTTTATTTTTGTGGCTTCATGTTGTGCTGGTTTCAATGGCAAGTTCTCCTAAATAAAAATGACTGCAAAATATGGTTCATCATTTCATTATTTTCTTACCCCTTTCTTTACTGTAATAAATATTTATTGAGCTCAACAGGGGGAATAAAAACTCCCTGGCATTCTCTGTGTGCCACTTTATGTATGAGTTTTCCTATGTCTCATTTCTCCATGACAACCTCATTTGACAGGCAGTCCCTGCTTTGGCAATGTTGTATCATATTTTCTTAGGCATGTAAATTCTGTTGACAGTCTCATAAACATAAATTGGCAGGCATACTGTCCCAAAGCAATGCTTATTAAAATACGCTAATGGAATAGGATAAATACATTATTTTCAAATGCAAGCAGAAAATACACACAGGTTCATATGATATTTCTGTCACTGATTGATGGGAGTTACAGACAGGGACAGCTAACAAAATTTCCAAGTTTGTGATTCAGGTTCTGTAGTAAGTACTACAGGTCTGTCAGCATCCCTGGTTATTGCTGTAGCCTTTTGTTCCAGTCTCAGTGCTAGCACTGAGACACAGCCAGTCTTTTGCATGATGCTTCATGTGTTTCTAATCTGTGACTAATACTCTGTTCTCCCCCAGTGTTTCTCTAATGCTTTTCTTAACCTTTCAAAAATCACAGATCCTCATATCTCTGAGCTACACAGCAGTGGAGTGTCATCTTTCCTTGACACCACCTCATCTACTTCTGTGTTGTTGCAATAGAAGCAACATTGGTGTCATACCCTGGGAGTAAGCTGTTGCAATGTAGAAGCAGGACGAAAAAAAAAAGAAAGAAATATCCAGGTTCCATGAACTATAATTCCTCCTTTGCGATACTTTTGGGATGGTAAGACCAGACTAGAGAAATTGTTCTTATGACAATAGTTATTTCAGGCAAAAATAATAAAATTGTTATCAATTATGCAGTCCCACAAGATTCTTGAAAGGTACTCTAAAAGGGCTTTATTTTTGCTTGTTGTATATTATTATAATAAAATAAACATAATTACTTTTAATAGGAAATAATTTTTTTCAACTCTAGAGAATTCTGTGGAAAAGAATTATGGAAAAATTTTTAAAAAATTAAGCCTATTTAAAATTTTCCCCAAAATGAATTTTATTGTTCTAAAGTTAGAAAAATAAAACCCCAGAATATTTGTGTGACCTTTGATTTATCACATTTTACCCAACCTCACAGAATCACAGCATCACAGAATTGTCAGGGTTGAAAAGGACCTTTTAAGATCCTCCAGTCCAAGCCTCTGCTAAAGAAGGTCCACCTCAAACAGGTTACACAGTAATGTGTCTAGGTGGGTTTTGAAAACCTCCAGAGAAGGAGACTTCACACCCTCCCTGGGCAGTCTGTTCAGTGTTCTGTCACTCTCCTAGGGAAGAAATTTCTCGTCATGTTGCAATGGAACTCTCTGTGTTCCAGCTTGTGTCCAGAATGCCAAAAAAAATTTATATTTTGATAATACTTCAGAAAGTTTTGCAGTAGTAAATTTTTATTTCCTTTGACTATCCATGTTTTAAATCTTAGATGAAAAAATGTCATTTCAGTTGTGATAAAGGTTTCAAAGCCTTTCTAAAGAAATATCTTTGTGCAAACAAGGCTTTTGTAAGAAATAAAAGGAGGAAGAGTGCTGTTAAGAAGCAGTGAGAATTTATTGGCTTACAATTTTTACATATTCGGACTTTATTATGGGGTGGATGAAGCAGTTTCTAGCACAGGTCTTGGAGCACTTAAGTAATTTATCTGAAAAAAAAAATATTGTGTCTATATAAGATGCAGAAGTAACATTCTGAGCAGGAATTTAGAAGTAATTTAGAATTGGCCTTAAGGTCTTAAGAACTAAATTTTCAAAGGTGATTACAGATATCTGCAAAGATTTTCAGAAGCATGTAAGAAAGTTAGCTGAAATCAGAGCAGTGAACTTATAAGCTTAAAATGATACTTAGGCAGAATAGAAGTGTGACTTTCAGAACTTTACACGAAAATATCTCCTGACCTCATGTGTTTGAGACGTACCATTAATCTATATTTCTAGGTAAGTGGTTAGGTGGAAGACATTTACCTACAAGGTAGCCAATCCAGGTGCTCACTATAGACAGGAGTGAGAAATTCTCACTTTTTAGATGCAATTCATCACATTAAATAGTAGATCCCAATTTTAGATTAAGATAAATTTCACCTTTCTCTTCACTGATCATAGTGAGTCTAAATAACCATCCAGTTGTAGATACTCAAATCTGATCAGAAGAATCCTACCTTTAGTCATTGTACATCATGGAAGAAAAGACCAGACTGAGGCACAGAAGCACAAAGGCTACCAGTAGATTGTCAACGCAGCTATGTTATGAGGTAAAGGAGTGTGATCTCTCTTTCCAGTGGACTCTGAGAGCCATTGACCCTGTAATGGACAATGCATTGTGGGGTAAGTACACAGTCCAAGCAGAGTGTTGGGGGATGGATTTTAGGAAGGAAAAGTGCCTCAATATGTCATTTCCTATTGAGCAAGACTACCAAAAGGAGAACATTCTCACTGCACCTCTGGCAATTGCTTTAAAACACAAGTGAGTCCTGTGACAGAGATGAGACTACTGAATTTTCTCTCTCCTCTCCCTACTGAGATGTTCAATTGTCTGATTTTTAAATGGTTCAATGTCTTCTTTCCAGTTGTCCAAGCTGATGCTTTATTCAGAGCCCAGGATTCTGTAGTTTTACTTTTGGGCTAAAAAATCCTGTAACTCCAAAACTGCATATAATTATTATATATGTGCATGCTGGCTTAATCTAAATTATCATTAATTAACTTTTTCCCACATACTTGACTCATAATTATTCTCCAGCTAGAAGAAATAAATATAATTAGGGCAAGTGAGAATCATGGGACAGGAATAGTAAAATGGATTGGAGAGGAATAGCGGAACATAGATTAAGAAGAAAGAAAAAGTATTTTGGGACTATTTTTACTTCAGACAGAAATTCATTTCACTCATGACATTTATTCCACTGGTAATTTTCAGAGAAGTTTTTATCTGTCACTTTAAAATACTTTTAATGGTAGATTTAAGAAATATATTCTTTAAGTATGTCTAAATAAATATCACGGAAATAGGTAAATCTGTGTGAAGTACAACTACTGATATCATGTACAGGAACAAGTATTATTTAATTCATGGAAATTGTTAAGAAAGATCCTACTGAGTTCACTAGGTATACCACTGCTGGTTTTAATCTGTATAAATAAGATGGAGGGAAGATGTAATTAGTACTTCCACTTTGTAAAAGCTGTAGAAGAAAAGGATGAAAGCAAGCATGAAGAGGATAAAGTAGGGATGCAGAGGCTAAAGATATAAAGGAATGTGAAGTCAACAGTTTTGTGTGTCTATATCACTTTCTGAAGATAGAGTGTTTTGCTGACTTTTGCTTTGAAATAATTTTTTTCTGAAATGCTCATAGCAGGGCAGAACTCACTTGCTTTAATGTGTCTTAAAATCTGAAAGACAGGGTTTGTAAGGAGAAGCAATATCTTTTATTAAACTAGACGATATAGTTATAAAGAGACCAGTTTTCAGGGCACAAGAAAAAGGTTTGTGTGCCTGAAGCACATCTGATTTTGAAACTATAAAGTTGAGTTAATAAAAGATCCTTCCTCTTCCTAAACCTTACCTCTTTATATCCTTGAATACCATACCTAATGATCCTATTATTTGAAAATATGACAAACTCGAGCCAGCACAAGAAATATCCCTCCTATCGGATTTCTGAATTTTGTCATTATCATTGTCCAAGTCGAGCAGAAGGACAGAATGAGGGACGGTTAGTTACTAAGCCTATATATGACTCACAGAGAGCTCCTGTTTCTGTATATTTCTCATGTTGGTACAAATTTTTCTCTGAGTTTTGGATTGAGAGAAAGATTTTCAAAGGCAGAAGTAGGAGGTGCCAACCTTCAGTTTTCAAAAAGAGCTAGAAAACTCTTTCTAGCCTTTCAAAAATCTTCTCCTCAAAGTTCGCATTAGCAATTCTGTTTATTCTTGTGTTGGAAGAAATTGAGGCACATTTTAAAATTATTTTATATTAGTTGGATAAATAACAGCTTAGTACAAAGTACTCCTGGTCCACCATGAATTATTTTTTAAGCATCTCCCATAAAATATAAACTTAACACACTTTGATCTATTATTTTATTTATTAGGTTGTGATTTTCTTTGAAATAGTTGTTAATATTTATTTCAGCCAAATTTCATAACAGGAGGAACAGTTACAACCTGTAGCACTGGTTGTTATTGACATTCCATTTAGATTGAAATATATCAAATTTCAAGGTTCTGCCAGATAATTCCTACAGCTGCAAAGTAATCTTTTATATTGTTTGATATTTAACTTAGATTGTATATAGTCATGGGGTTGTTTTTTCACCAGTCCTTCTGAACCATTTCAGATAAGCCACCCTTAGCTTGACTACAGTGATGCTCCTAATGAAGTTAATGTGTTCAGTGTCTGATTGATGTGCCTTGCTCAGATGTATTAAGATAATGTGATTGTTAGAACTGGAGCCAGAAGAAATTTTTCCATTAAGCTTTCAACTGCTAAAGTTTTATTTCTGTCGAAGTAGGCTTGCATTTGTTTTCCCCAAGACTATCCAGAAAGAAGAAACAAGATTATTGCTTTTGAAATGAGGTGGGATGCCAGCAATGTTCTCCATGCATCTCTATGTTACTTTCTGATTGTGACTTTCAAAGTTTTCCAATCAGCATAAATCTGTTAGAAGATGCTAAGAAGTATTTTAAGATCTGTTTTCAGCAGATCTGTAAAACAGATGATCTCTAAGTAATGATAGCAGTTAATGGCAATTGCAAAGTCTGGATGGATATAGGAATGTACAAGATCTCTTCCAGGCCATTATTTCTGCATTTCTTCAATAATGTAAGTGTGAATGTAAATGTATTTATGAATATACTCCCCTACGTTAGAATGAAACCATTTGCTGAATTTGCTGTGAATAGTTTCAGTCACACCAAAGAAGTATTTTTAGTGGATAGATACTTCACCAAACCAATCACTAAGCTCTACAAAGAGATTCAAATAGTTAACAACATGATTTTGTTTAAAAAAAAAAAAAAGCTAATGTGCATTTACCTAATCCTCCTCCGTTATAGTTAACATGAGAAATGGTAGACTCTTTTCCACTTTTCAGAAAAGATTAAATAGCTAAATGTCAGTATTCAGGAAACATAACACTTGATTCCATTAATAAACAAAATATCTATAGAGTACATTGGATAGAGGAATGTGAACCAGTAAAAATAATTAAAAGTTTAGAAGTTGCAATTCTTAAAATAACTTAAAAAGGAATTATTTTATTTAATGTTTCTCTCCAAATATGGAAAGTCAAAGTGCAACCACTTGCATGTAAGTATGGATTGACAAGAACTTCTCCACTTATACTGTGTAGGCTGATAGAGAAGATAAAATGTGACGGAAGAGGTCTTTCTTCTTTTTATATCTTGGGTGCTGGCTCATAGAAATCAAGGGATTTGTCAGAACATTTAACCTAACAACTTGAATACACACAGGCAGGGCTTAGCTTAATATTCCCCTGATCAGAGACAATAAGCATGTCTTCACAGTCATGTGCAGACTGTCACAAGTGCAGCTCATCAGTGCCCTGAACCAAGCAGACACAAGGCTGTTTTCATCTAGAAGCACCCACTCTTTTTAGGGTTGCTGCTGCATTCTCACTCCTTGAAGATGGCAGATACTTTTTAGGTCATATACTTACTCTAACAAAATTAGAGAATTGGTATTAAAATACTGCACTGCCTGTTGATATAAACCCTGTTTCTAAGATTTGCAATCATATATTTTGCCATGAATTGACCCTGGCTGGATGCCAGATGTCCACCAAAGCCTTTCCTCAGCATATCAGGGGAGAGAAAATATAATAAAAGTTCCATGGGTGAGATAAGGACAAGATCATTCACCATTTACCATAATGAGCAAAACAGACTTGACTTGAGGAAATTAGTTTAATTTATTACCAATCAAATCAGAGTAGGGTAATGAGAAATAAACCCAAATCTGAAAAACACCTACATTCCTCTCTTCTCCCTGGGTTTGTGTATGTTTTATTTTCTCTTCCTTCTCCCTGACAAATGACACAGAAGAACAGAGAACAGAGGCTGTGGTCAGTTCATCACATGTTGTTTGTGCCGCTCCTTCCTCCACAGGAGAAGGGAATCCTCACACTCTGCCCATGCTCCAGTGTGAAGTCTCTCCCACAGGAGACAGTCTTCAGTGAACCTCCCCAATATGACTCCTTCCTAAAGTCTATAGTTCTTCACAAATTGCTCCAGCATGAGTCCCTCACAAAGTCACAAGTCCTGACAGCAAACATGCTGGCAGTGTAGATTTCTGTCTGTCCATGAGTTCACAGGTCTTGCCAGGACCCTGCTCCAGTGCAGGCTTCCCATAAAGTCACAGCCTCCTTTGGGCATCCACCTGCAGCAGTTCTCTTTTGGGCTCCAAAGAGCCAAAGTAGAAGCTCTGTGACTGTTAAGCTTCCTGGCATCCTAGCAGGATGATGTGAAACTTTCTCCCTGCAGCTAAGTATTTCTGAAGTTCTCTTTCCAGTCTGTTCTGCTTTTTGTTTTTGTTTTTTTTTTCCCCTACTGTTACACAAGTTCTCCAACCTACCAATAACACCATGGAGATAGAATACGATTCTCAGAAACATTAAAAATATGTTTACAGTTTTAAAAAACCTAGATCTGAGGAGAAAAGTTTAATATAACAACATCTTCAAGTCCNTTCAGAAATGCATTCTGAGACATTTCAAGCTTCATAAGATATTGCTGTCTCAGACATTACAGTAAACAGTCCGTTAACAGTTTTGCAAAATGAATGCTGACCTCCATGTATTTATTTTCTTGTATTTCTCAATATTTCAAATATAAACTCTGATTCTGGACCTCTCTCAGCTCTGATACAGCACAAAGTTCTGAAGCTTGAAATAACTTCTTTTGCTGAGGTTGCTTTTTTTTCCTGAAATATCATCTTATTTTATACAGTATAATATAATAGTATAATAGTATAGTATAATATAACAGTATAATTATAATAGTATTATAATATAGTACAATATAAATTTTGTATCCTCTTTAGATAAATTCATGATGAGCTGTTTTCTTCAGTTGGTCTTATGTAATGCTTCAGTTTACTTCTCCATTCTGTGCGTGGGAAAGTCAATGTAATTTTTAATAGATGCCTAGAATTCCGATTTTTTTAATCATAATTTTTGATAAGATGATTAAAAAGAGAGAAAACATAGAAACTGTCCATATGTCACTCTCCCCAACATGCACTCATCTATCCCCAAATAAATTAACACAGGGACATTTTGCCAGGACAGAAATGAAAGAACTACAAAAAGAAAAAATGCAAGATTGATGTACCACAGCTAACCCATTGTCTACCTATTACTAGCTATCGTCTCCAGCTTAGCCAGTGGGAGGGGAAAAACTCCATACTGATTTGATAGTACCACATCTCCTGCAGAACTGCTGTTATGCAAGATTGTTGTATTTGATGGCTTGATGTGCTGGGCAGATGTACCAACCACAGAGCTCTCTATTCAGCTGTGTAGAAAGGTGCTCTAACCTAGATCTTGAAAGGAATTTGTTTTTTTCTTGTTGGTATGCTCAAATTAATACATTAAATGTGTCTGGAATCATGCTTGTTCTCTTGTCTGGCCATGTCCACACCACAAAGGGGATTTTGGTCAGCAGTTTGATGGGTGTGTTCCTTTAGGCATCTAACAGATACTCTTGAAAATCTGTTCCTATAGTTACTTTTTACATTCAAAAGTTTTTCTCTTCATGTGATAAAAAAAATATATAAAGTATGACTTTATGCCATCCTTCTTCAGCTAAGTATTCCACCTGGCAGCATACTTGCTGTGATGAGATTTCCCAAGTGATGCGAGAGAAATAGCAGTTGGGACCCCACACTGTAGCAGTGGGAAGTGTGAAGAGACCTCTCCCTGAGAAGAAGCAGCAGCAAAGTCCATCTGTAATGAAATAACCCTAATTCACAGCCCCTATGCCCCTTGCGCTGCTAGATCAGAGGTTTGTGCCTCTACAATTTCAGAAAAAAATCTCACTCTTCTAACACTACACTATACTTTGTGTTTTTCTTGTTGTAGTTCAAGGGGCAAAACAAATAATTTTAAAAGACATTGTCCCTTCTTTCCCACTTACCAACAAACCAATATATATCTCACAAGATATGGATACTTGATGATTAAAAATCAGGGAAGTATTGTCTCAGTGTCATAGGTATGAGAAATCTCTTTGGTTTCCTGTTCTCCCTACATGCTCCTTTTTGTGTACTGAGGAAATACTGCCAGAGATACTACAGACAGTTATTACTTACCTTGATCTTGTTTTCAATATACTTTGTCATTATTATTTTTCCAAATTGATCGAGTGGTAATTTAAATTAGATTTAAAACAAATCAATTCATTGTTAAGGCTATTTCTGGTTTCTAAATTCAGAAAACTGTCCCTATTCTGGGAAGAACTTTCCCAAGTGTTTAACCATAAATGTTGTGGTAGGTTGTCCTCCATTGAGATTTTTGGAAATAAGGTCACAGTCATAAATAATAGTCTCCAAAAAAAAGGTGTTTGTGTCATAAAAAAAATGTCAGAGAAAATTCAAAGCCTTAAGTTAAAATGACAACATTTATGGTATCTATGCAAGGTCACTTGTTAGTACTCATCTGATGAGTCATAGTGCTGAAGCAAAAAAAAAAGTGTGAGAACAAGGCAGTGGAAGAGTTGTGGTGTTCAGCAGTCGATCTCACAAACACAATTTTCTTCCCCAAATCCTAGTGTATTTACAGGGAAGAAAAAAATCAGGTGCAAAATCCATAAATGAGGATTCCATTATGGAAATCCAAACCTCTTATTTTATTGCTTTCTAAAAACTAAGATTTCTTCAAATATAATCTGAGACAAAGTCTATCCAAAGGCAGGGTGATAAATGTGTGATTTGCCAAGAAAGAAGAATCATGGAGTATAAAGTCTCTCATGTTGTCAATATAATGCAAGGAAAAACCCCAAGCTGCCTGAGAGTATGGTTTTAGACACATGATTTTCACAAACTGACTGATGTGGCTCTTTCAAAGAAATCGGTCAGAGGCTTTACAAATTACTTTGGGCCAGATTCTGCTATTCAATCATTGCCCTATTTGTACTTTAGACAAAAACTACATTTCTCTGCAGATAAACTAATTCACTGTGATAATTATACTCTATGATTATAATGTTAGTCAGCATGAGGAGGCTGGCAGATTGCATCCTCCTAAAACTGAGCAATCCAGATTTCAGGAGCTCATAATGTACAAAGTTAAACTACAAATGGGTTTTGGCTAGGGTTTTTGTTTTCCTTTTAATATTTTCTCCTGAAATGTAAAAGTACAGATTCTTTCAAATTCCTGCAGTGATTTGTTGCTGTCATTCACAACATCAAACCATAACCTTAATGGTTATTTACATCATTTGCTGCATGTGGTGTTTTTTATTGTTCCATTTGGCTCAAGGCAAAGAGATGTAAGACATTCATGGGCATAAAGGAGTGTAAAAAAGAGAAGGTTTGATCAATTGAACACCTTTGTTGTTGGTAAACATTGTCAGAAAATGATCAGTGTCAGTGCTTTAAGCCACAGAAAAGTAATAACATGAGTGGCAAGCTTCTTAAGAGTGTTTGGAGTATTTACATGGCTGTGGGAAAATAACAGAAAAATGGCGAGTAGGACTGCAAACACTCTCAGGTGATCTGCAGCTGGCATGTAGAAAAACACATTCATCATTCTAATTGTTTAGCCTAATATGTACTATATGTTACTGTATGTTAGAGTCTGCTTATTGCATCCCCTGCTTGCTGCACTGCTGTACTGCTTATCATCTTACTCTGATGTGCCTGGGAGCATTTTGATCACAGCAATGGCTCATGTGTTGATTAGGGGATTCAATCCAGACAGGGTAGCAGTAATGAGAAGTATCAAAATACAGCTTTTTAGAGGAGTGCCTGCCTCACTGAAACCCTTGATTATACCAGCAGTCACACATGCTACTGGTAATGTACATGCCCTAGCAAATATCTTGAGAGAAATTGAGACTGTAACTTCAGGATCATTTGTGTGGGGTGGTGAACACAGGAAAGTTGGCAAAACTGACAGAAGTTATGTCACAGGTGATGAGGAAACAAATATGGAATGATCTTGTACTAGCTGTTGTCCCATGATCAGAAGTAAATGGGATTACAACAGCAGAAATACTTCACCAATGTCAGAAGCTAGAACCTACACAAAATAAAACCAATCTCTCCTGGCCCCACCACTCTGTGCCCACTTTCCACCCTCATCTACCACCTCAAGGTAAATGCCAAAATGAAGCAGAATCAAAGTTTTGATAGGTCCCCCAAAATTTCTGTAGTGTCTTACCTTGAGGGAGACCAACACCACCATGTTCCTTTTAGTATAAAGTGTCTGCCTTAGGGCATTTTACGTATGTTAGCTCTGGTGGATGCTGGAGCTGATGCTATATTGTGCATTAATATCCATAATAAGGAAGTCATAACACAGGTCCATGAAGTGGGGGGAAATCTGACTCCTGCCCTCTATAATTATGCTGCCCTATAATCCACAAGTCCAAATGGATGTCTCCAGCTTTGTCAGGCCTAGCAGAAATGGTTCCTTGAGATATCAGGTGGAATATCAGAAACTGCTGGAAGAATGATGAGGATTATAAATACACTCAAGTGATCTACTCAAGTAGATGAGATGTTGAAAAATACATGTAGCATTCTAATTTTTGTTTAGCCTGTTAAGTAAGTAGAACACCTGTATTTATAGGCCTGTGATAGACTTAGAGGCACTCTAACATGTTTGAGGCTCCTGACCTGCTCTGGCATAGATCCAATCATGGTGGTAAACGATGCCTGCACAAATCCCTGAAGAATGGGTGGAAACAGCAGGTTGGGTGATCTTTTACCATGGTTTGAGCCCCATGGTGCCTGTATCCCCATCTGTGTTCCTTTGCCCAGGTGTTGCTTTGGAGATCCCCTTGTAGGTGAGGTAAGGAAAACAAAATAGTTCTTTGCATTTCATCCGTGGTTTCCTGCATCCTCCCTGTGCCAGCTCACACCATGGCACTCCAAAGGAAGATCTGTAAACAAGGCTAGAACAAAAATAAAATATTATTGATAATCACCTGATTTATGTCTACAGCATGTGTGGATAATAACCCTATTAGTCAGAGAGTCCATCATGAATACTAATTTAGCATTATTGAATCAAAATCAAACAAGTGTGGTTTATGTGATGGTATACTCTATGCATTTTCATGTAATCGTATTTGTAGTGACCCGAGCCTCCAGTAAAGGAAGCAAAGGACTTTCACCAAGCACAGAATGTTTTCTAATGAGTTTATAAGTGTATCTTGTCCATAAATGGAGCTTGGGGACTGTGAAGAAAGCTTTACCATCTGTTTCATGAAACATGAATAAAGATTATTTTTAATATCTTATGCCATACTTTTATTTCACCAACTTATTTTTCAAAAAGAACATCTCAAAGTCCCAGAAGATCAAGTCTATGAAAAGTTGTTAAATTTTGAACTTTCTTTCATCCTAACTTGAAACAGGAAATATATTAAGATATTTTCTGTGATAAGTGACGAGGGAATAAATAGTAATTTGGTAAATATTAGAACGACCTGATCAGAGGAGTTTTCTATAACTTAAAAGGAAAAAAATTACATTTAAATTTTATCAATGTATGACAATAACATAATAGTGAAATGAAACGTTTCAGCATAAATCAAATGTATCTGCAATTGTTCATGTATAATTTTGATCATACAAAACATTCAATTTTGACTGATCAGTATGTTTTAAAGAAGAAAAAAATCTATCAGCTCTGTTCCAAGCATGGATGAATGTTATTAAACTGGTTGAGAGAAATGTGAATAAAGAGATAAGATGACATGCCTAAGTAGTAAACCCCAAAATCCCAGCTGGCATAAATCTTTTCAATAGAGTATAAACAATCTAATACACATCAGATCTAGAAAAGTTAATTCTTTGTTCTGACTACAGAGTCAACTCACCTTAATTAAAAAACAAAAAAATCAAAAAATTCTCTATTAAAATATCAGTAGGATTCATGAAAAATAAATAGTGTCAACAAAACAACTGAGTGCAACCCCATCCCATGACTTTATCACTAATGAAAGCACTTCATAAGGGATTAATTCATGACTGTTTGGGCCAGTTGAAATAATAACAGCTGTGCCTGAGCCTGTTGAAATACAGCAGGTAGGGATATCCAAGGAACTCCAAACTGGTATAACATTGGGAAAACCACTCCTGCTGCAAGGTACATTGTGATAGGTTTATTAATTCTTACTCTTTACTGCTCCTAGCACTGGCAAAAGTACCATGGCAAAAGTACCAGACTGAATGTGAGACCATTTTCCTTAGGTTCACACAAAGTTGTACTCATTTAACTTTACTGTAAAACAAAAAAAAAAAAATGGAAATTTCTTCCCCTGGATTCCAGTTTAGGTCTACTTACATGTTAAAAAAATCAGTGGGAAACGTTCTCTAGGATTTCAATAAGCTTTTTCAGCCATATGAGGACTGTTGTCTAGTACCACTTCCTAAGTTTCTAATGATGCCAAAAGGCACAATGCAAAATGTCTATTTCTGTATGTTTGATGTAATGCTCATTTATCTATCAAGTACTGCTCGAACTATAGCAATTAACTAGCCAAACACAACTATCCACAATTCCCATAATACAGACAGTATATATAATAATATAGTAATGCAATGTGTACATGTAATTTTTTTTACTTTTCAGAATGAATTCAGAGTTGTCAAAGTTCCATAAATAAAATAAACCCAAACCAACCAAACAAACAAACAAAAAAACCACAAAATAATGATACCAAGGAGAAATGCAGAAATACAGGCCTAGACAAGACAGAAGATAACATAGCTGATATTGCTTTTAATTTACAGGAAGCCATTTTCGGTTTGATTCCTTCTTTTACTCATTTCTACATGTCCTTCTTCCCTGAAAGCTCTAAATTGCATTGAAATTAATTGTCCTGAAATTGCAGGGTCAGATTTCAAAGCTTTCCTAAATATCTGCAGTTCCCACTTCCTTCATCTGGAGCTTGTAGCACTCAGAGGTTTTTGTTTTTTTTTTTTTTAAAAAATCCTCCTGTTCTAAACTGGCCAGGGAAATAGTGCAAAATGATAAATTTCTGTTTGCCCATGCCAAGCTTCATGCTGGAATGATAGGCTTGATCAAGAATGAGGAACTAAACTGCATTCTTTGGGAGTACAAAGCTCAGTCCCTTCAGGCAAATCGATCAGCTGAGAGTTGGTAATTAACACAGTACTTGTTGAAAAAGCAAGGACCTAATGCATCTATTGCCAAATTTCAGAATCATTCACAGTTTTGACTGCTGACATAAGTGCAACTAAAAGCAGCAGTTGTGTATGGAAAATTCATAGTCAGACTTCAAAGGCAAAAGACAGTCTCTTCTGATGGTTGCAC
The DNA here is from genome assembly GCA_013401255.1 of Urocolius indicus. Lineage (NCBI taxonomy): Eukaryota > Metazoa > Chordata > Aves > Coliiformes > Coliidae > Urocolius > Urocolius indicus. The sequence continues at coordinate 62,584 of WBNH01010449.1, read as the reverse complement.
TGGATTTCTAGCATGAACTGAGTCACTGGTAGCAAAAAACGGTTCCCCAAAGAAAATAACCATCTTTAATCTAAGTGAAAATCTAAAACTACCGATAGTGACATCTGGTGGCACCTGAAAATGTCACATTTAAAAGTAAATCCCTTCTTGGTGCAAAATGAAGATTGGCAGATTGTCAGTCTTACGGCCTGACACTTTTCCATCTGGAGTTAATAGAAGTTTTATTCAGTGATATGAAACTGGCATATCAATGAACCCTGTCCTTCATCACCTCAGTCAGAGATGCCTATGAAACCTCAACCAACATGTGGTCTCCACTCCATCTGTATGTTGAGGGAATGCACTTTTCACTCAAATGCTTCTCAGGGAGTCTTTATATTCCCTATGGGCACTGCAAAAAACATGACATACATATGGTGATTCAAATGAGAGATACTACCATCCATGAAGAAATAAATGTGGATACAGATGGACTTTGGCACTATGATATATGACATTTCTCCAAACTGGATAAATTTATCAAGTGTCTTCAATTAAAATAATAATAATCGTCCTCTCAGCCCTGTTCAATTCAAGTCAATCATTTAATTCAGTTTTCTCTCAGCTGATTCTAATAACTCTGCTGTAGTTACTAGAATTCCCTCTGAGTAATCTCTGCTCTGCCCACTGTTGCAGAAACATTTGCCTGGTCTTACATCCTCTGCTCCCTTTTTTTCTCCAGCATCATAGACAGCATCTTGGCTATTTTTCCTGCAGATCCTGATACAGACTTTCTGATTAATGTCATGGCAGAAAAACAAACTGGTATAGGAAGGAGAAAGAACACTATCTGCTGCTAGGATATTGTTCTTCCAAAAAAACTGTGACGAATTTGCTGCTAGTGTCCAAATTGAAAAACCAGACCAACTTATACATGTTGTACTGAATGTCTCCATTTTGATTCTTATTGTTAGACAAGATGGTAGCCAAGAACCTGGCTGTCTTGATATGCAAATGAAGAAACATTTTTCAGCCTGAGACACTCAACTTTGCTTTCCTAAAAAGAAACATCATCTTTGTCCACTACAAGTCATATTTCTTTGTAAGACAATCTTCTAACACACAAACGAGTGTGAATTACAGGAGTAGCCTCTTCAAGGTAAAACACACTGCTGCATTTGAGATGGAGCGCTATCATCTCCACATGATATTTTTCATACCAATATTATTTCTATTACATCATCTGTAGAGACTAACAGGAATTTTGGGACCCTGTTGAGGTAACTACTAATAAAGAGGCATATGCAGATTTGCTGAGGCTTGGACAACTGTCATGTTACTCTCCCTAAAGTAGTGGCTGGAATTATCTCTGCTGAGGACTCCTATGAAAGCATCACATGCAGCTAAACCTGAAACACACGTTCATGCACACACATAGGCAAAGGATGGTGCATGCCTGCATATAATCGAGAATAAAGTCTGAAAATTAGGTACGAATAATTCTCCTATCAGTTGTCAATTGCTCTCTTAGAAAAACAAGTTGTTTGCTGAACACAAAAATACAAAAACAAGTAAATATTTTGTTTATGCATTGAATATTAGTTTTAACTTGCAAAGAAACTAGATACATATGTAGTCTACCCCTCGTCTGGCTGCTAAACTTACTGAAGTACATTTGGACGTTTTTCAGCTTGCTTTATTTTCCTGCACTTACACAGCTTCTGCACCTCTGATCTTCTTTCAGAGACGGTTTCTCAGTCTCCGAGGGATAACCACAATATTCAGTGCTCATCTCTTGGAGCTGGCAGAGCTTGAGGAGAATGGCAGCTTCTCAGTTCTTTTATAAACACTTCACAACCTTGCCAGAGAGCAAACAGCGAGGAGCCTTCACAGCAAGCAGCAGAGCAGGTTTTTGAGTTAATAGATGACTGATCCTCAGATTTAGGTGAATGCGGCAACGTGCGAGTTTGTGCCCAAATGGCACCAACATTGGCACAGGAAACAAATATTTTAGTCCCGCTTCAAGAAAGCCACTGAGTCTCCAGGTGATCCTTAAAGCCCACATTTATAATTTCCTCACTCATCTGTGCTCTGATTGACTCAGTTCTTGGAGGATATATGCATTCAATCTGCCAGGCAAAGGACTCAAGACGAAAATCTGCTTTGGAGGTTCAGAAACGTGAACTGTCGCAGCTGAATTCTGGACACCTCCTGGACCGTTTTAGCTGAATTGCTTTTCCCTGTTCTCAGCATATGTGTAGACAGAAACCATTGCAGTCTGAACATGTTTTTTCTACTCTACTGCTTCTCTTATACTTTGGAGTAGTTTTTAAAGGTAAATACTACAGTATCAAGCTGTGGTCTAGCTCTGGCTGGGTGCCAGGTGCCGACCAAGTTGTAACGTCACTCCCCCTCCGAAACTGGACAAGGGAGAGAGAAATGTAATGAGAGGTTTGTGAGTTGAGGTAAGGACAGTCAAGGCGTCATCAGCAAAACAGATTCAGCTTGGGGAAAAAAAGTTTTGATTTATTAATGAACCATCAGAACAGGGAGATAAGAAACCTTCCCTCCTCCCAGGACTCTCCTTTCTTCCCCCACGGTGGCACAGGGGACGCGAGTTGTGATCAGTTCATTACAGATGGACTTTGCTGTTGCTTCTTCTCAGGGGAGGCCTCCTCGCACTTCCCACTGCTACAGTGTGGGATCCCTCCCATGGGAGACAGTCCCTTAGGAACTTCTCCAATGTCAGTCCTTCCCACAGGCTACAGTTCCTCACGAACTGCTCCGTCATGGGGCCTCCCATGGGGGCAGTTCCTCACACCCTGCCCCAATGTGGGTCACCCACCTGGAGAACAGTCCTTCAGGTACTGACTGCTCCAGCCTGAGTCCCTCACAGAGTCACAAGTCCTGACAGCAAACCTGTTCTGGCGTGAGCTCCTCTGTCCCCACGGGCTCCCACGTTCTGCCAGAAACTTGCTCCAGGGTGGGCTTCCCATGGAGTCACAGCTTCCTTCAGGCATCCACCTGCTGCAGCATGGGGTCTTCCATGGGCTGCGACTGGATCTCTGCTCCTTGGTGGTCCTTCATGGTCTGCAGGGAGACAACCTGTTTCAGCATGGTTCACGCCACATATCACAGGGAAGCCTTTCAGTGCCTAAACTCCCTCCTCTCTCCTTCTCCAATGATCGTGGTGTCTGCAGAGATGTTTTCACTTTCTCACTCCCTGTTGCTGCTGTTGTTTTAGCAACTGCATAGCAACTTCTTCCATTTCTCAAATATGTTATTCACAGAAGTGTTATCTCAGTCAGTAATTGGCCAGGCAGGGGTCAGCTGTTGAGTCCACCTTAGAATTGACTCTCATTGGCCCTATCAGCTACAGGGGAAGCTTCTGGCAGATCTTTGTTTAAAGAAGCCATTCCTGTAGCCCCCTCACTATCAAAACCTGGCCCAGGCAAAATCACTTCACAAGCATATGGATTACAGTAACAAAATAGATGTTTTATGCCTCAAAAATCCTTCCTGTGGAAAGAAATAGTTAAATAAATTAAGACTTTTAACTGATGATGCAGGCCTTCTCCAAACAGAAAAGCTTAAAGATTCCCAGTCAAAAATTTAACACTGAAACTGGTTATAAGAGAGTTTATCTGGATGTTTTACAGAAGACTCTGAAATGATATCACCATACTAATTGAGCATCTTTTTGTCAGAATTGCTTCAGATAACCCTGTACTTCAGACTTTACATATGCAATCACAAATTTAGAAAATACCATGAGTGGGTTAATAATTCAGGTGATTTTTGCAATATCATCTTGTGTATTACCTAGTATATAAAAACTTTGCTTTAGAAGTAAAGACTGCTCTTGACTTTTGGTCATGGCTGAAGACTTTTGGCAAATGAAATTAATCCAGCTGGCGATTAGCAAAAAATTGCTTTTTTTTTAACCCTACTGACAAGAAACCCAAATTTCATTGTTATGTTAAGTGAATAACAATACCAGTTTCTAAGTTCCTGTTTGGAACAGAAATCAAGGGGAGTTGTCCCAGCAAAAAGTAATTCTTGGATCAGCTGTTCAGTGGTTTTCATTTTTGCCTTCAGGCATGAGAGATTGAAGAGTTTACTTTCTTGAAACTGGAAGGAGATACCTGTAGGTAGACTATTAGACTATTAGGGCTTGCACAATAACTGCAACAAAGATGAGATGTCTGAGGAAAAATAAATATACAGCCATTGGAGTTAAAAAAATTTAAGTTAATTAAAGTTAAAAAATATTTTCTCCAAACATTTCTTTGGATATTTTTGATTCTGCAGGACAGAAAAAAGCTTCTGCAAAATAGACTAGGCTGAGATTCAGAAGGCTTGTTTGTACTTCCCACATTAGTTACAGACTTCTCACAGATTTCTTTAGGAGCTTAAAATGCAACTTAAACAGCTATAAGGTATATACATTGAAAGAAGAGATCATAAATCTCTTCATGTGTCTGCTAGAATGCTGACGAATTCAATGGTCTTTGAGTCCAGAAGAGATATACTGTGTATGAAGCTTAAACTTCACATCCAAAAGGCATTGATCTTATTGTGGTTTAGGCTCATGCAGGGACAAAAGACCACGATTAGACTTAAATACCATAGACTTCACAACTCCCAAAGGACAGGGAGAGCTTAATTGCCTCTATGGTCCCAAACAAAACAGACAAGGCTGATCAGTTTAGAGAAGAAAATGAAACTTAATCTACCTCAAACTAAAACATAACTAACAGAAATATCCAATAGAAAAATTATACAGAATAGAGTGAATGATGGAAGTTCAATCAGCTCTATAAGATCACCTTTCCTCCCTGGCTGCTCTCTTCCCAAGCTCAGAGCCCTGAGTCAGTATCATTACCTCCTTCCCCCATAACTAGTGCCAAGGGTAGGAAATGGGAGATGCAGTTAGTCCTTTCCTGATGTCTCTCGCTGCTTATCGCACTCCTGAGAAGTACTCCTTGCCAGTCCTCACTTGCTCCAGCTCAGAGTCTCCTACACACCAGGCATCCCTGCACAGGCCACTCTGATGGGGCACTGAAATGCCTGCACAGGCCACTCTGATGGGGCACTGAAATGCCAGTTCATCTTCTCTGGGTTGGGGTCTAAACTGCTCTCTCCCTCAGAGCCAGTGTCCATCACGGGCTGCAAGGATGTCTGTTTTGGCATCGCTCCTTCTATCTTTTCCTGGCTGCAGGATCTGCATGGTCACCTCCATCTTGCCCTTCTCTTCCATCTCCTTCCACTCACTTCAGACTCCCATCATTAAATAGTGATGGTAGAGGGGACAGATTGGCCCAGCTGATCCAGAGGTGAGTGTGAAACTCAGACCCAGGGGAAAGTCTGAGAACTCTTTACCGGGTCTGCACCACAACCCCATCCTCCTGTTACCAAGCAAAAGTGGCTCCTCACAAAACCATGACAGATCTTTTCTTCACAAAAACTAGTTAGCTGCATGAAGCTCAGTCATGGAACATTCCTAGAGTTGCTAACACTTGAGTCAGGCTGTTCGGGATTCACAGACAAGGTATTTTTAGTTCCTGCAAAGACTGTGAGACCAAATTGCCCAAACTGAGAGAAAACATGTATTATGGGGGACTATGATGTCCTTTGTAATAAATAAGACTCAATGCTAAAATTCATAACTGAACACTGCAAATGTGGTAACATAAGCTCTATAAATCTAGGAAGAAAGGCATACATTTAAAATTTCTCATCATATGTGGCAGTAGCAAAATCTGTCTTCTGCTTGTCTTTAACATGTGGGTATATTAGTTTTGTAAAAAATACAGTGTCAAGACAGAAGTGCTTACAGAACTGTGGCTTGAATGGGACTTTGCTAAAAAGAGAGGATTGAGAAAAGCTGAAAGAGCTGAAGATGGACTAGGTAGGCAGAAATTCAATCCCTAGAGCACATATAGGGAACAACAGGAGCAGAGAGTTAACTTTTGGTAAGAGCAAACCCATGGACAAACCCTCAAATCCAGAGGTAATGGCACAGAATTTGTGTAGCTTTAGAACCACCGAAAGATGTTGGCCTGAAAACAAAAGACTCATTACTGAAGTACACAGTGAGCAAAGTGCTGTATGTTTGCTTTTAAGATATTTTCTTAACTCTCAGCAGCATTTATCTGTCTATTCAATAAATAGATAATAGATGGATAACATACATAAATAGTTTTTTTAAAAAATAATCACCATAAACTAAGTATTTAGTGTTTGAACACAACAATGTCTATATGATCATAGTTTGCATATAGAGTCCTGGTTTTCTTTGACAGATGTGCTTTAAAGAAAAGAAATAATGGGACGGTCTTATCTACAGGCAGATCTTATCACAATATCTGAATGTTTGTTATGATCTGAAGGGTGCTGGATGTAGGTTGGGGCAGGGGGTGGAAGGAGAGAGCGTTCAAAGCCAGGAGTGCAGACTCATACACAATTTCGTAAATTAAGAAAGAATCAGAAGATGAATGTCGGTAGTTATTTGTCCATGAGATGCTCATTTCCCACACAGAGCAAACCGTATTAATTTTTTATAAATGACAGGTAAATTCAAAGTGAGGTAATTCAGACTTGAGCTAGGAGAGGAATGAGTTTCTGGAGATATCTTGAGGAAACAAGAAACATGAACTCGAGGAAATTTCAGAAAGCAGTTCAGCACTTGAGAAAGTAAGGATTAAGGCAACTGGTAAGTATAATCTATAATTGAGTTTTCAGCTCTTCTTTCACAAACCACAATTTCAGCCTGATTTGATAGATTAAAGATGCTTCTTTTAAATCTTGACTGGTATCAAAGTATTTTTGGGATATTCTGAAAAAATTGTTTCCTTATCAGACTGACAATTATGACATTCTGAAGTGCAATGCCTCTTTATGTACCGGGAGAGTCCCAAGATTTGAGAAACTTAATCTGAGCACTACTCATAGATGATGACAGCTACAATACAGTAAACCAACTTCCTGCTATGAACATCAACATCTATTCTTTGAGTAAGAGATAAAGAAAATCATCCTGCTCAAGAAAACGACACTATTGTCATTACAGAAACTGCATTCAAGACTGACTCTGGGACTAGAGGCAGGACAGGAATGTGTGTGACATTGAACCTTCTCTAACAAGTATCTGACATGATGGCACTGTTGCAGGTCCTAAACTAATCTGATCTCTGACTTGGTATTATGTAGGTACATGGGATCAATTGATGCTAGATCAGGCTCTGCACATTACAGTCTCACAACTTAGGACCGAACTCTCCTTGAAAGTTTCACCTGAAATTGAAATTTCTCTAAAAGATAATTGAAATTTCTCTATAAGACCAGACAGTTGGGCAAGTATGAACATTATTTGCTCAGAATAAGAAATTAGCATTGTCACTCAGTGAGTACTACCTATTTTGCAGAGAAGAAAGTTTACAACTCGTTTTGACTATCATGTTAAAAGGAAATCTACACATAGTCTGATTCTTCTAGATAATGAAGAGAGTCACTGATTTCTGTGGGTATGTTAATGAACTGTACATGTATAACAGTTACCACTCTCCAGGAAAATTTATCTGAAAAACTCTCTCCAGGTATCTTTCCAGAGTCCTAAATTTCTGGTCGTTTAAGAGTGTTACTTCAGTGAATAAACCAATAAAAATATGATAGATTAATTTTTGTAAGTACTACTTGTAACTAGATAGAGTTCCTGGGCTGATGTTTTTCACAGTGACTCAAGATCTTCAGTATTACTCTGGAGACCTTTGGTGGAGATGTTTGCATATGAAAGCTGTTTTGTTCAATATCCACAGGCAAATTCATATTTACAATTTTTTTGCTTTAAATAGAATTAAAAAAAAACCCCAACATAGTAAAAAAGTAACAGATCCTAATTTAACAAGCTTTTACAAATAATAATCAATCTGACCAAATAAAATTATTTAACTAAGATGGAATGAGTACTTACTGAGGAACAATATATCACAAATGATTGGAACAGGTGCACAAAGTGTCTTAATAAATCAGTAGCATAGAAAACACATCAATTATTTTGAAGGTTAATAGATTTTTTTTGTTTGTTCTCCAAAAATCATGAAGATATTTTTCCTGAATACTTCAAACTGTTCAAAAACAAACCCAGCCAACAACCTTGATAAAAAAAATAAAAGTAGTTTATAAAGCAAAATTAAGTATTAGTGACATAAAAATAAGCAGAATGTATTTGAGACAAGAAGAAAGTGGAACTGTTATAGCATGATGTATTGGACTGTAGAGGAGATACTAAAAAGGCACAATTAGAGTTACATCTCCCATCTCACTTGAAAATAATTCCAGTCACTAATTTTCATCTGAAAAACTCTTTAGGGAAAGTTGGTTTATTTGATGGTTTTTTTTGTTTGTTTGTTTGTTTTGGGTTTTTTTTGAGAAATTCTCTAGTGGCAAAGATCAGAACAGGAATCTTGTCAAAATATGATGTAGTGACTAATCTGATACCTGAAATACTTGTCTGCAATCTAGCAGACCTTGGAATTCTGACATTAGTTTACTAATCAATAAGGGTGAAGCTTATAAACTTTTCAGGAGGCTTCATTTTTATTTCACAAAAGTTAAAACTTGAATGTTTTCTTGAACAAACTTAATGCCTGTTTTATCTACACATTTACACATTTGTTGTACAAATCTTCAAAGGATATATGCAAGATAGGTCACACAATAGCTCAACCAGAATAAGGATGCATAATGTACAATTATAGCAATATGGTTTTAGATGCCTTTTAAACTCCATTAAAGATATGTACAATAAATACACAGACATACAAAATAAATATATAAGGGGGCTTAGATGCTCTGCAGTTTTGAGAAACATGTTGCTCCAAAGTATGTGGCTGTAATTTTGGGCATCTACTTTTATTTCAAGTCAAACGTGAAGTCCTTAAGAAATGTCAAAAAAAAAAAAAACACAATAATATGCAATAGATAAGAATAGATTTGAAATCAAATTTTAAAAAGAAAGAAAACACAATCAATATTCCCAAGAGTGAAGCAATGAAAGAAAAAAAAGCAAAAAATTCACAACTTTAAGATATTCTAAGAAAAAATGAAGTCTTGTTTTGTCCTGTCTTTCAGCAAGCTCTTGAACTTCTAGAGAGATCAAAGAATAGGAATGTTAAAATAGATCACTTAGAAACATATTAGAAAATTTCACCTGCAAAAATAATTTAAAATTATTATTATGCAAAGGTAAATTTCATAGCAGAAACTAATATGCCAATCTGATGATACTGCTAGAAGCTGTTTATTTTCTTTACTATATGAAAAGGAAAAAAAATACCATTTTTAATATGTACAGTTTGGTTGCCTATTTTGAGTAAATTATGTACAGCTGACATTTGAGTTTTCTTTCTCTTCATAGTTTATTCTGCCTTTAAATATTTTGTTGTTAACCATATTAAGATGTAAATCCCTTAGACTCAATGAAGTAATTCATAGAGGCAAAAACAAATAAATCATCATCACAGATTCAGTTACCAGTTCTTCAGGAAGGCAGAAAGAGATTAAGGGTAAAGGCAGAAACAGCAATACTTATCTCTTGTTTTTTTTTTTCTTGCTATGAATATGTAAGAAATGCTTGTAATTTTCACATAGTTCATCCATTACTTTGTGTAGGAAGTTTAGTTCACCAGGGATGAAAAGGGTCTATTTTAATTCCCTGTAGTCCAGTTTGAACCCATTGAAATGCACTCTTTGGCTTCATTGAGTTCCACTGTGTTCCATTGAGCATCTCAGGTGGCAACAACAATTGTGCCACGTGTTCCTTGTGGTAATTCATAACAATGGTAGGAAAAATTAAAAACACTTTGTAATTTTGAAAGACGTATTTAGTACAAAGATTAAGGATGAAGACTGTATGCAGGCAGAAGATTAGACACCATTAGAACAGCAGGACTGGCAGACATTTATGGTGCTTCCATTTAATACAGCCTAATTTGGATAAAATAAATTGACCTATTAGACAAAGCCAGAATATGTGACTATGATTTGTACAGGGACAATTGTGGATTCAAGAGATAGAGGATTAGAACAAAAATCCCTTATTTTCTTCCTATCTCCTGAAGTCAATTCAGTTTTTTCCTGTCTCATAAAAACATATTTCATGATCAAAAAAAACCAAGCTAAAAGTTAACTAGACTGTGTTGTATGACACAGCTAATTGATTAAGAATATGATATAAAGTGAGATATTTCAAATAATGTCCAATTAAGAGCTAGCTTTCTTACAAAAACTCTGCAACTCACAGTTCCAGAGTCTGAGCACCATGAACAGATAAATAACCTTCAGACTTCATTGCTTTTGATCTTGTGTGAGCCCAACAGCCTTCTTTTCCCCATTATCCAGTAGTTAGTATTCATGTAACCTTACTTGCTTACTCTCAAGATAAACAAGCAATTGACAGTCCCTTCATTTTCAGGCAAGCTTACAATTAAAAAAGCTGCAACCACTTTCACAGACATAATTAGCAGCATGTGGGATTTCTGGATCCAACCCTCTACCATGGTTGTCATCATTGAAGCAGAAGATGTGTCTAGACTGCAGATACAGAGGTGATGGAAAGTCCTACCTGAGCTGTCTCTACCTCATTTTGGTTTCAGTAACAGAGAAGGCGCATGAAAGGGAGCTCTGTGCAGCTGCACCAACCAAAAAAGCAATCTCAAGACCTTGTCAGCTCTGTTATTATTTGTACTCATATGAAAGCAAAGGGCTAAATGTTTTCCTCCTGTTCTCAAACTCACACTTATTATCAATGCCAATTATATCTCTGTGGAGACAATACCACTCTTTGAAAGCCCTTACTCTACATGTGCTATGGGCTAGCAATCAAAGGCAGTAGATGTTCACAACACTTAGGCTATCCACCCCTACAGTACAGGTTTTAATCCAGTTATTCCTGCAGAGTCGTCAGTACCAGAAGAGGGACATTACTCCTATGAAGACTTTGAAAGATATAATATCCAGTTATCTCATTGTATTTTTTCATTTTTAATTAACACTGGGTTAAAAATATGAATTTTAAATTGAAAATTTTAAATCGTTGGTCATCCACTGTTTACCATGCTTTTCTCTGACCGATTAAAGGCAATGCTTCCTCTGTGTAGGGATACCATATCATAGTGATACTTTTTGATGAAATAATGGTTTGAGAGCTTTAAAAATCTTATTTCAATGGATTTTTCTCATTCTTGGAATCCTTTTTTTTTTTTACTTTTTTCTCTCCTTTTGCCAGCTTTACATATTTTAAAAGCATGTTGTTACCAGACTTGTATGGAATATTAAAATTTCTGTTTCAGCAATGCCACATGTGGAAAGAAAATAGTAATTTCATTATTCACTGTTTGCATGATCACTAGAGCCCATGAATCTTCTTGCCGCAGCATTTTAACTACAGAAAATGCAAATTGGTCTACTGTGACCTCAAAATCCTTTTGAGAATCATAGCCTGATAAGTTGGTAGAGAACCTCTGCATTTTTTGTTCCATTTTGGGTATGAATGTATAAACATGCAGTGCAATACATTAGGGGAAATGTAGGTGAGCTTTTACATTTTATTCAGAAAGACATTACATTGCAAAATATACATTCAGCTTGGAGCAAATTAGTAGATTGACAGACACAGGGAATAAGAGGAAGTCTAAAAATGACTCCTGGCCTGACAGAAAACAACTACTGACAAAGCAAAAATTACACAAAATATTACACATTGTTAAAAATTTTCATGAAGATAGAGGTTTAACCAGATGTATGAAAACAAAGTAGCAAAATTAAGATGGAGCAGTTGAAAATGTATTTTCTATTAAGGTGTGATTGTATAGAACAGTTTCTAAAGGAAGATTTGTTTCTTGGGATATTTTAAGCCTGAACTAGAAAAAAAAATATTTGGATGGAAATAATCTTACTTCAGTAAAGATCTGGACCAGATGGTCTCATTATTTCAGTAAATAAATAATGTAATGAGTCTAATACTATGATCTATTGAGTAAGCAAATGCCATTTTTCATTACCAATTTTCTAAAGATACATTTTGGAAGCAAATGGTCACTCTAGATACAAAACATAATTCAGTTTAAGCATTAAAGGAACTTTAATCTGAAAATAATTCCCTTTTCCAGGGAGTCTGAGTAGATATGGAATTAAAATATACTACGTCTTATTCTTAGACGAGTGATGCATATTGGGAAATTTTCATATAGCATAGCCTACAGTAAACCAGTTTAAATGAAAAATACACAAAGCTAATTTTCCACGACTTTATCTGCTACTTTCTATAAAATATTAGAGGAACACACTGATTTCTCTGGTATTTGAATCAAGCCCTAAATTCACTTTTAGGAAATAAAATAAACTGTAGAATCTAAACATAATGAAACCTTTAGAAAAAAACAAAAGGTTTATTCATCCACTAGAAAAATGCATTAAAATAGCATTAAAGTTGTGATGCAAAACAAAAGATGTGAAGGAATTTTGTTAAAAGCAATGCTCACCATATTGTGACTCAAAGGTATATATATATAAAAAGTAGTTAAGGGACACTCTGTAGTGTCTAGGTGTAGGGTCTCATCTGGTAACTTTTCTTTCTTGACTCAGTTGAATTTCATTTGATTTTGTGTCACAATCCTCCTTTCAGTGTACTGAACTAACATCTTACTTCAGTAGGGGGATTGAAATACTCCAATATGGGCTCAGATCAGAGAACAGTTTAAAATGAAGCAGCTATTCACACAATATTTTCATATAAATTAAGATTTTTTTCCCTCCTCTATTTAAGAAAACATACCCACTGAATAGCAATAGAAGGTTTATTGTCATCCAGTCTTTTGTAAAATATAGAAATAGTTATTTGGAATTTAACCTTATTTCCTAACTTCCTATCAGACATCACCCTAACACTAAAAGATTACTTTGCACTTTTCTCACCAGGTGCTGTTATTGACATGTCTACCTTTTGTGATAGACATGTGGTTATCTGTTTAACCACATAATGCATCACCACAGGTTCTGTTTGTGTACTCACTCATCAAACATATGGTGCCTTGATCTTTCCTATGTTAATTGTCCAAAATGCATCTGCATGGTTTCTCAAAAAAAAAAAAAAAAAACCCACATGAATTATGGTTACAGTTCACTTGTTGGATGACCAGTTCCTCAAAATGCAAACAATATAAATTTTTGAAATAAAACCTGCAATATCATAAAGTTGCTGTTCTGATACAGGTGTTTAAAGCTCCTTTGGCTGTCTCAAATGGCACTGGAAGCCTACACAGTCCCCTGAGTATCATTTTAGGCTTCTTACTACTTCTCCTGTTGGGTATGGTTCTTCTGTAAGTCACTGTCATATATCATTCCTTTACAAATAACTCAGATATTTTAGAGCAGCAGTCTCTAAACATTTTTGATTGTGCACTCCATCAGTAAAAGTTTTGAGTGCATCCCTGCAATAGACATATATTTATTTATTATTAAAAATATATGTACGACTTAACTAATGTATTATGTACATTACAAACCATACACAAAAACAGAAATTAGAAAAGAGTGATATAACAATGAAATAAAGACTATGTAAAATATTTTTAGTTATTAATAATAGTAAATGTATTTTCTTCCAGCACATCAGTGAATTGTCCTGCACATCCCACATGGTTACTAGCAGTCTAGGATGTCTCATGTGGTATTGGGCCCCTCTATATAGCCAACCAAGCCCTGTTCAAGGACAACAATGAGACTTTTTGGTGTAGCACACATTCAAACTCTTCAGTTTAAGTATTTTGCCCGCCAAAATATCCCATCTCATCTATCTGCATCTTCATGGCAAGGAAAGTGTAAAAAAGGACAAGAAGTAGCAAGAACCAGATTCTTTTACACCTTTTACATTTCTTCTTCTTCTAGGGCATTAAGTCTTTCCATGAACTGTCTGCAAAGAGAACAAGCAGCTAATATACAAATCTGAACAAAAATTCATGTTGCTATACATTTACTAGTGAATAAAACAGTAGCACTACATTTTGAAAATTCATATTGCTGACTTCTCGTAAAAGTAGTTGGCACATTATATTGAATCTGGCTCAGATGGAGTTGATTTTCCCATAGAGGCTCTCATAATGCTGTGCTTTGTATTTATAGCTAGAAAGGTGTTGAAAAAACACCAGAGTTTTGGCTAATGACAAACAGTGCTCACACAGAATCAAGGCTGTCTCTACAACATTCCCCCATCACCAATAGGTTGTGTGCAAGATCCTGGCACACAGCCAGGACAGCTGACACAAACTGACCAAGTGTATACTCCATACCTCATAATATCTGATCAGCAATAAAAGATAAGAGAAAGAAGGAGGGGCATTTGTTATTACAATATTTATCTTTTGAAGTAGCTGCCATGCATAGTAAAGCCTCTCTTCCCAGANCCCACATGAATTATGGTTACAGTTCACTTGTTGGATGACCAGTTCCTCAAAATGCAAACAATATAAATTTTTGAAATAAAACCTGCAATATCATAAAGTTGCTGTTCTGATACAGGTGTTTAAAGCTCCTTTGGCTGTCTCAAATGGCACTGGAAGCCTACACAGTCCCCTGAGTATCATTTTAGGCTTCTTACTACTTCTCCTGTTGGGTATGGTTCTTCTGTAAGTCACTGTCATATATCATTCCTTTACAAATAACTCAGATATTTTAGAGCAGCAGTCTCTAAACATTTTTGATTGTGCACTCCATCAGTAAAAGTTTTGAGTGCATCCCTGCAATAGACATATATTTATTTATTATTAAAAATATATGTACGACTTAACTAATGTATTATGTACATTACAAAACATACACAAAAACAGAAATTAGAAAAGAGTGATATAACAATGAAATAAAGACTATGTAAAATATTTTTAGTTATTAATAATAGTAAATGTATTTTCTTCCAGCACATCAGTGAATTGTCCTGCACATCCCACATGGTTACTAGCAGTCTAGGATGTCTCATGTGGTATTGGGCCCCTCTATATAGCCAACCAAGCCCTGTTCAAGGACAACAATGAGACTTTTTGGTGTAGCACACATTCAAACTCTTCAGTTTAAGCATTTTGCCCCCCAAAATATCCCATCTCATCTATCTGCATCTTCATGGCAAGGAAAGTGTAAAAAAGGACAAGAAGTAGCAAGAACCAGATTCTTTTACACCTTTTACATTTCTTCTTCTTCTAGGGCATTAAGTCTTTCCATGAACTGTCTGCAAAGAGAACAAGCAGCTAATATACAAATCTGAACAAAAATTCATGTTGCTATACATTTACTAGTGAATAAAACAGTAGCACTACATTTTGAAAATTCATATTGCTGACTTCTCGTAAAAGTAGTTGGCACATTATATTGAATCTGGCTCAGATGGAGTTGATTTTCCCATAGAGGCTCTCATAATGCTGTGCTTTGTATTTATAGCTAGAAAGGTGTTGAAAAAACACCAGAGTTTTGGCTAATGACAAACAGTGCTCACACAGAATCAAGGCTGTCTCTACAACATTCCCCCATCACCAATAGGTTGTGTGCAAGATCCTGGCACACAGCCAGGACAGCTGACACAAACTGACCAAGTGTATACTCCATACCTCATAATATCTGATCAGCAATAAAAGATAAGAGAAAGAAGGAGGGGCATTTGTTATTACAATATTTATCTTTTGAAGTAGCTGCCATGCATAGTAAAGCCTCTCTTCCCAGAAAGATGACTGGACATAACCTACTGATGGGAAGTGAGGAATAAAATCTTTTGTTTTCCTTTGCTTCTATGCATGGCCTTTGCTCTTACCTTATTAAATTTACCTTAACCCACAAGATTTGTTTCCATTCTACTTTCTTCTCATCCTGTCCTGCTGAGGAGAGGAGTGGCTTGGTAGGCACCCGCTGTTCAGGCAATGTCAACACACACTCTAGCCTGAATTACTTAGCATTTTCACAGACATTTCCAAGGCATTGTCCAGAATTTATAATGGATCGGGAACCTCTGTTTCAAGTGCCATGAGAAGCCAGATTAGCTAGTTAGTCTGAACACCAGGGATTCTACCATGACCAGACACATTCTTCAGCACTTTGAAGTCTGTGAAATTATGTATTGCTTACATTCAATAGACAATTTTACCTTTGAAGGCTACTGGAAGCTGATGTTTAGGCAAAAGTCATGAGAAACCTGAAGAGAACTTATTAAAAAATATTCACACAATTATTGTTGAACCTTGACAATGATCTGGTAATACTAATACAGTCCTCAAATAAGGGTCCTCTTCAGCATCATTCTTGACCAAGTTCCTATGGTATGAATACAAACATCATGGCTTTTTATCTGAACTGGTCTCTGGCTTTTGCATATGCTTCTTTAATCTTCTACATTGTACTAGAACTCCTCAGCCTAACTGAACTTAGATTTCCACACAGTCCCTATCTGTTTTCCTCTTCCATCTTTAATTCAATCCCTGTCTAAAGGCTAACACTAACTCCCTGCCAATCCTTATCTAAACTAATCTAACTGGTTTATCTACAGTCTTTCTTTTTACTTCTGCTTCGTACTTTATATTCTCTGATAGCTGAAAGGTTTGACAGAAGGAAAGATTTCTATTGATGGAAGGTGTCCCTCAATTGGAATACATCTTCCAAACATTTCATGTTATCAAGTGTCATCTCCAATTTACCAAACTTCAGTTTAGGTGGCTGTCATTCAACTACGTGTTTATTTCTTTAATAAAACAAGATAGTTTGAATTATAGTATCTTTTTAGTGGCAAAATGAAAGAGAATATAAAATGAATATTTCTGAGTTAGAACAAATATATCTAGCCCAGTTTCCCATCTTTGAGAACAGCTTCATAACAGAGGTAGTTTGAACAAAAAAGAACCACATATATTTGAGATAAATCCTTCTTTTCACATACTGCCTATCAGCTTTGGGTATTCAGTCATTTGGGACAGAGATTACATTTGAACCATGTTTTACTGCCACCACCAGTTCTATTCCCAATGGAACTGTCTGACCTTTTAAAACTCATTTATGGTTTTGTTCCTAAAACAATCTTATTTTTGTTTGTTTTAAACTCTCTGCCTAATAATACATTGGGTTGTCCTTAGTTCTTGTATTGTGTCAAATAGTGAATAATTGCTATGCAGCATGTCACTGTGATTAATGCCTTCCTCATATTGCTAACAAACTGAGCTCTAGTCTATTAACTGTCTCCTTTTATGGAACCTACTGCATATTTCTGATCACCTTTCATTCACTTTACTTTCTGGTAAATCTTATTTCAGATAGATATACCAAAACAGTATATATTATGTAAGACATAGATTCATCACAGATTTATACAGACTACAGTGAAATTCTGTGTCTGTTGAGAGCTTAGGATATTGCTATCACCAATATCAGTAGTATTGCAAAGTTTTCTGCTACTGTGATTTAACAGAAATGTGAATGAAGATACAGAAGAGAATGCAAAATAAATATTGTTGCCATAAATGTGATACTTGCAAGCACTTGGCATCGTATTCCTATTTATTCTAGACTGTCTCATATATATCCCCATATGTAACTTGTCTCATATATCTTCATGTATAAGTATGTATTATCAGCCTAAGCTTTTCCCTTTATGATTTTCCGTTTACTTTAAGAAAGTTTCTTAAAGTAGACTAAAGCAGGGAGTTTGATGAGGAAAGAAAGACAGAAGGGCTGGAAGACAGGAAGAAGGGCTGGAAGACAGGAAAGCTAGAAAAGAAAAACAAGAAGAGTAAGAAAATCAAGAAAGAAAAAAAGGCAATATATATAGCAAGAAAGGAAGAAATAGAACTGTGAACTAGATCAGAAATTTATCACAACTTCTCCCATATTCCCAGCAGTGGCAGAGGCCATTTTTTCCTGTGATTAGTGTTTATAATAATTTAGAAGTTTACGAGAACAAATAATATTAGGGGCTGTTTTGTAGCAGAATAAACAGATGAAGAGAGGGATTTTTGACTGAATTGATGTAGCCATTGTCTACCTGCACCTGATCTAGCCGGATAAAAGGCAGACATGACAAAATAATGACTGACTTTGTCATAATCTGCCTGTTTTTTCACTTGGAAAATAAAAATCAGATTAATGAATCTGTAGGAAAAAAATACATTAAAAATGGGGTTTTTTTAGGATAATGTTTTAATTGGAAAATTGTCTGTGGTACCTTGAATAATGTTTCGGGTATTGTGATTCAATGCTGTTCAAAAGAAGCAAAATCACAATGATCTTCTTTGAAAGCTAGTCATTCCTCTCATTTAGTGAATTGGTAGAATCTGTTTGTTTAAAGGTATGGTCAGGTTTAACAGGAAATAACATTTGTCGAATAGCTAATAAGGAGGAATCTGAAGGATAACAGCAAACAAAATAAAAATAAAAAATTAAATTACTGTTGTGTTTTTTGTCCCATTTGGGCACAGCAACTCACTCACTTTTCAGCCCTGACTCTCCCATGGCAGGAAGGGAAAAGAAGAGATACTGAGAGCCTCATAGAGATCCCCAAGGACAGGGAGGGCTTGATACCACGTATGGTCCCAGGCAAAACAGACAGGATTGCTCAGCTTGGGGAAGGAAATAAAATTAATTTAATCCACCACCAACAAAACCAAGAACAAACATAAAAAAACACAGAGTTGGACAATGATGAAGAGCACAAGCAGCCTTTTCAGAACGCCGTCTCCTCATCCCTCCTCTCTTCCCAGGCTCAGACACCTGATTTCGATGTCTACCTCCTCCTCTCTTAAGCAGCACAGGGAATGGGGTTTCAGTCAGTCCTTTCCTGATGGCTCCTATTGCTTGTCTTTCCTCAAGGCAGGTGGACTCCTTGCTAGTGCTCCCTGCTCTAGCATGGGGTCCCTCATACACCCGGCAGCCCTGTATGGGCCACTCCAATATGAGTTCATCCTAAGGGCTACAGCTCCTCTCTGCTCCCTGTTTGGGTCTCCTCTGCAGCCCACCGGCATCCCTACACAGCCTGTGCCATGGCTGCCTTCCCACACAGCCTTGGCCCATCAGGGCACAGTCATCCCTCTACTGTGGGGTCCTCCTGGAGCTGCTGGCGATCATTAGTCTTGTCATTGACTTTTCTGGGTAGCAGAGAGACAGCTGCTCTCTTGCTACAAGTTGCAGAGAGATCTCCAGTCCAGTGCTCCTCCTGCCTTCCTTTTTAACTGACTGTGGGGTTCTTCAGCATAATCACCTGCATCCTGTCCCACTCCTTCCACTTTCCCTTCTGCTGCAGGGTTCCCTTCTTAAATAGTGATTACAGAGGTGTCAAGTTGACCCAGCCAGGCCAGAGATGGGTCCAACTTGGAGCCAGAAGTTTCGAGAACTGCTTTTGGGGCCCATCACTGAAGCCCCCTCCTCCTGGTACCCAGAAAAAAACAACAGCTCCACACAAACTTAACTCAACTGCAAACCAAACTGAACTGATCCTGCTTTACTGCTGCCTGAAATCTGAAAAAAAAAAAGTGCAAAATAATCATTGTTTAATGCCTGCTTACCAATAGGACTACTCACAACAAATTGCATGCCAATTTAAATTCTATCACAAATGCTTAGCTACAGTGTGCATTTTGAGGTCTGCAACCTATTCTATCATTCATTTTCACAAGGACATTAACAGGCACAGGTTCCATTTTCCTATCTCTGAAACGAAAATGATTCCTTATATTTACGAGAAGCCTTATATTAGTTGCTTTTCTACATGCAGTTTTCTATTTTCCTGGGTACTATGTATGGTCAAAAATCCTTACCAGATCATGCAAGCCCTCAGGTCTTGGCATACCATGCTTGTTCTGTGTGTTCTAATTAAGCACCAAAACCTACACTTAAAAACAACAGGATGTTCATTTAATACAGAAAGTACAACAGCCAAATCAGGCTGAGCTCTCATTTGACCTCAATGATTCTGTGCAGTTTTACATTATCTACTCAGTCAGCTCTTTAGCTAAATTTACCCAGCTGAACCTGAAAGAATGGTGTTCTAGGTAGTACAATCTGATATTATGAACCTGACTGCAATTAGCTAAATTGCATTTGTACTCTGGGATAACACTTTGGTGCAACACTCATGCTTACAGAACTGTCACCATCAAATCTACTCCTGTGACTAGTCTCTAGCTTACCAGCCATTTTGGCAATACACTGGCATTTAACACTTTTATTTTTTTCAGAGAATCACTGTGGGTCTTCAGTGCACCTGAAATTCAGATTTTTTTTTCTACTGAGGTACTTATATATGAATGCAAGAACAGAATTTTAGCCATCTTCACTTGTAATTTTGAAAGGATTAATTTAGTTGGGTGTATACTTTAAACAGAACATAGAGTTGCAAAAATAGCTTCTTGGCTTGTGAACCCTTTGTGGGACTGATTTTCTTTGTCTTATTATTATAGAGCATATTGTCAGAATTTAACTTATAATAAATAACAGATAATTAGAGTACGCTTGCACACAGCAAGGTTAAATTTGACCCTGTATTTGCAAACTGACAAGCCATCTAGGCAGCTACTGTGCCTCAGGTGGTGCTATTGTATTCCTAATCATACTTGCTGTCAATTAAAAAAAAAAAAAAAAAAGAAAAATTAGAAGTTGTTAGCATAATTATTACAATGAAATGAAAAAATCATTCCCACAATAACATCGAAACAGCTAAAAGGTCATAGACTGTCTTTCACTAAAAGACTTTTTGAATATGAGTTTTAAAGTACAGTGAACATAAATATCTATTTTGTTCTTGAGAAAACTCCCAGATCCCTGAAAAGGTGTTATGATGAGATACATTTTCAGTGTAATATTTCTTCAAAGCAATAAGCAGTAGTTAGTTCCATCTGTTCCTGTATAGAGCTCACTTCATGGCTGTTACATCTGCATATTTTTTTACAGTAGAGATGGATTTTTAACAGAGGTTGAGAAGGCAGGAATGAAATTTCTAAATTAATCTGTGTCTTTAACTGTACTTGTGCTGCCCAGAGAGGTGGTAGAGTTCTCATCTCTAGAGATAGCCAAAAGATGTACAGATGAGTTACTGAAGAATATGGTTTAGTTTAGTGATGGACTTGGCAGTGTGAGGTTAGTGATTGGACTCGATGATCTTAAAAGGTTTTTCTAATCATAATGATTCTGTGATTTTTACTGAAAAGGACATGTGAGGTCTCTATTTTTTTAATATGTCAAACATGCTATAATTTGCAATTATTATTATTTTTTTTAATATCTTGGAAGTCATTATGTCTTTCTTGACTCATTTGAGTGTTCAAACAGAATAAGAAAATATACAGAGGGTGGAAGTATGAATGGATAACCTGAGAGGAATACAGAAACTTCAAGCATCCATAGATGATGTTAGGAAAGCTATAAACCAAGCAGAATTGAATATGGCCAGGGCAAGAAGGGTTTCTTTAATTATACAAATGGCAAAAAGACTAGGGAAAATGTGGACCCATTGGGCAGGGGACCTGATTACACAGGGCATGGAAAATGCTGAGGTACTGAGTGCCTCAATCTTTACTAGCAAGACTGGTCTTCAGGAACCCCAGGTCCCAGAGACAAAGGGTAGCAGCTGGAGCAAGGAAGGCACATCCTTGGTGGGAGAAAATTAGGTCAGGGAATGCATATGAAACATAGGTCCATGGACCCTGACAGAATATACCCACTAGTGTTGAGGGAGCTGGTAAATGTCATTACAAAGCCACTTCCAGTAATCTTTGAACAAATGGGAGAGTGCCCCAAGACTTGAGGAAGAGAAATTTCACTCCTGGCTTCAGGAAGTGTAAAAAAGAACATTCAGGGAAATATAGGGTGGTTAGCTTCGCCTCAATCCCTGGGAAGGCAACTGAGCAGCTGATCCTGGAAACCATTTGCAGACATATTAAGCACAAGAAATTCATTAGGAGTGATTGGCATGGTTTCACCAAGGGTCATGACAGGACAGAATGTACCCTCAGCAAGTTTGTTGATGACACAAAACTGGGAAGAGTAACTGATTTTATTACTAATCTCTTGTGCTGCAGCTCAGTCTATTTTATTTATTTATTAAAATTATTATTATTATTAAAATTACTTATTAAATTTATTTATTCATTTATTAAAATTGGGAATCTAAACTGAGTTGAACCAGTCCAGTTAAAATTTAATTTTAATCTTTGAAGATTTTTATATGGAAAATGGAATCATGGGTCTCAAGGAAATAATTTACTTCACCTGTCTCAGGATACAAAGCTTTATCCTAAACAGACATAATAAGCTCAAACAAAACAAATGTAAATCCATTCCATTTCAAAGTCTGTGCTCCTTGAGTTGCTTTGGAACTGTCCTGAAACTCAGACACTTTTCATGGAGTTTCAGCAGGCAGCCTNGGGCAGGGGACCTGATTACACAGGGCATGGAAAATGCTGAGGTACTGAGTGCCTCAATCTTTACTAGCAAGACTGGTCTTCAGGAACCCCAGGTCCCAGAGACAAAGGGCAGCAGCTGGAGCAAGGAAGGCACATCCTTGGTGGGAGAAAATTAGGTCAGGGAATGCATATGAAACATAGGTCCATGGACCCTGACAGAATATACCCACTAGTGTTGAGGGAGCTGGTAAATGTCATTACAAAGCCACTTCCAGTAATCTTTGAACAAATGGGAGAGTGCCCCAAGACTTGAGGAAGAGAAATTTCACTCCTGGCTTCAGGAAGTGTAAAAAAGAACATTCAGGGAAATATAGGGTGGTTAGCTTCGCCTCAATCCCTGGGAAGGCAACTGAGCAGCTGATCCTGGAAACCATTTGCAGACATATTAAGCACAAGAAATTCATTAGGAGTGATTGGCATGGTTTCACCAAGGGTCATGACAGGACAGAATGTACCCTCAGCAAGTTTGTTGATGACACAAAACTGGGAAGAGTAACTGATTTTATTACTAATCTCTTGTGCTGCAGCTCAGTCTATTTTATTTATTTATTAAAATTATTATTATTATTAAAATTACTTATTAAATTTATTTATTCATTTATTAAAATTGGGAATCTAAACTGAGTTGAACCAGTCCAGTTAAAATTTAATTTTAATCTTTGAAGATTTTTATATGGAAAATGGAATCATGGGTCTCAAGGAAATAATTTACTTCACCTGTCTCAGGATACAAAGCTTTATCCTAAACAGACATAATAAGCTCAAACAAAACAAATGTAAATCCATTCCATTTCAAAGTCTGTGCTCCTTGAGTTGCTTTGGAACTGTCCTGAAACTCAGACACTTTTCATGGAGTTTCAGCAGGCAGCCTTCATAGAATCATAGACTCATGGAATCATAGAATCAGAGTTTTGAAGTTATATGACAGGAATCCCTCCAGTAAATAAAATTATGGATAATTTAATATAACATTAGGAAAACAGAAATTGTGACTAGGCATCATGGCATGCAAGAATATAGCAAATACTTAGTGTTTTCTTCCCTCCCCAAACGTTTATCTAATTAGATATTTTCTGTTCTGCAAGTGGAACACATAAGCAATTTTCATTTATGTATATCTTGCTGTAGCTGATGCATATTTTAAAGAATGAGAGTCAAGTTCACCTGTGGTTCAGGTTCAGCATTTTCCAAAGAGATACAACGTAGACAAATTAGATCTTTTCTTTAGCATTCCCATATCTGCCCCTTTCTGCACTGAATTCAATTGCCAATTTTATATCTGAAGCACTTCTATTTACAACTATGCTGTTACTCATGCAGAAGCTGTAACATTCAAGGTCATGACTCATAACAGGGAAGATCAAATTTTCCTGCAGTTCCTTTACCAGTGTCTGCCAGTAAGTCCCATTAGTTGTTTTAGTGTTTCAGAAGCTTTCTCCCTTTCTAAGCATGAAGGAAAAATACCTCAGTCCTTTACAGGCTTTTCTTCTTTCTGCTTCCTCTGAGATCTCTCAGACTTCACACAGATGATGATATCTTTCTGAGCCTACCAGACACATATCTCTAAGTAAAACTGCCAGCAGCAAATGTCAACTATTTTCTTTTATCAATACCAAGATGGTCCCTAACAGCTTGGTTTAGTTTCTTGGTTCTTAGCTGTAGTTGAGAGCTGTAGCAGTTAATGATAATGATTTGTGTTTGTCTAGTACCTTTCATCTAGTAGCATCTAGCAGTATCCAAAAGTGTTTTATCCGAGTGACAAAACTTGTAGAAGCAGCTCTATGCCTAAAACTGAAATTCATCCAGAGAGAACACTGTGACTAAATGAAACTACAGAAAGAATACACATAGGCACCTCATACCTTCCTCTGCTCTTATAGCTGGGAAACAATATTGTGGATCAGTATTATCATGGGCCCTCAAGAGGTGGTTCATGAAGTAATTTTGTCATGTTATATCATCTCTTTAATTATTACTGAAGGAAGAGAGGCCACTTAGGGACATGAGAAACTGAAAACAAGAGGAGAAAGCACAAAGGATTTTTAGTGTCAAGGGAAACTTCCAGTAGGGATTTTGCTTCCATGTACAGCACTGATAAGCTTGCCACTGTAATACCACATCTAGGTCTGCGGTCTAAAATTTGAGAGGAAGCTTAAAAATAAAGTATTCTAGTGATAATCACAAAACTGTTCACATAAGATTATTTGGCTTTATTAGCATTATTTACATTTGTGAATTTGATACAAAAGGAGCAGCACGTTAATAATAGTTATGACTGCTAGAGAGTCAAGAGACAATGCAGAGGAGATGTAGTGGATATTCTGTTATAACAAATGCAGTAGTAAGTAGAAGGAGAGTAAAATTACAAAGTACAGTGTCTTTTGAGTATCTAAAGGAAAAATATTCCCTGCTACTATATGGAAACTCACCTATTAGAAGTGTGTTAGGAGAAGACAGGCTCTTGGGTGTATATAGGGTGACTGTGGGTCATTAATGTCAGATATCCTTGGAAAGATCAAATATCTCTTAGTGTCTATCTGAGAAACCATTTCCAACAGTAATGTGATTGCATAGGCACTTTTATCTGTAAAATCTTACCAGTGAGTGCATAGGAAAGATGAAATAGTCCTGAAACTCTGCACTGATGGCCCAATAGGATATTAAAGGGAGCATAGGGGCTCCTTTATGAGGAAAAATAAAAGGACTTACTTTGCCTAGCTTGTTGAAGCAGAGACTGAGAAAATATTTACTTTAATTCAAAAGAGACAGAAAGGAAGAAACACCTAGAAGAAAGAATTAATCAAGTAAAACGGATGTAAATAAGGTATGACCAAATGCAAGCTGAGAATCAGAAAAAATATCTCTAAAAATATAATAGCAGACCAAAAAAGGTTAAGATCAAGCAAAAGCATTTATGAAAGGGTAATACTATGTAGCTGTTGACCTTAACGGAGCCTGAATTCAATAGTTCAGGATGTCATTCCCAATAGTCATTACGAATAGTGCTGTTAAAGAAATATGAGCTGATCACCAAGAGATACAGAGACCAAACACAGGGAAATTATCAAAGAGTTACAAGTAGCATCATGTCAACTGGTAACCAGTAATTCTCTGTGTCCCTGACCTTTGCATATTTCCTTGACAAGTGAAGCCTTGTTTTGTTGTCATACTAACCACAATCCAACTACTTCATTACATGTGATCATATCTCTCAAAATTAACTGTGGTCACAGACCCATGGAAGTTTTATAGAACACATGAACATAGGATATACAGGTAGAACTACAGCATATCAAAACTTAAATAATTTACAGATAAATATATTTTTTCTTATTTAAAAAATAATAATTAATAACACTCAGTTTGGAATTGCTTATATTTTTCCTCATTAAAGTGGAAGGCTTTTTTATTTAAGTTTTTAGTTTTATTTAGCAGCACAACAGACTGAAAAACAAAACAAAATAAAATTAAATGGATTTATATTGTAAAAATGAACTCTCTAATAATAGTAATACTATTGATAATAATAATTATGATGAGTTAATTGAGATTCACTGATTGTTTCAGGACTTTTTCAGTCTGAGTAAAAATAGGAATAAGCTGTTGTCTCAGAGAAAACTATCAAGGGGCTGCAAATATTTTATGATCGTCTTTAATTTACCTTGATTTGAAGTGACCATTGAAGTACTTAATTGAAACACTAACAGTTAACACGCTGCTATGACAAAAAGCAATAGAGAAATCCCAAGGTAAATTTAAACAACCCACATGTTTAGAGTCATTCAGCACCAAAACCCCACAAAAACCAACTATTTAAATCTGTGTGCTTTTTAACCTGAATTAACTTCTCTGATGTTGTTCATACTGTGACACCAGTGATTGTAATGGTTTGTCTGAGGGAGTGAGATGAGAGTGAGATGAGTGAGGCTCATGAGAACCAAAACACTGACACCAAAATAAATACTTGTGAAACTGCAATGTCAGACTTACTCTGAAATTTTTGTTTCACCCTACTGCTGCTTACCTATCCCTCTAGGTTTTTATTTTTCTCTGTCTTATTTATTTGAAAATGGCCCTCAGCAGGACTGAATCATAGGCACTATTTATAAGTATGCCTTTTCTCTAAATATTTGTTTCCATTAGGAGGAAAAAAAAATATGGGCCAACAATACTTTGTAGAATCATAAAATTGTAGAATTGTTTAGGTTGGAAGAGACCTTAAAGGTCACCCAGTTCCAACCTGATGTGATCAGGAACACATTCTATGAGAAATCAGTAACACCTTCCACTGTAGCAGATTGCACAAAGCCCCATTCAACCTGGACTTGAACACTTCCAGGGATGAGGTATAACCCTAATAGTGAAAAACTTAATATTTAATCTGAAACTCTCTTCTTTCAGTTTAAAGCCATTGTCCTTTTTCTTATCACTACATATCCTTGGAAAAAGTCCCTTCCTAGCTTTCTTGAAGGCCCCTTTAGATACTGGAAGGTTGCTAGAAAATGTCCCCAGAGCCTTCTCTTCTCCAGGCTGAACAATTCCAACTCTCTTAGCCTTTCACACATTGCTAAGTGCATGTTGCCAGCCCAAGTTTGACTTTTCATCCATCAGTATCCCCAAGTCCAACTCCAAAGATCTGCTCTCAGTCCCTTCATTTCCTAGCCTGCACTGCTTCTGGGAGCTGCCTCAACACACATGCAGGACTTTGAGTTTGGCTTGGTTGAACTTCATGAGGTTCACAGAGGCTTACCTCTCAAGTCTGTTAACATCTCTATGAGTGGCATCCCTTCCCTCCAGCACATTAACTATGCCACACAGCTTGATGTTGTCATCAAACTTGTTGAGGATGCTCTCAATCCTACCAGCTATGTCACTGGCAAAGATATTGAACAGAGCTGGTCCAAATACCAACCCCAGAGGAATGCCACTCATCACTATGCTCCGCATGGACACTGAGTCATTGACCATGATGATGAGTTTTTGACCATGACGAGTTGTTATTTCTGACAAGCACTTCTTTCACTGAATAAGACCAACAATTAGTATAAAACAAAGCATCTGTCTACAATCTACTTTGCTGTCAGGTAAAATGAAAGAATTTGCTCCAGGTATGGTTCTCATATGGTATAAACAAACACATGCAGGTCATTTGCAATTACTCTTGGGACTCTAGCAACTTACAGTGAACACATTTTTTACCCACTCTATGGATTTTATTTAATCAATTGAAATCGTTTAGACGTGGCAATGTTAGACTTAAGATAGATAACTCTTCTACTTTAAGTAGTGTGAGGAAAAAAAAAACCCCAATATATTCACTCTCAAATCCATCTCCATTTTGCACACTTCAATACGAAAATACACAGAATTTCTTGACACTTTTGTTAATTTGAAGATCAAATGTGAAACATGAGTTATCTCTCAGCATATAGTTCTTGTTTCATTTCCTGTTTATTGGTAAGGCTGAGTGTAAGGTAATTTCAGAACAGCAAAGGAGTGTTAATTTACAAGCTAAACAATGATTTCATTCACTCCTGTATTTAACAAAACACCAGCTTGAGTGATTACATTATGCCTACCTAATTTCCCCCTATACTTGTAATAATAAAGAGTTTCACCCTAATGTTGTATACTTGAGTGTATATCAGTACAGCAGTGACTCCAACTGCCCATCTAGTTAGGCAAGAGAATAAATATGTTGAAAATTATATTAAAAAAGAGTCTTTTTTTTTTAACATTTGACTGAGAGGTGGTTGAATTTCAATGATGAATGATTCGCTCCTTCCATTTTTAATTGTGTTAAAGAGGAAAGGAGTATAAATGCACATCTTTGTTGTTGCTGTCACTGGTACAACTTTAATTTACAGGAAATAGGTAAACCCATGAAAATTAAAATATCTTTTTAGTGTATTTTCAAAATGAAAAGCTGACGTTCACATTAGGGATTTTTTTTTCCAAAGCCCTTGGCCTGTGAGTCTGATCATAGCTGTCTGAAATGTCATACCTTTTACTTCTTTAAATAATTCAGAGATGTAGTTGCATCAACTATTGTGCTATGTATGTGTGCAGTTAACAGTTGCCACAACCTACTGTAAAGCTATTGAGATCATTTCCAAAGACACAGGGTGAAGCACAGTTCAAAGAAAGCTACTCTGACTTATTCCCTATTCCCTTATCTTTAGCTTGGCTGTAAGTAAACGTGACTTGAGTTAGACAAGAGGGGATAAGCTGTCTGATGGTCTTTCCTAAGAGGGACACAGACATCGATTTGTAAGACTTCAGATCATAGACCTTAAAATAAAGCAGTCTTGTTTCACTCATCTAGTTATACACAATGCATTGACAATCCCTTTTCCCCTTATAATACTGATAGCAACTGGAAATGACAACTTCAAAGTTAGTGCAACATTGTGTCAGTTTTTGTGACAACAATATTAATTAACACATCACTTTGCACCATACTGGAAAAATACTGTTAATACATTTATTAAAACCTCAATCCTCAATGTTGGCTTAATACAAAGGGTGTGTCCTTTCTGGTACTGATTATTTGACAAAAGATTAAATGAAAAAGAAGAGTTATCTAAATTTTTATTAAAAATCTTGGAAACTGACCTGGATTTTGACTGAAAGATTCATTAATATTCATTTGTATGTAATTGCCTTAATTTTAGTGATAATGACTTCAGTTACCAACTGTGTGATTGATGGGACTTGTGTCTTCCTTCTGAAGGAGATGAGCTAAATAAAAAAGTAGAAACTTGCCATTCATGCATGATATTTTTAGCTGCCTTTAATTACAAGCTAGCTAAATAAGCATGCAAACCTTGCTATGATTGATAGGATCTCTATGCTGTAATGATTGTTTTTCTTTAAGTTAGAAAGTGCTTGAATCAACTGAGTTCTAAAATTAACTGGAAGCTGCATCCCAAAGAAGTCTCAATTCTTACTTAAATTAGCAATGAAGAAGAAACACTTAAATAATTTGACTATTCTAAATGCATGCACACATACATACACCCACACTCTCATCTTCATAGTAATCTGCAGAGATGCCACCAAGATGGACATGGTGTCTCCCAACTAGATAGGAACCAATTATCATTGTCTGCAAAACATCCCTGAGGTTCTGAAACAGTCTCATTCTGCTCTAGCACAAAACATAACCTTCCGGATGTCATAGCAAGGAAAAGCAGGACATGCAAGTAACTCTCAAGAATATTTCCATTGTTATGTCTGGCAGTCAATATCCTGCTTTTCCATTGCCTCATGTTGCAGAGCAATACTTGGACAGACAAACTAGTCAAAACTGTATAAACCTACAGTAAGTGCTCAACAAAAGCAAATCAACTGAGCTTATTTCAGTGCTCTGGCCAAACGATATTGGTCATCTAGAAGGGAAAAAACTAGCTTTTCTCTTATACTTTAACCAGAAACTCTACCATATTTCTGAAGGAACTCTTGAAATTAACAAATGCCCTTCCATTTATACACATATAGAATGATCATTTGATGCCCTTATTGCTATTTGTTAGGCTCAGTCATTGTACAGAAAGTGACTTACAAAAGCACACTTAAATCTACAGAATACTGTATCATAGAAAGCTGAAATAATTTCTTAATTAACATTGTTTTGCCACCATGATTTTCTTGGTGATCAGGATTGTTCGTCATTACCCATTCACCATTTAAAAACTTATCATACTGTTCACAAAGTCCAAACAAAATTTATGTTCAGAGTAGTGCTAGAGAGGGGATTAGAACTTCAAAAGAGTGATTTATTAATCCAGGATGATCTATATTTTCTTTCAGTTACTTTAAGGACAATATCCTCCAAAAATGCTATTGAATAGCATTTTAGAAATTATATTTCTGGGTGATTTTATGAACAGTTCTCCCCTGTGAGTTTATTGTCTCATGATGTGGTTGTTGAAATGTATATTTGGTAAATTCCCTTATGTGTACATTGTGGGGTGCAACTGCCTCATACCATGTTCCTGGTGTTGTGCTGTAGTTTTTTTTCCTGAATGTGTTCTATATCGGACTTTGGCGGATGATTGTAAGAGCAGCCTGGTTTTGGCAATAGTTTGATTTTACCTCAAAATTTCAAAAATCTTTGAAATGACAAGCAATCAGCTTCAGACTTGAGTAAACTCGTTCAAACTCTGTCTTGATGAGTGGTACAGTATCAGGGAGCATTGCAACATTATCATTATATCTTACGATCAGCAAGAAGTGTATGTTGATGAAAATACTGTGGAAACATTGCACAATAGGAAAGAGACAAAATAGGCTTGTTTACCTTCTCTGAATGGATGAGCTGACTATATTCGATCACAGTGGTGTGAGGTGATTGATGTATACAGCACAGACTGTTCACAGACAACACAGGCTGTGCTGTGCATGATCGTCTGTGCCACTTGCTTTGTACTGATGGCTATGTGTTAGCTGTTATTATTGGTTTTATGATGTAGTGAAGAGTCTTCATTTTCTTTCATTTAAATAAAACCAAAATGAATGGTTTTAAGCAGTACATATTAGTTGTTTTTAAAAGATTAGTTTATTCTTTTACATTTATATACATTTATTTACTAAAATTTTAATTCATTAAATAATTAAATAGAATATTACATTACTAAGAGCCTCAAAGACAAGAGCAATTAGCAATGAAGATTGCTTACAATCTGATTTATAGCAGCAAATACCAGCTAGATATTCAAGTGCAAGTGCAGTAATGTTATTTTCATATTTCTTCATTATTTCCTTGCCTATCACTTGCCTGTACAATTTCAAGCATGGTCAATGGAACTATGCCAGTTTATTTCAGCTACAAATTTGTCCCTAATTATCTAATGTTGACTTATACATAAGTCTCAGTCCTTTGAAAGACAGAGAATGAGTTGTCCATGAAACTTTTCACCTCACTTGGGTAGCAGTCATCAGTGTGGAAATGCCAGGTTTTGGGCAGGTGTACAAAGAAAGGTTTCTGAGAATATCTGCACAGCTTCTGGACAGTTCCAAATTCTCCTGAGGCTATCAAATTCAGAACCTTGTCATACTGTTGTTAACCTTTGTTTCAATCGGGAAAAATAAGACAGAATGTGTGGTCTACTAAGAGGAAAATATTTCTATAAATATGAGTCTGAAGAGACTTCAAAGGTATTTATGAATCTCCCCAGTTAATGAATTTCTTTTTCTTTCTAGGCCATTTTTAATCCATACATCATAACAATTTATCTGAAAGTTAGTATTTACTAGTAGATTTAGATGGCTAAATTAAAGCCAGTTTAAAAGAAGCCTCCCTGAACTAATTCCAAAGGAAATTTCACAGTAAGATTGGCCTAACCTGTGGGCTTTTCTAACAATGTGGCATTTTTCCTGTGTGTTCTCACAAGGCTGAAAAGTGAGGCCTTGCCTGGCATTTAGATTTAATCATCACACATGAACATTACAAATAGATGTATCAGTATTAATAAATTTGTTGTATAAATGCCCTGTAGTCTGAAGGAAGCTACAATAAATGTCTATAGGCAACTTTAGAAAATTATTTCAACAAAGGATTTGTTGGCTTAACTGAAATAACAACTAATGAAGATAAAATGTTGCTGTATAGGACAGCCACAATAATGGGCTCTCACAAATTTGGGTTTTATTCATATTGTGAAGGAAATAATATTTTTCTTCTATGGCTGTCCAAGCTTCATAGTATGTCTGGTCTACCTTTCCTACAGACAACTATAAGGTGTGAAACCATGACAGCATGTTGATCTTTAAGTCACGAATTTTCATAATCAAACAGATTTTTGTCACCTTGAACACACATAAACATGCTGCACGGTCTACCACCAACAGTGAGAAGATTAAAAGTGCTGTAGTAAGTCATGAAATCAAGAAGAAAATCCCAGAAATTAGATTGTGCTTGGAGGTAAGTAGGTTTTTTTTTTTTCATATGTATTATCTAACAGGCATTTTCACAGACTCACAGTAGGAATGAAATGGGAAGGGACTTGGAGATTGTGTAGTCCAACTTCCCTACTTAAAGCAAAGTCAACTAAAGCAAATTGTTCAGAAGTGTGTCTAGTTGGATTTTGAATATCTGCAAGAATAGAGATACCTCAACCTCTCTGGGCAATCTCTTTCAGTGTTTGACCACTCTCAGAAAAACGTTTACTCGTGTCTGCAGGCTGTTGCACAAACATCTTACCTTTCCTTTGTCATTCCTGTAGCATCCTTTGATGAATCCTAGTTCTCATTCTGGAAAAGACAGTAAGCAGTTATTTCCTATCATCCTCTCATGCTACTATTATTTTAGAAACTCCCTCACAATATTCCCTCAAATTCTCTTCTTTACAGTGTGATTACACCTAGACTATTCAAGTGCTTTTCATATACAAATTGTGCCATACAAATGTTAATGTTTTTTTGTCCATTGCACTTTTTCTAACCGCACACACTACTCAAGTCATGGACAAATAACGAATTTATAAAGTGAAATAATTTGTTCTATATACAATTTTAAATGATTGCTGTAATTTGATTTGTCTTTTTGGATGATTATGAATACTGATCTGAAAATATCATCTGTCATAAACTCTGGAATATGTTACAAGAAGTAGATATGGACATGTAAAACAACAAATTGCATTATCTATTGACGCCCAGCAGTTACAGACTGAAGAGATGAAAACGTTCCTGCTAGTAGAAACCAAGTTTGAACAAATGCATCTAGACATACATACACATATACGTATATCACATATACATACATCTATGCTAAATCTGAAATCAGTAACACATGAATTTAATGCTTTACTTAAGGATACTAAGCAGTTCAATTACACTATGATACTCCAGAAATATGATAGAAAATATTCCTTATATATTTTTTCATTTTTTTCATAATATTTTAATTTTTCTGTCTATCCTAAAACAAGAACAGAATGCATGATTAAAAGCAATTCCTAAGTAAGTTATTGGGATTCTTTAGCCAATTTAGTGCCTGAAAAAGTTGGTTTGCTGACTAAGGGCTGTTTATTCATGAAACAATTGAAACCCATAATCCCTTGGTCTCATCACAGTCCCAACAGTTTTCCTGTTAAGAAGAGACAAAATCCCAGAGGCCTCAAATTTTATGTTTGTCTTTATATATGACAATAGGTCAGCTAAGAAACCTATTTCATATCTTCTTACTTTCTGATCTTTGATCTTTTTCCCTGTAAAGCGTGATACAAATCATTAAGATCTAAAA
This sequence comes from Urocolius indicus, assembly GCA_013401255.1. Taxonomy (NCBI): domain Eukaryota; kingdom Metazoa; phylum Chordata; class Aves; order Coliiformes; family Coliidae; genus Urocolius; species Urocolius indicus. Next base: position 28,879 of record WBNH01010449.1, on the reverse strand, counting down.
GGAAAAGAAGCAATTAGAAATCGAGTGTCAGTCAAAGTGAAGAGGGAATATATTCATGTATTTTTCAGCTGAGAAAAATAGCCTTGATGCCTCACAGAACTTTAGCATTATGTTTCTGGAGATCTCTTCTTCTTAAGGCAAGCATGCCTGAGGTGCTTGGTTAATTATTCTGATGGTTCAGAAAGCCTGAGGTGGGCATGGGTACTTGTGTACTCATTCATCTCTAATTATTATATTCAGAGTTGGATGTTAACTAATTCTGCTCGTGTACAAATTCCTCCAGATTTGAGCCCTAGCGCTGTATAAAATAACACAGGGAACACATAAATAAACTGTCAGCCATATGCAAATTGTCAGCCCAGGGCAGTAAGAAGACCAAAACTGGTAACACCACAACATGAAGAATAAGTTTAACTGAGCAACCAGACTGAACTCAGCAACTAAATTGATGAATGCCCTAGGAAATTCAGAAAGCAGCAAAGCAGACTACAGTAGGCTGGATAATGCGGCACATACTCTTAAACTTTGAGATTTAGTTGCTAAAGCTACATTCAACAGCTAAATAAAAAGAACTTATATGATACAAAGAGAATGGCTTGCTGTGGGGAGATTCTCCAGATAGCAATGGAGAACGATTTTAAAAGTCACCATTGTAAGTAAAGCAGTAGAAAGACCTAGTCATTAGAGTTTAAGATGGATCTCTGAAGATCCATACATGCATTTGTAATCATTACTAGCTTAGCAAGCATATTCCTTCTTCCAGACTAAATATCTGTTAAAAAAAACCAACCAATCAACCAAAAAAAAAAAAAACCAACCAAAACCCCAAGTACATAAGTTCTGGTTGATTCTTTCTCATATTTTGTCACTTCACTGATACTTAAACCGTTAGATATACATTAGCACAGATTTAAAAAATAAAAAAAAGAAGTATTGAAGAGATCAGTTCAGTTCATCTAGGACCTGGATGCATTGACTAGAGAGCTCTTTTCCCTGAAACTGTAGGAGGTACTAACAGTAACTGTTCAGTTTGATTTGTCTGACACAATGCTTAAAATTAATAAAGCTACATCCAGAACACAGATAATATCTGCATTCATTTATTTCTTCAGAATGAACCAAGACATTTCTTTACTTTGCATAGAAAAAACTATTGACACTGGAGAGATTTGGATAATTCAGGCATTGCAACTAAGTCCATCATCAAAAACAACACGTATTGAAATTGAACTACAGTACCAGCACTACTGCTTAATGTGAATTGTAATTGCAGAATTAACATGTTAACAGCAGCATAGGTGAATAGCAAGGAATTTGTTTTTGTTTCATGATAAAGCTAAGTGATTCCATCTGATGAAGTATGAATTGATAATGTAGGACTTCACTAAAATTGAAAGTACAGTCTCTCAGTTTGTAAATCTTTATAAAATTAGATCTAGTTCAAAAGATTCCTGTATTGACTTTGATTTTTTTGTACATGTGAAAAAACAGAATTCAAGCCAACTCCCAACTGTAATGTAGTGTAACTTGAACATCAGATCGTCCCATAGTAATGGTACACACATTCCTTATGGTAAAATCATGGACAATTCCTATAGGAACCACTGAACAACACTGCCCTGAAATTTGTGTGGCAATATGAATTATGAAGGGGGAAAAAAAAATAGAAGGAAAGAAAAAGATGTAAAATGTCACCAAGTCCTGAAAATGGAATGCTACGTACTGTGCACCAATGGGGCAAAAAGTCTCTAAAAAATAAAATCTCATGGCATCCACATCAATGTGTCTGTTAGTACTTGCAAAACTACAAAGAGAGCAATGGAATAAGAATAATCAGAGCCATAAGCAATATAAACCATGCACTATTCTGTCTTCATGAATACACAGGGGTGATTTCACCTGAAATTTTGAGTAGCAGTTGGATATAATTGCCACCATAAAGCTTTCAAAAAGTAAAAATGCCATTTTTTGTAAATGGAAATAAATAACTAGTTTATATATAAATATGTATGTATGTATGCATACAAAAATTTATGAGGAGAAAGATTTTTTTCTAACAGCTCTGCTTTGAATAACTATGGAGAGTTGATGTATATTGGTGTAGTTACACTGATTTACATCTGATAAGAACCTGTTATTCTGTTCTATTCTAACGCATACATGGAAAATATGTAGAAATCAACATTTGCTATCTTCACAAATATCTTATTCAGACAGAAGAAAAAAGCTATCACTTGTCAAGATCAGATTTCTTATCACAAATTTTCACAGTGCGAAAATAACTGTATAACAACTTATTTTTCTCACTGAATCAGAAGCCAGAGAACAATTTTATCGACTATATGTGTGAGGAAAATCTGTTCTCCCCTGGACCATGACCTCAGCCCAGGCACCATTGTAGAGTGCCCTTTGATGAGCAAGACCGCAAATGAGAAGAGCTGCAGGCTGTGTTGATGAGGATTGCACTCTGTAAGTTATTTATGAGACTTTTTGTATGTAGTAAAGGGTAAAGAATAATGAAATGTAATGTTGTTGTAGTTCATTCATTTATATACTTTTTCATAGACTTGGAAAGAACTTCCGAGGAAAGGCTAATCTCTACATCTGAAGAAATGAAGCATTAAAAAAGGCCAAAGCAGCAAACTAGAAACAATTCTAATAGCACCGCTCAAAGTGAAACAAAAAAGACATTATTTAACCCTGTCACAATGAAACATGGTGAGTAGTGATGAAAGTTGTAGGTGAAGACAGGGAAGATGAAGAGAATTTTCATCTTTTTCTCGTGGAGGCCTAGTAGCCATTTTCAAATAAATCACACCTTCTCAATGTGCCTCTTTTTTACATTTTTAATTCTAGAGACAGTGACACTAACTCAATATTCAATTTGAGATCTTTAAACGAATCCTTAGAGTAACATATTGGTTTTGTTTTATTTCTCTCTAATACTTCAGATTTTCTATTGTTCAGAGAACTTTGTCTGCAGATTCTTCTTGTAATAAAAAAGCATTAACTGAGTAAAGACTTTTTTAGCACAAAAATCTTAGCAAAAAAAAATGAGGGAAAACTTCTGGTTTGCTATATATATTTCTACTTATACATACCTAAATAAATATGTATAGAAATAGATACAACGTATTTTAATATATTTCAAGATTATTTACATAGTTCACAGAAACTCAGAAGTCTTTTTTATGAACATGAAACATTTGTCATTAAATTTCTGTTCAGTTGTTAGATCATAGTGTCTAAAAACTATAACAAAGTAAAATTGAAATCTTCTCTGGGGAACATGGGCATATTAAAAAAAAAAAGCTCTAATGCTTAATTTTTTGTTTAAAGGACTATATATTTTAATTGTCTAAAATTTTGAAGGGTTTGTTACCTTCATATTTCCACTTAATTTTTTCATAGTTCTAGATCAAGTTTTGGAAAACCCCAGATCCCTCTCTTATATGTTAGATTTCCTCTCCATCTTGAGCTTCAAAAAATTAAACATGTAAATGTGGAAAAGACACAGAGAGGAAAAAAGTTTATTGCAAATCCAATAGTAGAGAACAGTAATAGGAAAGAAAATTGTGTGTTTTATAACTAATAGTGCAGTATTCAGCATTACCTGAACTAAACCTGTAGCTTCAAGATTTCTGGCTTTGGGTACCAGTGCACTTCAGAATGTTGTGCACAAGATTCATGTGAGGTTCAGAATATCTAGATGAACTCATTGGATTAATTCATTGCTAAGGCAAGAAAATGTGGAACTGCGCTGGTTTTCATTTTTTCATTTCATTACCCAGAATGTATCATCCTGATGAATATATCTCTGGCTGCCTTCATCTCAATGCAGACTTCACACTTCTGAAAGAGCTACATGTTAAAACTCTACACATATTGTATTTGGGACTGTGAAACAGTTGTAGACCAAACATAACAGAAATAAGTTACAGAAAGGCAAAATCTGCAATATTACTACTCTCTCCCTTAGACACAATGGCTGCAGATGAGCAAGTAGTTGAAAGTGCAAATTAATGTAGTGATAACTTCTGTAACAACCATGTTAAAAGTATGAATTCTGAAGTTCTTGCTCTCATTTTAATAGCTTAATATTCTATGCAGAAGCATCATATGTTTTTTTAGTGGACATTATCTTACGTGTACAATGACAATTATATTTTTTTAACTTTAATATCATTTAAAATTCTATTTTCTGCTTTTATTTCAGAAATATAATGACTTTAAAATATCATCTTGGAGACAGAAGTATTAATTTGATTAGGATAACACTTGTGCTTGCAGGTGTAGACAAGTAACGTGGACTTACTAGCATCAGCCCTACAATTCACATTACTCTTTGTTTCAGACTGGCAAAATCAGATCCATTGTAACTATAGTGATTTCAGTATTTTACGATATGTGAATATTATAGTAAGATATGGTCTATTTCACAAATCTATGTCAATGTAAAAATTTGAAAATTTTTACAGTGTTAAAACATAGATATCTAAGAGCTCAGGATTAAAAGAGAATCCTGGAACAGTTAGGGATGGAAAAAGGGAAAGCTGTAGGAGATATATGGATTTCAATAAGCAGATCTTCCAGTTGCTCAACAGAAATATTTTAATTGTTTTGTGTCTCTTATGGAATAAAATAATCAGACTACACTTAAGTTACAAAAGAAACCTATGTGTTGAGCTAATAGAAACTCTGCTTTTGAACCATGCATTGTCCTTCCTACTGTAATTGTAACTTCTTTCTTTCTTCATTTCCTTTTCTTATTTGTCCCATTTAGATTTCCATCCAGTTAGCAAAGTCATGACATGTGGCTTAGAGCACGACTGAAAATTAAAGACTGAGTCTTTGAAGAATCAGACTGAATAAAATAACCAGGAAGGGTAAAATATCTTTTTATCCTATTTCTTCCTTTAAGAGTATTCTTTACATTCTCTCTCAGTTGCTTTTCACAGTATGCAGATAAAGTTAGCTGCTTGCCATGATTGTCCCTGAAAGGGAATAGAGAGAGATGTCTAATCTTGTGTAACAAGAAGGAAACTTTTGCAGAAGGTGACATCAGGTTCATTCAGTAGATAAATGCATGAAATCATTTTAAAATTAAAAGTCAAGTGTCATGTTTTTGTGTAGAGCCGTTTCTGGTAATGAGGTAGGAGCTGTAAAGCTGGTTCCTGTAAGTTCCTTGAAACTCTCCCCAGCTCTGAGCCAGACCCACTTCTGGGGCTGAGCCAATTAGGTATCTCCACAATCCCTTTTTAAGAAGGAGAAGCCAGAAGAAGAGGGTTCTTCCCGTTCCATCTTACTGTTCTTTCTTCCTTCTTTTCTGGCTCATGGTGGTGCAAGAAGTTGAGAGGGAGAGAAAAGCAACCATGCAGACCTCGAGGTCAGTGAGGGAAGAGAGAAAGAGGTATGCTGGAGCAGACTCCCCTGTATCCTGTGGAGAGGACTGGCGTAGCAGAGATTTGTTTGCGGTTTGTAAGAGACCCCATGCTACAGGCAGTGACTATGCTCAGTGGAGGTCATGTCCTGTGGGAGAGACTCCATATTTGCAGAAGCCGTAGCTGCTGGGAAGAACCCACACCGGATAAGTTTGGTAAAGGGCTGTGTCCCAGGGGAGAAACCCCGTGTTGGAGCAGCGGAACAATGCCAGGAGTCATCCTCATCTGAGAAGACAGAAGCGGCAGAGCCTATCTGTGAAGATTGACCACATACTCCATTCCCTACCCTCCTGAGCTGTTAAAGGGGAAGGAGGTAGAGATATTAGGTGCAGTGAGCTGAGCCTAGGAAGAAAGGAGAGATGGAGGAGGGAGATCTTAAAGTGCTGGTTGTAATTTTCTCATAATCCTACTCTCTTTTTGCTTTTTCTTCTGTTCTGTTTCTTGTAGCTATTAGAATAAACTTTCCTTACTTTCCTCTCTAAGTTGAGTAGCAGAGTCTGTTTTACCTGGAACCATAATTGGCAGAGAGCCCTCCCTGCCCTTGTCTCAATCCACAACATCCTTGGTTATTTTTTATCCCCCCCATTTCACGAGGGCCTCTGCCATTCTAGTAAGGGTGACTGTCATGCTGCTTCATTGCTGTCTGGGCAAAAATCACGACACTGAGGATAGGAACAGCAATCAGTTTTTAAAATAAAACAGTAATCTTATCTAATGTGATTAAAATTGTCTTTGTGTTTGAGCCATTTAGCAGTCATGCAAAAGGAATTTCAGCATTTGAGAACGTCACCATTATGTAGGAACATGGGCTCTAACCACTGCTCTGCAGTCTACAAGCTACATCATCTCAGGTCTCTTAATAGTTTCATCAGTCCCATCACACACTGTGTCTAAATAAAAATGAGCAAGAAGACTACTAGCATATAACAGGAATAAGATATTATTCTATAAATATTATTCTATAAAGATATTATTCTATAAATATTCTGTAAAGGAAGCTGGGGAAGGAAAAGACAAAAGGGGATGTGTAAAGGAGACATGATAACAGACAGAGGAATTTCAAAGACTTTTTTTGATCCTAAAAAGATGTCCATTTGAGTCCAATTTGCCTTTTGAAAATTAGTGGTTAAATGTTTCTGTACATTTAAACAAGAAAAATAAGTACTAATCCCTCCTCCTTAGTTAAAATTTACCAGATTCGAGGGAGGAAAAATCGTCTTTCTAATTCATGTTGAATAGCAATACTTCAGTATCCTAAAATGAGAAAGCTTTGCCAAGCAAGAGAAAGGAAAATTTCAAATTTCAAACACTGCTGTAGAGTTCAATTAAATGCTTTCTGGAGTCACTTACATTCAATGGTTAACTTATCTGACTTATAGCACTTACACATTTCATATCACTATTAACTTCAGAAATACAATTTTTTCTTGTTTTCTAGATAACCTCAGATTCACGAGTTCTTTGGATAGTTAACTTTTTGTAGAGTAATTCAATAAAATTTGAATATCACCTTAATACAAGAAATCCCTCAGCTGAAAATTAATTTGAGGGAAATTGACAGTCTTTTTTCTCCCGTTCACCTGTTTGTAAATGATAAAGCAAATAAACAGCTCTTTAACTAGCTATGTCTAGTGCTTCATTCTCCTGAAACACGTTATGCGCCTAAGCACAGTACCACACACCTATGATTATGCATCATTTTAATCTAATGCATTCTTCCCACTGTGAAATTCCGTTGTTCTTCCCAATTTAATGCACAGTTTGTTTTGCATATAGAAGAGAGTATACACTGAGCAGCATCCTGTCTGACTCACAGTTATAAAATACCAGTCTGCACAAATTCACAGAAAATGCTTTAAAGATCCATTCTCTGTCTCCTGTTTCAAAAAAATAAAACCCAATCTACTTTAGCACAGATTCTAGCATGTTGACTGATTAGGAGAGATGCAGTCAGTAAACACTGGCCCATATTGGAGAACAGGAGTATCCCTGGTGTCTCATATTAGTCAGTATGAACAAAGATAGCTGTAATGGCAATATGTAATGGCAATATGTAATATGTCAGTAGTAATGTCAGTATGTAATAGTATGAACAAAGATAGCAGTATGAACAAAGATAGCTCTCATATAAAGAACAAAGCGAACATGTATATTAAAGAAGTCTTTTTTGTCTAAGGAAGGCAGTAGACAAAATTTGGCAGTATGTAATGTTAAGTTATATGAAGATAAATTTTTAAATGAAATTGTTTGGCTGCACACATAGGATATTTTATTGCAGGTGAGTACTGAGCAAATTGGGAATCAATGAAAGTATTTTTTAAGTAATCATTTGTCAGAAAATTTGTATCCGAAAGTTATTTATTTATTTATTTATTATCTGTCTTTCCTGTCGTATTTTAAAACAATTAAACTGAGGCTGTTTAGTCTAGAGAAGAGGAGACTGAGGGAAGATCTTATTAACATTTACAAATATCTAAGGGGTGGGTGTCAGGAGGTTGGGGCATCCCTTTGTTCTATAGTAGCTACTAATAGGACAAGGGGTAATGGGATGAAACTGCAACACGAAAAGTTCCATTTAAATATAAGAAAAATCTATTTTACTGTAAGGGTGATGGAGCACTGGCACAGGCTGCCCAGAGGGGTTGTGGAGTCTCCTTCCTTGGAAGTCTTCAAGATCTACCTGGACATTTTGCTATGCCACCTGATCTAGGTGAACCTGCTTTGGCAGGGATGTCTCTCCCAACCCTACCATTCTATGATTCTATAAGTTTCTCTTTGGGAAACTTTTGGAGATCAATCTTGCAAGCCCAACAGGGGCAAAATAATTAATCAGTAACAACATGTAAGACCACGATGACCTAGTTAGTAATGTTAGAAATATAACATTTGGGTTTTAATGCAGCTGAAGCGAGCCCTTTGGGAAAAAAGAAGTAATTACTTGTTTATCTGGGCAAGGACAAGGGTAGAGGATCAAGGTGTATCAGGGAAAAAACAGAAACATGGAAAAATGGAGAGGAAGGAGGACTGAGGGGACATGCAAGTAGGTGGTTAGTGAGTATGTTTGACTCTTCAGACCCTGCACCTGATCACTGCACTCTGTTCTGCCTTCTTGATGAACTCTTATTTTCTGTGTAAATATAGTCTCTCATTTGTGTATATGTGTATGCATGTGTGTGAATTTTCTCCAAGTGAACTTTGAGCTGTAAAATCAGATTCTAGAAATACCCAAGATGAGTGCTGAAACTGGATCATAGGGCCCAGGATCTGAGAATAGGGTCAGGATGGTGTCATATTTGATCTAGAGACCACGGGATCTTCAAATGAGTATGATGTGCCTGTAAATTAATGTAATGCAGGCCATAAGTAAAGTCCACTAAGTCTAGTTAGCCGGAATGGAGAAGGAGGATTGGATCATTTGTGTTGTTCTTGATTATAGAGGTGTCTGTTATATGTGTATTTCCATTGTATTTGTGGGTATTTGCATCTCTACAACAGTCTTTGTTTTGGTTTTGCCTGCACCTAGGTGTAAGGATAAACAGCAGATACATATCTAACAAACTGAGATGAGATTAATTACCCGTATCCTAAACTACAGTGGAACTGACTTACATTAATGAAATTCCAAGTACAAAAAATTTACTTGATGTTCCAGCTAACATTTTTTCCAGGTCTGAAGAGAATTAAATAATTGCGTAATATTCACATAATATGTTACAGTCTTCAGTAGAAGAGTAAAAGACCATGAGCTACATATCAATAAAGGCTAATATATAAATCCATGTCATAGAAAATAAATATAACAGAAAAAACAAGGTATAAAGTCTGAAAAAAATCATCACATAACATAAGCACAGGAAGAGCAGACAGAATAAGCTAAAAGAGTTGAATCCAAAATAAAATTTCACCTACTAATGATACCTGCAGATAGATAGATAGATAGAGAGATAAGGAGAGCTGAAAACTCTGTATACAAGAAGAAGATTGAGGCAACTAATCATGATATTCATAAATATGTCAATAAATACATATTCATTGTTCAAATGAGCCAGGATTATGGATTGTGAAAGTAATAGTGAAAGAATAGTTCTTGTTATACTTCAGGTTAAAATTCCCTCTGGATCATAACTACAGCCTGGGGATTTTCAGTTATGTTTACCTACGCTTTAAAAAAAACCCACCTTCATAAAGATTATAAGGCTGATCCTTTTTTTAAAAATTAAAATTAATTTTAAATTAAAAAACATATATTTTTTTTTAAAAGCATCTAAATAAGACTACTCTGTACAGACTTGTCCAGAAAGGAAAGTTCCCACTGACTACAGGAAACGATGTTAAAATCTATCTTGTGTCTTGTTAGACTTGGGAGAACAATTAACTTGTTCAGTCCAGACAGCATAGACTAACACAGATTTCATAGCAACTGTCTTGCTTTCCACTTTTGAGGTTTTCTATGGTTGTCATCTGTTGGCTGACACAGACAAGTATCCTTACAATTGATTTAAAATGACTAAGTTACATTCTCAGAGACATTAGCCAGTCAAACTCTGCAAAAATATTTCATATTCATAAAGGTCTTGGAAGTTATGGTCATGATTTTCTAGAAACAATAAAGTTTGATAACTTTTACATTTTTAATAGAATATTGAGAAAGCTTTATGCAATTGTCCTTCTCCTAGCTCAAGGCTTTTTGAACTTTTGTAATATATGTATTAAAAATATTCCTTTCCGTAAATGTTTAAGATGTATTATGCTTGTGGTATTATTTATGAAATACTTTCACCTTTTCATTTATTACTGTATTACATTCTTTCTAAGATATTTTTAAGAAGGTCTTCAGGGTAGATCTATCCTTCTCTCTGTGAAGACACACAGGCATGGAATTACCAATGAGAACTAAAGGGATTTCATCTCTTCTATATTAACATTATTCTCGTGATAGCTGGTGCAATTTAGATTTTCAACCTCCACCTACTTGGAGCAGGATTACAGCATTCCTAGATTGTATCTTTCTCTCTAGAAATACATGTGTATATATAAAATTCATTCAATAACTGTGTAACATTTCAAAAGTATCATCGTCCAAACTAATGATCGATACATACAGTATCTATAACCTCTAACAAAACTATTCCAGCTCCAGAGGACTACACTTTAAAGTTGACTATCTAAGGCTATTTTCTTACTGCTACCTCCATAAATAAGTATGGTATATCTTTTTAAAAAATATTTTTTAGTATATTTGAAATAATGAATGCTTCTTCTTTCAGATAACAAGTTGGATTATCTGTTACAAAATACCTGGTAGATTACAGGGAAGAAAACACAGTGCACAGGATTTAATAGCACAAAGACTGAATACAAGCATGTTGTCTGCTTTCAGATTCACCAGTGAACTACTACTTTCCTTATGCCAAGTACAGCTGAGTAATTGATCAATGAATACTACTGAGTGAATAAACAGAAAATGCTGTGTGAACTGATGGAGAAGAAAATGCCTGAGGAAAAGTCCATTCTTTGTATCAAAACCTACCAGGAACTGCTGTTTTACTGATCTATACTTGTGCATCTCTGGAATTCTAGCTGGGCAAAGCAATTTTGATGTCTGTATTGCCATAAATAAAGATTGCTTTTTTTTTCCCACTGCTATTTGTTTCCCTCCCCTGTTCCTTTTGAAATGGTTAAAAGCCATAACTGGGAAAAGAATATGATCTAATGCTTCGTTGACCAGAACATAAGGTACATCCTGTTTCCCTCTGCAACATAACAGGATTAAACAATATAAAGTAATAAATCAGCTTTTTATATTGTTCCCTGCAACATCTGAATACAGAAATCAATAAGGCACAGGTTTTAAGGGCCAGACTTATGATAAGGTGTTAAGTGGATAATTGTCACTCTGCCTAGCCCTAATACTGAAGACCCATAGATAATTTTTTTCCCTTCTGCATGCATGTAAAACCTCCTGACATCATGTTTGTCTTACAGCTCAACTCACATGGGATTTATTAAAAGGATTGAGGTTACGTCTTTGTCATTTACAAAAGCAGATATCCTTGTCATGGTCATATTGAAACCAGCTTTCTAAAGAGAGAGGCTACAGAAATCTATAGGTAATAGTTTATGTTTATCTATAGATATTATAATGAAAAATCTAAAATTATGGAATAGAAATTTTTGGTCATAAAAGAATATATGATTAGTGTGTCAGAACTGAATGTTGAATCACAACAAAGGTAAAAGAGAACTTTAACAACCCAGTCTGAATTTAAAATGAGAGGATGCGTTCACTTGATGCTTACATGAGTAAGCAAACTGTCTTTTTGTTTTCCAATGCATACACCAAATACAAGTTTGGAGTGGAGCACAGTTCTGTATGAACACTTAATCACAGACTGGTTCTGTATGAACGCTTAATCACAGACTGTAAATAGAGGTCAAGTTGAAAGATAATGCAGGATTTCAAGATGTATTTCTCCATGTGTCAATTTCAAGCACTGACTTCCTGTCAGGAGGTGCCAGAAACTATCTTGCATTTACTGATTTGTTCTGTGCCTTTCTAGAACTTGAATTTTTAGATTAGCTATAATATAGCTGTGGGTAATAGTTCACAGAAGTAAAAATATTATAAATCAGGGTTTAAAGTCCTAGTTGTGGAAACTGAAAGATATAGACAGGGAAAGATAATTTCCCTATGATATTCAAATTGCTGCAAACTTCCACATGTAATTCACAAGCAACATACTACAAGATACTAATAAGCTTTTCCCCTGTAATACAGAAGCAAATGTATGAACAGTTTTTGCCTCAGAGATTGGTAGAATTCTATTAATTTTTAAGAATAAATTCAATTAAAAGAATGTATTAATTTCTGCAGTTTAATTTATTTATAGTACACTACCTGTTCCATGGGCAGATAACTCTGTAGGTTTATAAATATTTCACTTGTTAAAATACAAGTCTAGCTTCATTTGCAACTCTTTTTGTGTCACTGTCCTACTTTTTGCGTAGTCTACTTGACAAAAAGTTTCTATACCTTACCTGCCGGAATTTTATAACAAAAGCCTTTGGGACTAATTAAGATTTTTATAGTAAAATAATGAGAGAGATTTTCTGTCTATTTTTTTCCTTAGTTTTGTGCCTTGGGTTATTCTTGGGGCTGCCATAGTCAGATTCAATTTATAGAAGCATATTTGTTGCTCATCTGCATTAATAGAGCATTGTACAACGACAACAACAACAGCAGCAAAGATCTTGACAAGTTCTAATATTTTCTCTTAAGCTAAATAATTCCCCAGCTTCTTTCTGTGTAAGATTGATAAAACAAAACATGTGCTAATTAAAGTAGGAAAAATCCAATTGTTCTGAAAATATTTTAAATTAACTGAAGGATGCTTTTTTTAGTAGGCAAATTTAATCTGGCAAGTAAAAGCTGCTAGAACAGGATAGACCAAAGTGCAGAGCTCTGCTGTATCTATCATAATTATTCATGAAGCCATCAACCAGGTAGGCAATATCTGGTTATAATTCTTGCACATGTCAATGATATGGATCATCAAACTTTTATCCTTCTAGATGCTGACAAGGGCAGCAGAAGGTATGATCCCAGTGCCAGCAGGAAGCTTCCAGGCTCTTTGTTACCCAAGAAAATTCCTGAGTTAGCCCCTCACTCCCCAAAACAAAGCACGAGCAGAGTTCAACATCCCAGGGTTAGAGTCACAGCAGACATCTTTCAGAAAGCTGTCTGATAGAGACAAGAGGAGAAGCCAGTGATTCAAGTCACAGTTCTGGGAGAAGCCTTAACTACAAGATAAAAGCTGTCACATCTATTTGGGAAATACCAGTCCTGAATTCAGGTTCCTTTTCTGTGTGCTTGGACTTAAGCCTGCATTTCACAGCTTGCATGGAGGATGCTGTGGCTTTACCAGTAAATAAAATGGCCCAAGACCTACTTTATAGATCTACATATGAGAGACTTATGTCTTTGCAACTTGTCTTTCTACCTGTGAAGTGGTGTACCTCAAGCAGGCTAACTTTAGCAACAATCCCATAGAAATGGAACCTAAACCTGGACTCTGCATGGGAGATTACACCACAGCATACACTCGTAACTAAACAAATCTGCATGACTGCAGTAACAGACCTACTCCTTTTTAATTTACAAATAGAAACATAGCTGATGATGGATATGGCAGCACCAGTGGCTGACAGTTCAACGGTTTCGAGCTAGAAAAATAAGTAGAAATACTCCTCTACAGCCTTTACTTGCCTCAGAGTTTCCAGTCTTTGTTGCCACAGTCACAGCGGGACCATACTGATGCTTGGTTTGTGTGGAGTACATCGGTTACAATTTTTGCTCACTTTTCTATCAGCAAATCCCAAAGAGCAGCCACTGAGCTGAGGGGTGTTCTTCATCTTACCTTCAGCTTCTATGAATCAGTAAATACATATCAATCCCCAGTCTATATTGGCGCATAGGGTTGTTCCTTCTCAGATGCAGGACTCTGTACTTGTCCTTGTTGAACCTCATGAGGTTCCTCTCTGTCCACCTCTCAAGCTGTTTGAGATCCCACTGAATGGCAGCACAGCCTTCTGGGGAATCAGCCAGTCCTCCCAGTTTGGTGTCATCAGGGAACTTGCTGAGGGTACACACTGTCTCCTCATCCAGGTCATTGATGAAGATGTTGAACGAGACTGCCCCTAGAACCGATCCCTGTGGAATTCCATTGGTCACAGGCCTCCAACTCGATTCTGTGCCATTGCTCATCACCCTCTGGGCTCTGTCATTCAGCCAGCTCTTGATCCACCTCACTGTCCACTCATCCAAGCCACACTGCTTGAGCTTTCTGATGAGGATGTTATGGCAGACAGTGTCAAAAACCTTGCTGAAGTCAAAGTAGATGACATCTGCTCTCGCCTCATCTGGCCAGCTGATTATGCACTCATGGAAGGCTATTAGGTTGGTCAAACAAGATTTCGCGTTGGTGAATCCATGTTTGCTGCCCCTGATAACCATCTTTGCCTTCATATGTTTAGTGACTACATTCAAGATGTGTTGTTCCATCACCTTTCCAGGGATGGAGGTGAAGCTGACTGGCCTGTAGTTTCCTGGGTCGTCTTTCCTGCTCTTTTTGAAGACTGGAGTGACATTGGCCTTTCTCCAGCCCTCAGGCACCTCGCCTGTCCTCCAGGATTGTTCAAAAATGATGGAGAGGGGCTTAGCAACCACATCGGCCAACTGTCTCAGCACTCTTGGGTGCATCCCATCAGGACCCAAGTCTTTAAGCTCTTCCTCTTCCACCAAGGGTAAGTCGTCTGTTGTTCAGGCCATCCTACTATCCTTGCTGGACTGGGCTTCCTGAGGGCTGGCCTTGGCTGTAAAGACTGAACCAAAGAAGGCTTCAGTAGTTTGGCCTTCTCTGCATCTCCAGGGCATCCTCTGTGTTTAGTAGCAGGCCCACGTTCCCCCTTGCCATCCTTCTGCTGCTGATGTACCTGAAAAACCCTTCTTGTTTTCCTTGACTTTCCTGGCTAGATTTAATTCTAAAAGGGCTTTAGCCTTCCTGATTGTGCCCCTGCATGCTCTGACAATGTTTCTGTACTGTCTCAAAGAAATCAGGCCCTGTTTCCACCTCTCGTAGATGGCTGCGTTCTCCTTGAGTTGTCCCAGTAGATCTTTGCTCATCCATGGAGGCAAGAGGCCACCTTTTCTCACTATCCTACATGTTGGGACACACTCATCCTGGGCTTGGAGGAAGTGGTGCTTGAAGATCAATCAACTCTTTTTGGCATTTCTACCATCTAGGATCTTATCCCATGAGATTCCTCCAAACAGGTCTTTGAAGAGTCCAAAGTCTGCCCATCTGAAATCCATGGTCACGGTCCTGCTTTGTTTCCTGTCTATCCGTTTGTAATCTTTTTTTCAGGTTTTTTTTACAGGGCAATGATCCCTGTATGATGATGCCATTTTCTTTTCTGCCTTAAGATTGATCTGAGCTGTATCCTTCTTTATTCCTTGTGTTCCCTCCCATAAGAACTGCCATGTTCATCCCACGAAATTGTGTGATGATATTGTGATATGAACAAATGCTCAGTGGGGAACAAACTAAATCCAAAAGAGACATTTTCAGTTAAAGTCAAACTTACAGAGGTGCAAAGTTAGTCCATAACTATGCAATCAAAGCCTCAGCAGGAGTCTAATGCTAATTGAGACATTTTTTAATAAAATTCTTGCAGACGGGTCACTGGAAATACATGTATTTCAAATATTTTTAAAAGAATATACTATGCAAGAAGGCTTTGCCTTCTTAGTGCTGCAGTTTCATCTGAAAATGCCATTAAACATTTTATAGTAAAACCCTTTAGAAAGCAGTAAATGTAAAACTTGGACATATTCTCAAATTGTTAATGCTATATATAGTAATAGCAAGGTTTGGCTCTTTAATGTTCTATCAAGTCTGTTGTCTAGGGAAAGCAAAACCTACTTCCTTTGTAGATGCCTTTGGAGTTGCCTTCTAATTCTGCCATTCATTATCTCTGTAAATGAATTACTTAAATTCAGGAAGATTAATTTTTATGAACAATATTTATGCTGATTTTTCATATGTTGTTGTATTTGCCATGAGATTTGTTGCATACTTTTATTGTAGGCACATAGAATGTGTCATCTTCAGGGTCATAGAGTAATCATAACTGAGCTAATAATATAAACTAAAAGTCTGATGCTCTTTTCATCTATTTCAGTATTTTATGATGGTATAACACCTTTAATACTGCTGAATATTCACTTCAGTAAAAGAATACAATTCCAGACTTTTTGACTCACGTTTCTTTAACTACTATAGTCAATTGAGTCCCTAATGCATGTATGTATGTGTATGTTTATGCATATACATGTCAGCCTTAGGCAGAGCATATATTTAAATGGATTTACCAGAGTATTTCCCCAAAGACTTCTATTCCCTGGGTTTTTTGGTTTTTCTTTTTTTTGTTTCTTCAGTTGTAGACTGTATAGCAGTAGCTAGCTTGAAGGTGCAAATGCATCCCAAAGGAATAGACTTATTTATTTTTCATAGTATAATTGATTATTTTGAATAATAGATGTGACGGCTAGGTAATAAATGGAAAAACAATGTCTAAACATGAGTTGGTACCACTCCATATAGTATCTGTGATTTGACAGCATAACATATTAAGTTGGCTTCACAGGACAAGGTAACTGTTTACATTTTTTGTGTAAGTAAAAGTCATTTGGCACACTGCCATCACTCAGAAAAAGAATACGAAAATTCAGAATCTGCATTGTTTTATCTGAGATACTAGTATAAAAATGATGTACAGAGTCATATTATGGCTGAAACTTTTTATGACGTATTTAATCTGAATGGGAAGAATGAATATCTCTGTGGGAAAAAAAAAAACAAGAACTGAAATACAATCTTTACTAAAAATAATAGTTTTTAAACATCGAAATTATGACTGGTGCTCTATTTGAATTCTGAGCTTCAGCTTGAGCTGTGGTGTGACCTGCAGGTAGAATGGGTTTATTCTGAACCATTCTATATCATCCTACACATAGTGTGATGGTGCATGGGATCTTCTTTGCTTTACACCAGATTGACTTTTAGATGTGTGTCGACTTCGAGCTTGACCTTGAGCATTAGATCGAGTCATACAGTATCCAGCTCAAGCCAATAAGATAACATTTACCATACCAGCCAGTAGAAGCATCTATAAGCAACCAGTGAATAAAACACACATTTTTACAAATGTAATCTGTGAAATGTCAAAGTTAGTACTCTTTAGCACTGTCAATGACACCTGTAGAAAAGGCACTGTATAAGAAATATACAGCAAATGGGACTTTTGTTGCATTTTTTTAGTTACAGCTTGTAGATTGCTGAAGGGAAAAACAAACAAATTGATGGATTTTGTTATGTGCAAAATGGATACATAACAAGAGACCTAGAGAACCTTTTACTTTTCCAGAGTTCAGAACTCCCAACATACCGTATAATACTCCATTCCAATTTCATTCAATTGTGATGGAGGGAAAAATTCCATAACATTGGTATGCACTTAATTGTCACAGGGAAATAAAATTACAAAGTTTAACAATACCATAAAAATGTGTGGTGTTATGCAAAAACATACTTTCTAAAGTAAAATTGTTGTACCACAGAGGCACTAAATCTTTCAAACTAAGCAGTATAATCTCACAGTTAAGAACTGGGGGGAAGGGGTGGGGGGAAAGTGGTTCTTTTTTTACTTTTTTTCTTTTCTCAGGATTTTTTTATTACCAGTCCCTAAAGTTTTCATCTGGAACTGAGGCTTCACAGGGTTCAAGGGATAATAGACTGAGTTCACAGAGGAGAAATTAAGTGATATTTACTAAATAAACAATTCTGACTCAAGATACTCCTGAGAAACAAATTGTTGGAAGACGTGAACACAGGGGAAGCACTGTCTGTAATTGCTCTGTCCTTATACCCTGGTAATTTTGGTCACTGTCAGAATAAAAACATAAGGTAGATTAGCTTGCGGTGTGATTTTTCATGGCCACTTTCTACTAGTTGAAATTAAGTTGGCAGATTGACTGAGACCATAAGAAAGCAATTTTCTGTGCATCCAGGTCATCTCAGTTCCTCTGTTCCCTCATCTTTTCCAGCTCTCTGTTCGAAGACACTGACCAGAGTGCTGGAATGACAAGGCAGCATAATCAGTAGAGGAAACTGAAATGAAGAGAACAGAACATTGAACAATCAAAATGACTTTTCTAGAGCACAACGAGAAACACTGATAAAGCTTACAGAAAACTTTTCATTGGACAAAGAAAATTCTGAGGTGAAAAGGAGGAATGTGTAACAACACAGAGTATTCCATTCCCAGTGCCCTGAATCTGTAAAAGCTTTTTATGAATAAATGCTGAAAAATTTATACTGCCCTTTTTCTACCTTTCTACTATCTGGATAATTTTGACTATGGGCCTGGAAGATAAATTGTAATTTATTATCTACTGGTATCTTGGATAGATAGAGTGCTTTGTTATTTGGCTTAATTGTTTTTCACTTTTTTTCACAGAACAAAAAGAAAGGATTGTCGTCTTTCCTGTAACACTTTTGAAAGAAAAAGTTGTTTTTCTCAAGGTGATACACTTTGATTCCATGATCAGATACCAAATTAGCAATTGAACTTGATATTTTGTTTCATGTTCATTCATGATTAAAATATGTTTGATATTAAATACCAAAGCTTTCTGTGAAATTTAATTTTTGTCACAATCTCTAAGCATTGCTATACAGAATGCTTACCTTTATGAATAAATTCATGGACTACTATACCTCACTTTTCCATATCTGCAAAGCAGGGATAATAACACTTATCTATGTGACAAATGAGATAAGCAGCTTAATTTATTAAAGTTTGTAAACTGCTTTGAGATCCTCCAATAAAAGTTCCTGCACAAGGACCAAAGTAATAGCAGCCATATCATGAAGGAAAACAAACTTTTAATTTTGCCAAAGTTCCCTGGGTAAAAAGATAACTCTTTAATGGTATTAAAGGTGTGTTTGAGATTGGCAAGTTTATAACAAATCCTCAGAGGATAGAAATACGTGTAGTAGTTTGGCATAAGATTTTGCAATTGCATTTGTAAAAGTAATAAGACATTATGAGACTGTGAGTAGTGGAGAAATGTAGTTGGGAGTTTGAAGTTGAGAATTATGTGTAATATTGAGTCTTGCTGTTGTGACATTTGACTAGGTTTTCTTTCAGATGATTTATTAGCATATCTAGAGTATTTGACTAGCATCATTCTTATTTATTGATACTTTCAACAGCCACTTGATCATATTTTATCATGAAGAAATAGTTGCAACACTGTGATTGAAATGTATATTTTTTCTTATATGAGGTGATTGTGATATATCAGAACATTTGTAATGATTTTTAAAGGACATAAAGACTCAAAAAGATGCTATTGAACTTAGGATGAAGAAGCTAAAAGATCATACTTCTAATTGATTATTAGCTTTCTCTATATGGATTGATGGAAAAACCTCATTCCTCATAAGAATGATAGGCAGGTGTCATTTGAAAGGAACTCTAATTATCTGATATTACTTAATATGCCATTTGATTGAATAATTCTGTGCTGTCCAGTAAAGAACAATAGACTTAGAACAGTAAGATTGTGTCTGTTCATGTTTTGACAGTTTTCTGTTGAATTTTTCAAGTCCTTACAGTGAAAATTTGAAGGAAGCTATTGCAATAGAATAAAAGCGTACAGCTTTTGCATATTTTAAACCTTCATTCAACTAAAAATAAGCATTGTGCATTTTCAAGCACTGTTACACAAGAGTTGTCTTGTATAAAAAGAAGAAAATTACGATCCATGAGGACAAGAATGACCTAAAGCTGTCTTACTTATATACAACCATCTTCAGTATATCTTATATATCTTAAATACAGTTGATCCTGTGCCATGGCCAAACGTTATTTCAGTGCAACAAAACACAAATAAAAACACTCCAATGAGATTCCAACATCATCATAATTAGTATTGTTGTTATTATTATTATTATTATTGGCGGTCCTAATATTCATGGCCACATTGACATTGCTGGCTTAGTAGGAAACCAATCCAGGCCTTATGAATAGTTTTGCAACTCAGAAATCCAGTCTTGACCTCAGAACCAGTCAACATCGTCAGGGTCAGCTGAATTGCACCCAGTGAGGATTTAATGCTGGCTCTGTCTGACACAGTTTTGAGCAGCAGCAGTTTTTGTTCCCATTCATGGGGTCAGGTGCCCTAGCTGCCTGGCTCAAATGCTTCTCCTGATGCTAAGTGTTGGGATGAGGGTGAGGTGGATGCTTGTTTCACTTCTTCATCAATCTTTGCTCTGTCAAAGTTCCAGAGGGCCTTTTTGCCCTGTTAGTCTAGACACCAGAAGCCTGAATATCTTCTTACACTCTGCCAGCATAAAATGACCTCAAAATGTTCTTAAATTACAATGAGCCATATATTTACTCCCAGTTTAATGCTCTTTGTAAGACTTGCTGCCAGAGTAGTGCCAAATGTAAATCAAAGCCAAAATAAATCAGAGTCCATTTAACATACTATGCAGAGTGGAAACTAGAAAGTTTAGAATCAAGTAACAGCCTCTTTCCTCTGTTACGAAACTCTCATACCAATTTATGTTTCGATCACTAATGCATGGAATCATTTCCCCCCTGTTATTAAGGGAATATATTACCGCTTCAACATAATTTTTCCTTGTTCATAGGTTTAAACAATTTTCTGAATCATATTAATTTCCCAGAAAAAAATAACATCTATTTTAATAAAATTGCAAAATTACATTAAAAGAGGAAAATAACTGGGATGATGGAAGGGTATTTCTTCATTTCCAGCCACTGTTTCTTACTATCTATCTGACTGTGTAACTCATTTACAATAAATGCAGCTTGAGTTATAAGACCAAGTTTTATAGTATGACTTGAAGGCAGATTGCTGTTTGCTCTTTAGCTTTTTTCTTAACAACAGCATTGTTATTCCAGCTGAGTAATTGAACAAAGAAGCTTAGATCTATATGACCATGGAAGAGGGGCTCTTTTTCCATGGTTTGTTAGATACACATCAAAACCTAACACTGTCCCATGGCAGGAGGACATGGTTGTAAGTAGAAAATACAGATTTTTTTCTGTCTAGTTACTCTAACTGGATTTCTAGAGCTCATTGTTAGGCTTTAACTCCTCTGTTGGATTCCGTAGTCCATGCCTGCTAAGCATTGCAGATAGTTCCTCACATATTTACATTCCTTCCTTCTTTCCTTGCTTGCTTGCTTCCTTCCTTCTATTCCTTCCCAGTGATTAACAATACTTAACTAGTTAACAAAAAACAAAAGCTCTCCAAAATATCATTTTCTAACAACCAAAGCTCTTATTTTGTAAAGTCATTTGACCATGAGGTCAAGTCTTTAAATACACAAAAAGACCCCAAAACATTCTTAGAAGTAATTTCTTATTTCTGATGTTACTTTTGCTTTCAGTCTGATAGTTCGTGGTTGAAACTGGGAAGTCTTCCATTATTCTCTCTTTCTGTTTTTTTACACCGGGGCAATGCAACCTTCTGTAACAATGAACATCGTCTCTTCTATAGTACAGCGTCAGTTACTGCTGTTTGCTTTCAGCCTCTTATGAAATTATCAAGCATATTTTTCTAACTTTGTGCCTTTTATCTCCCATGATTAATCAACTGTTCTGATGTTTGGTTCCAGTATGACCAATTTCCCTAGGCAGTATCCTGTAATTGTTGTTTCAGAATTTGTTTAGTTTAAATATGAATGCTAGTTACCTTCAATTTGATTCAACTACTAGGTGTAAAATTTTTATCAGATGTATTTCAGGAGAAATTTGGGGAAAGACTCAGCACAAGATGAAGGAGATCTAACAAGAAATTCTCAAGAGGTATGACAGAATGAGACAGACAGATTTGCTCCATTATATCATATAATGTTTAGAAACAAGTTTTTGTTGTTTTTTTTTTTTCATGGGCAAAAATCACTAACAACCAAAGTTCTTTTTTACCTTTTATAAAGTGGTTTTATTTCTCCACAAATTTTGGCAAAAATGTTTGTTCATCATTCAGATGAGCCTTATATGTCCATGTGCCTGCTTTTTCCCTGTTTCAGTGTAAGATTATCTTTTTCCTGTATTAAGTGAGTTTAAAACCTCCTGATTTTAAAATATTTCCTTAATATATAACTTTGCCTATTTACCTCCAAAAGACATGTGAAATATTATCTTACTTTCCTTTCTAGTACTTTTACATATTAAAGCCGGTTATCAGGTTTATTCTCAGTCTTTTCTACTCTAGTCTTCTAATTTATTCTCTCCTGGTGCCTTGTCATGTCCTGAAATGGAATTCTGGTTTTGCAGACTCCTAAAGACCTGAAGAAATTTCAGGTCAGCTGTTTGGATAATCAACAAGTCTCTAGCACCTAAACTTCCAAAAGTATGAAGGAGACTAAGGAACACTAGTAGCAGACTTATGCCTCTTCAAGTCATAGTTTTATGAGTTCTGAAAAATTTGATTTTTTGAAATCAAAGGCTTGGTCTATACTTCAGTATGTGAAGTTTTTTCTTATTATGTTGAATGCATCCTGCTTGAAAGTTGTCCTATTATTCTCACATTCACAATCAGTTCAGCTGGTACAGAAAGTAAATAGGCAGGCTTTTCTTCGGTTTGTATCATCCATATTTTACACCTGAACAGGCTTTTCATAATTTAACCATTACTTTGATAATCAATGTGACCTTGTATTTTTTAAATAAAAACAGATACTGAAGGAGTTAATTTCTGTAAGTATAAATTCAGTGAACTCAGAAAGGAAGGCAAGTAAGTCTTAGATTTCTCACATGTATATGTGTTATTTCCTATCATTCATTTGGTTTCATACCTTTTTTTTGCTTCCTTTTAGTTCAAATAATTTTATTACTGTTCCTTGTCAACATAATGGTTTGAACCATGATTAATTGTGTGATATTGGTTTTGTTCTTTAGACTTAGCTAGTGGCCAGCAAGAGTCTGTGCATAACTCATTGAAAATTCAGTTATTTCTAAGACATGGCAAAATGCAGAATATTCTACTTGCAGAAAAGAAAGAGGCAGAAAAGGAGAGAAAACTAATTGTCTCTCTTGTCCTCTTCTCTAAAGAACAGTATTGCAACCACAGACTGTATTGATAATGTTTGACTTTTCTCATGACACAGGAAAAACAGAGATATGCCGAATTTTTATTAGGATAAGTAACTTCTCATACTTCACTTGCTTCCTTACCTTTGGTCATATTAGAAGCACTTAGCTAACAGCTGTGTTAACATCACACCAATTCCTATCCTGTGTTTCCTGACCTGACCATGCTGCTAAGGACACAGTCTGCACAGCATCCTTCGACAGTCTAATCTACTGCTAACTCTAGCGTTGTCTCCTTTCTCAAGATCAGTCCAGAACTGCACTGTATTTCCCCTTTGTCTGAAGTTACTATCATACACCAAGAGAACAAAGGCACCTTACAAAAGCACTGATGAGAGGGTGTAGTAGAACAGCAGTAAATCTGCATTATGTATCTGGGCTGGGATCTGACCTTACAGGGGTATAAGAAAGAACTTATCTGATCCCCAGAGTGCCATGGTCACAGCTGGAAATGAAGACTTGAAAAATAAACTTTATGGTAGCTACTAATATTACAAATTGTAGCACCACAGAATAAATCACAAGAGCTTTGAAACACAACATACGGTATTCTGTTTTCAGCCAAATGATTTATTCATGAATGTTCATAGTTCAAATGAATAGACCATGAATATTCATGGATACTCCTTTGTAACTAGATATTGTAAGGAAATCTAGGCTAATTACAACAGAAGCTCTTTTCTGGTACTTGCACCGTGGCAGTAGGAACATTTTGGAAGATGAAATTCCTTACTGGAATCCCAGCTGTTAACTACTTCATGTGATTGAACACGTACAGAGGTCAACAAAGCAAGTGTGTAGCAATGCTTGGATGTAGTATGTTGGCATCTACCCAGCCTATTTGTAGAATATGCACCATTAAACCATGAATATTACATAACTTACTGCCAAAAGAATAGTAGACGTTCATGCAGAGCAAGCCTTAAGCACAAGTAAGTCAAGTGGATTTTGGGCTATGTTCCAGTAGGCTCAAGAGGTCAATTTCTGCTCACAGTTACATTAGCACAAATTCACTGATTTCAATTAAGTTACTTTGGTGTGAATACAAGACAAATTTGGCCCTGTCTAAAGACTCATAATTCACACACTAGCAATTTTCTTCTCCAGTAACAGCACTGAGAAACAAATTATGCTCCAATTTCTTATCTATTTCCAGTGACATAGGCTCAGGTTAAAATGTCATAAATCTGGCATTTCATTTTTTCTTGTTTCCTCAGAAACATCAACGGGAAAGATGCTTTTTTTTTTCCTCTCTGTTCCTCTTACACTTTAGAAAAAAAAAATACCCTATACAGAATCGTCTGCAAACACATATAGAAAGATCTGGAAAGAAGCTGCAGATTTGACACTGATGACAAAGGAAAAAGAAGTACGAAACAAACATAATAGCTGGGTCTTTGTTCATCTGGAGAATGACAAACAGGTAAGATCCTTGGGGAGTTTTTAGACTCATATAGTCTAAGCTTACATGAGACAATCCTGATTTGGTGTCCTGAATATCATAAACCCCATCATTTTCCACAGTAGTTGTTGTACCAGGACCTGATCTTCTGATAACCTGAGGTCTGCAAGTCAAACACACGTATAAGATCTGGTCATCTAAAGTATATACACTGCCAGGGTGTAATGCACAGCACAGATTTCTAAATCAGGACACTAATATTTAATTTCAATATATTTTTTGTGACAGCCTCTGTCTTTTTCAAAGCTTTTTTTTTTCCTAGAACATGTTCTGCAGGAATGATGCAAAGTCTTTGCCAAATATATGATGCTACATTTAACTTCTCTCACAGTAATGAGGATTGCTGAGGAGCATAACATTATACTGTTACCATATCTTAGAATCATAGAATCATATATTGGTAGGAGTTGGAAAGGACTTCTAAAGACTGTCTAGTTCAAACCCCTGCAAAGCAAGTCTGCTTAGATCAGGTCACTCAGGAACACATCAAGGTGAGTTTTGAAAACCTCCACAGGGAGACTCCATAAACTCCCTGGGTAGTCTGTACAAGGGAATGTTTTGTGTTCCAGCTCTTGTCCTTTACCCCTAGTCTTATCATCAGATACTATAGAAAAAAAAAAGTATTGTCCCATTTCCTTGACACACACCTTTCAAATACTTGTAAATATTAGTCAGGTCACCCTTCAGTCTCCCGCAGACTGAACAGCCCCAGGTCCAGAAGATGCTTCAGTCCCATGATCATCTTGGTGGCCCTGCACGGACTCTCCAGAAGTTCTCTGTCCCTCTTGAGCTGGGAAGCCCAGAACTGGACACAGGACTCCACAAGAGGCATCACCAGGGCAGAGTAAAGGGGGAGGAGAACCTCTCTTGACCTGCTGGCCACACTCTTCTGGATGCATCCCAGCAGGCCATTGGCTTTCTTGGTCACAAGGGCACATTGCTGGCTCATGTTCAGTTTACTATCAATCAGGACTCCCAGGTCTCTCTCTGCAGAGCTGCTGTTGAGCAGTTCAATCCCCAGCCTATACTAATTTACAAGAAGCAATTGGGAGGAAAAGATCCCCATTCCTTACCTTCTTAAAGTTTTGAAGGAACAAAATGAAAGTGAACTTTGGTTGGGGAGGTTGCATGTTAAACCACCACTAAAGGCACTGAAAAAGAGAAAAACAAAACTGAACAGAAGAAAAAGGAATACAATCAACATAAGCACAGCAGGAGAGTCTTTGAGTGCCTTGGATAAGAAAAAGAGTGTTCTTATTCTGAGCTTGTAGAACAGCAGTTTTACTCTGAGCTTGATTTATATTGTGCCCCTTCTATGGAATCAATTGCTTGAAGGCTGGCAAGAGCTCCATACTGCTCCATTAGATGTAAAACCCACTGTGCTACGTGGTACTGATTAGCATGGACAAGAAAAGACAATGATGCCTGAACATTTATTGCAGCCATGTTTTAAAAATCTATCAAGTCATAACTTAACAAAAAGCCCAATTAGTGCCTAAATATCTTGTCTATTTTCTCTAGCTGTGTCATTACCATTGTTGAAATAGATTAAAACTAATGTTTAATTCTCAGAGTGTAAAATGATATTACTAAATAAATATTTTAAATGAACTGTTCTCTATCCTGTGTACGTAACTCAAGATGTGGAAATACACTACTGTATGGATGATAAATGAAAATCAGCTTAAATTTGTGAAATGATCATATTATATATACTACAAATGAATAATGAAATAACATTTTTTTCACCCACATGCACATGATCTACTTCTGACGAGTTTAAATTAGTCATTTCAATTATTCTTTTTAATTTTTCTTGTAGCAGATTATTCTTGGTATTTGGATGCATTTAACTAGAATCAGTAATATATCCTTTTTATACCATAGGAAGCAAAAAAGAGACCAGGCTTTTAAACATCTTTTGCTCCTTGAAAGAAATGTCTACGTATTAGTGTCTGGAATTGACTGAAACATGATTTTACAGGCATTTAAATGAAGATATATAAAGCATAATGTCATTACACTTCTATGAAACTATAGTTCTGGACTTTGATATTTTTTTCTCTTATTTTTTCTAATATTTTTATTACTGGAAATTTTATTTTTCTAAACTTTTGTCTTTAATGGTTCTGATGTGTTTAAGATTTTGTTCATCAGGAGTGATCTTCTGTATGCCGCAAGAATTAATATAGATTTAGAAAGACATATATTACAAATTTGTTAAGTTTAACACTGCCAGAAGCAGAAAGATCTGGACGTATTTATGGAAAGCAGGATCTCACATTCTGTGTAGGGCTATCTGGAGAGTGTTATCGATTCTTCTAATCAGGTCACTGACACTAACACAGGTCACCTGTATTACAGTTTTTTTTAAAGGATGATAGGAAGCAGCAAGTAGGATGACAGTCTAGTCTGGAGCTCTTTGGACCTGATGAGAAGTGCAGATTGGCTTGTTTTCTGTTAAACTTTATGAAATTCAGGAAGCTGCCAGACTGAGAGTAAGACTGAACCTGCTCTGTGAGAATGCACGGAGAGGTGAAGTTGCTTCAAATCTATTGTCCAGAGTTACCTCATGCAAAAGATCTGCATTTCTGAATTTCAAAACTATCTTCTAGCTTTTATTCCAATAAAATGCAGTAGTGGAAATTCAAGGCCTCTCAAGTGGGTGCCTCCATTGACAAAGCTATGATGCTTAAGCATTTTGAAGGAATAGTGCTTGAGTCTTCTTCATCAATGGCCTGGATGCAGGGACAGAGTGTACCCTCAGCAAGTTCCCTGATGATTCCAAACTGGAAGGACTGGTTGATTCATCAGAAGGCTGTACTGCCATTCAGCGGGATCTCAACTGGCCTGAGAGTTGGGCGGAGAGGAACCTCTTGAGGTTCAACAAGGATTTGATTAATATTAACAAGTATTTGAAAGGTGTATGTAAAGGGGATGGGGTAAAACTATTTTTTATGTAGTGTCCAGTGACAGGACAAGGGGTAAAAGACTGTCATGGTTTAGTAAGGCGTTGCTTTTGCTTGGTAACAGGGCGAGCGGGTTGTAGTGAAGACCCAGTAAAAGTTTTTGGACTCCCCTTCGGCTCCTGGATTCAGACCCACCTCTGGCCTGGCTGGGCCAATCTAGTACGTTTGTCATCGCTATTTGGGGATGGGAATTTGAAGTGCTTGGCAGGAGGTGGAAGGGTGATACAAGATAGAGACGACCATGCGGACCCCACAGTCGGAGAAGGAGNGAGCAGCCTGTGCAGGGCTGCCGTGTGTGTGAGGTACCCACGGACTTGCAGGGAGGACTGGTGCGGAGCCCACCTGCCCTGAGATTAGACAAATGGCAGAAGCTATCTGGAACGAACTGACTGAAACCCCCACTCACTGCCCCCCTTGGGCCCTTCAGGGAGGATGGAGGTAAAAGCACTGGGATCAGGGCTCTGAGCCCAGGAAGAGGGGAGGAGTGGGGAGCAGGTGGTCTTAAAGGGCTGGTCGGACTCTTCATCTTTGTACCATTCTGTGCTGTTTTGGTTATTGTTTTGGGGTTTTATATTTTAGTTGGTATTAAATTATTTTCTGCTTTCTTCCCCAGGACGAGTAGCCTGGTCTGTTTTGTCCTGGATTTTAAGGGGCAATTAAGCTCTCCCTGCCCTTTAGCAATCCTCAAGTCTTTGGTACTTGAGGCTAATCATGGTCTTTTGTTCCCTGATGGGTCTAAACCATGACAAAGGCAAAAGCTGGAACACGTAGTGTTCCACTTAAACTGAAAGAAAATCTTCTTTACTATGGGGATGAAGAATGTCTGGCACAAACTGCCCAAAGAGGATGTGGTTTCTCCTTCTCTGGAGGTTTTCAAAGCCCATCTAGATGTGTGACTTGATCTTGGTGGACCTGCTTGAGCAGGAGAGTTGGACTAGATGATGTCTAAAGGCTCCTTCCAACCTCTATCATTTTATGATTTTACTATTCTATTAATCCTATTAATAATGTCAAAGATTGCAGTAAATATCGCTTATGTGACTTCATGGTGGGAAGAATAGGAAACAGAAAAAAGTTTTTAGAAAGGTATATTGAAGTTAGACAGAAGGAAAAAATAATTTTTGCTAAAACATTCTCGATCATCTTTAGTAAGCTATGTAGAACAGAAGTGTCTGAGGACTGAAGGAAAGCAAATGTCACTCTAGTTTTGAAAAAGGGCAAGAAGAAGGATCCGGGTAACTACAGACCAGCCAGCC